>JAWWES010000115.1:45486867-45500114 GCA_035583135.1 Lophotriccus pileatus | reverse complement strand
TTGGTAATTGCTTAGGGGGAGGAGTTTTGGGTCTCCCCTGTGGTTTGGTCTCAACAAAACACTTGTGTCCCACTCAAGCGGAGACACCCTCATAGTATTTTCAGTATATAGCTCTTCTTTTCAAAAGCCAGATAACACCGGATAACAAAATATTCAATATTTCTTCTTTATTGTCCACAATTGTTTATGAATCTGGGTTAAATCCCTGAGGCAAGACAAAAAATTGTTTTCAGAGTACTTAAATTTCAATTTCTGAAGAAATATTTTCCCTTTAGCAGCATTTAATTTCTTTACAGGCTCTGTAAGCGGGTGAAAAAATTGGCTGGCTGGTGAAAAAATTGCCCATTTATTTCATCCAAGAAATGCAGCCTATGCTCCCAAACACCTTTTAGTTCTCTGATTTTGGTATTCTTTTAATTTTTCATTCCCCACACAGTCCCCTACTGTTTCTACTGCTGAGATTTACAGTGCTTTGAAGTGGGATTTGGATTATAATTGCTGGACTGGATGCCCAAGTACAGCAAAGTTGCTGCCAACATATCTTCTGGGAGTAGCATACAGACTGCTGTAAACCAGTTTCCATTCCCATTTCCCTTCCCCCATAATCTCAGCATATCTCATATCCTGCTAGACCAAAGCTGAGAATATTTTTCGCTGTGGTTCCTCCCTCCTCACATTGCCAATGCAGAAGCACACTGGAAGACATGCACCACCACAACAGTTATCTAAAGTTTTTGTTTTTTGGAGAGAGACCCTCACTATAGAATAAGGCAGCTTGAAAATGCAAGTCCCACAGCATGAAGCAGACACCACACTTTTTCATGCAGAACAGGCAATGCATTTGAATGGTAGAACAGAGTTTTGTTTCCTTTTAATGTGAGTCATTCTTCAATAAACCATCACTTTGCTTTCCCTTTATATTTTCATCCATTATGAGAAAATGTTACCTTAAAATTTAATTTTTCTTTTCTAGCTGTCATCCTTAGCAAGAACCAGTATCATAGGGAAATATAGGATTTCTTTTCAGCTCTTCAAAAATACTCTTATCTGTAGAACATTAATCTCTTTATGACTGCAATTAAAAATGTGTCCAACACTATGCAGATGTCTGCATACAAAATATTCCTAAGGGGTGTTATAAAGACAATGGTCTTAGTAATACCTCAGCTGTTTCTTTATGATATATTGAAATATTGATATAGTCTATTTAATTTGAGATAAAGAATTTTACACAGAATATTTTTGCCAGGTGGCTTATTCTTAGTGAAATTATGGATTCACAGTTTAATTACTCTAGTGGTTCTCATTCACAATGTTTACAATTACCTGTCAATTCCCACTGTAAAACTTTGCTTTCAGGTCTTTATCTTTGCCACATTTTAGTATTCAAGTTGGATGTCTTCTTTTAGATTAAAAATAAATATATGAAAATTCTCAACTGAGATCACTTATCTATGTCTGAGGAAAGTGATTAAAAAAAAATTCAAGATTTTACCTTAAGTAATTCTCCAGTCCCTTCAATTTCCCTATGAATTATTTTTTTTTCCTCTCACTGGATGACCTTCAATCACTTCAGCATCCTGTGTCCCCCATGTGGGTGGGTGAGTGGGTGAGAGAAAAGAGAGGAAGCATTATAAATACATATGTTAAAGTTGAAATGTTATAGAAAAGGTGCTACCACACACAAAAAAACATAAATTAACTTCCGATTTTATAGTATAGATACTACTAAGGGGTTTCCTTCATCACTTAAAGCTATGTATTTTTTAAAGTTATCTGTGCTCTCTTTGTGAATTAAGACATATGTCAGGGATATCACTAATTTCTGGTTTACCTTCCTAGAGATTTCTTTCCTATTGCAACTGACCGCATCACATACTGTGAAAACTTTCACCCCTATCTTTAAAACAGCTCTGCCTTAAAAGGACTCAGTTTTATCCTGACATTTATGAAGTATCAATTTAATAAAAGTTCCTAAATTGTTGTGCTGATATTTACCGTATGAACTCTCAAAGCCAAACAAAATATATTGTTCTGGGGCAGTAAAGTAAAGAGCAACAAGTTAGAATTAGTTACTCCAAACAAATGTTAATTAGTATTTGGAATAGGAAATATTTTTCTTATTTCAGGTGCTTGCTTATATTTCCAGGAACCACTTCTTTGGGATTTTCTTGTGCATTACCATTACCTTAATAACTGAAGGGCTCAGTTGTTTATGGATTTCATTCTGATCAACATTACTCAAAAAATGCATGGATGTTTTTGAATGTGAATACATGTGAACGTGTATAAAACTTAAAAAAACTGGTAAACAAAGAGAGGTGAAGTGTTCTTCACTGGCTATATAATTTATTCACAGTGTATCCATACACTAGCCAACCATAAGCATTTAACAAAGATCTTTGATCTTGGAGATCTTTTGCACTCTGTACCTTCACTACAAAATTGATTCAAGGTAAAAAATTTTTGCTAAAGTTCTCTCACCAATTGACATCAGAAGTTGCTTCAGAGTGAACTAAAGAGAAAAAAGTGCACTGAAAGCCTTAGAAAAGATTAAAGCAGAGACTTTTCCCACTGACATATATTTTAGCTTTTCTCAGCAACTTGAACAGCTTTTAAGGTGGGTAGCAAATCCATATTCAGATTAAACTGAAGGCATATTCAGTCTCTGTGCTTCAAGATAGCCATAAACATTATTTAAGCATTTGAGACCAACGCAGGTTATATTTTCAGTAGTCTTAAAGAATTTTCATGTACCAAAACTCTTTGCCTTTGGGGTTTCTGTGCGTATGGCCCCATAGACCACGAAGAAGGCAGTGCTCTAATACAGAGAATACAACAAATCCTTTCCTTTCTAAATTATTTTAATTACCTGACTGGTACAAATCATCTCAGTGCTCTTTTATCTGCATTTCTTCTGGTACGCATGGATTTTATTGTAGATCTGCCAAGCTATCCATACAGGAACAAGCCTTCCCATCCTTTATTTACACCATTCCATACAGAGAGGTCCCAGCTGCCAATATCACCAATTGGCTGCTAATTCACATCAGCTAAGGTCCAAGGTACTAATTCTTATTTGCTTTCAAACAAGAGACAGAGGAACTTGATTTTGGAAGAGGAAGTTCTTTTCAACGAGAGATAATTGCAGTCCTTTTTACTACTTACTCTTTTTGGGAGAGTCTGGGCTGTAGTAAGCATTCCCCAAGGGGCTGTAACCCCAGGGCACACACATTAGGGACAAGAGGAAATGCAGCATGACTTACAACTCCTGCACCAGCCGTTCCCTACCCTCATGTTCATCCGGAGACATGAACTAACTCTCATTTCGTAGCCCCAGGAACAAGGCTAACACTGGCTGAGCCTCACTTTCTCCCCTCCGCAAGAATGGTATCTTGTCTTTTTTCAGTAGGGCTACTGGGAATTTATTGCTCTTGCTTGTAAAAGGAACCAGGACTGTGGTTTTGAAAAACTCTCTACTCTCTAGTAACTTTTCAACTACTAATTTTCACAAACTGATATCTGAAATAAGAGCAGAAATTAAGTTACTTGCTCTGAACAATGAATGCAGCAAGATTTTCTTTACTAAGTGCATAAAGCAAAAGCTCAAGAGGCAGTGAGCAGCCTCAATAATGAAAACTATGGAGTGTCATTATTTTAACCATATGTTGGATTTCTCACTGAGAATGTTTTCTCTGATAATACTAAATGGTTTCACTTACCTGTGATCTTTGCCCTGATTTTGTTAGGAGTTCTGCCTGAATCTCATATGAAAATAAGAAGATAGACTAAGAAGGTAAAACAACAGGAGGGCAGAGGGAGATGATATTTGATGACAAGTGAAAGTGAAGTGAAGTGAAGGTCTCTTGACCTTCATTATCCAGGGGATTAGTTCAAGGTTCAACATCCCTGACAGGTTTGCCTTGAAGCTGACTGGGCATTTTGTGGAGTATACTCACAAACAGATGACTAGACTAAGAGACAGAAGTTGAATTATAAGAAAGGTGAAACTGAAGTTTCAGCCCTAGGAGAAACTCTGTTATGTAAACTTTGGCTTCTACCCTACACAGAAAGGGAAATTTTTCATTGGAAAACTATTTGATGACCGATTAACAGTTCTATTTACAATGAAATGCCTTCTGATGATGGCTAAACCATCATCCTCGACCATGCAGAGCAATACAAACTTTCCTTTAGGTTCACTGATGCAAAGCAAAAATTTACTGTGCCTCAGTGGCTCTAAAATAACAGTAATCCTAACAGTAACACTTGCTCCCCTAAAGTACTGTGAAAGAATTCAGAAGTATAACCACTTTTGGCAATAGAAAAGTAGGTATATTCAATATTTATGTATTTTAATATAAGAAAGGTAATAAGAAAGGCAAAAAATATAATAGAACTTTCTAAAACACAGGAAGTTTCACCTCAACATGAGGAAGAATTTTTTTCCATTGAGGGTAGTAGAGCACAGGAACAGGCTGCCCAGGAAAGTCGTGGAGTCTCCCTCTCTGGACACATTCAGAATCCACCTGGATGTGTTCCTGTGTAACCTGCTCTAGGTGACCCTGCCTTGGCAGGGGGGTTGGAATGGATGATCTTCAGAGGTCCCTTCCAGCCCTAACAATTCTGTGATTAATTAAGACAGAATATTTTCAACCCAGAGTAGACTCAGTTCTGTGCTACAACAATTATAAGTTGGACAGGAAGACAAAGGCCAAAAGAGAGGAGTTTTCACAATGAGTATTTGAGGATGAGGTGAGACAGTGTCATAAGGACAATTAAGAACATACTGGGAAAAGATTTATCATTGTGGCTTAGATAAAAAGTCACAGCCACAGTAGCAAAAACTTGAAGAAAGATACAGACATTTCCCTGAATTTTCCTGTGAGTATGCAAGCCTGGTAAGATACTAAACAGAAGATACTAAGCCAGAAAAGACATTTCAGATTCAACTTTTGAAGAATAATAATGGTAGATCATTTTCTTTTTCCAGGCAGGGCTCTGAGAGCTAGATCTGCCATAGAGTCCCTCAGAGATCCAGCAGCTACCACCTAATGTGATGGATGGCAAGGATCAAGCAAAGCAGCCAGATCTGGAGGAGAAAGAGGATAAGATGTTTGTATGAAGAACTAAGGAAGAAAGGAGGAAAGTGGCCAAATTATTGTAAAAAATAACAAATATTGTTTTGAAACATTTTCATTGCAAAGTGTTCAAGAAGGGCAAAATTTAAGCAAAATCTTTTTGCTTAATTTTCCCTTCCCCTTTTCTTTCCCCCTGCCTTTTCTTATTTATTTATTTATATAGTTATTTATTTATTTGTATACTGATTTAAAAGAGAATAGGGGAGCAGGAAAAGTAAATCTGATATGAAACGTGTTTCATTTTCAGGTTTTCTTGCAGACACACCACACTATTCTTTTGTTTATGTTACTAAAGCTGTGAAAAGAAAAAAATCTTTTACATCCCCATACAGCTACGCAGATTGTTTTTTTCAAGGGCTGGAAGGAGAATCAGTGTGGGAAATAAATGAAATGAAGAGTAGGTCAGGGAAAGTGCATGATCATAATCAGATGCTTCAGGGATCTAGATTGTCAGGGGAGGGACTCCAACACACTTCAAGAAAACACAAAGTACTATGGCAGGTGGAGAGGAGATGAGGTTTTTCCCTGGGGTCCCAGAAAAGCAGTTGGGAAGATAGTAGGGAGGAATTAAGGAAGACCAAAGTCAGAAAAGGACGTAAACAAATTAGACTGAATCAGGAAAAGAAGAAATTAGACCAGGAATGTGAGATGTTTCTAGTAGAAAAATAAAACAAAAGAAAGTTAAGTCAAGAAGCAAAAAAGCAATAGACCTAAGGAGTCCTATGAGTAGTGCAGAGTAACACACTATCTCAAGTCACTCAGGCAAACAGAGCTGTGGGTGTCAGTGAAGACACTGTCAAAAAGGAGATAGAGTCAGCACAAGATTGATGGCAGGATCCTGTAGGTGAGGTGATATATGGAAGCAGGCATAGACAAATTCTGAAAGCAAAAATCTCTTCCATCAGTTGTACGCTCGAAACACACCTAGATGTACAGCTAAGCTACACAGTCTGCAGTGAATGTAAAAAGTCCCAAATCTTTAAGTAATAAACTGAGTCACTCACCCATCTTTCAGCTTGAAACATGCATATTTATGTATATATGTGTATATAACCCAAAATCCACAAAATTGTTTTCAGAATACTGGAAAAAACCAGGCTGAATTATACAACCCCCTATAAATGATGGTGGCACTGTGCATAATCAACCACTGCATCTAGATGTCTAGCATGCTAAGGAATAATTCTCCCGCATCAGTCAATTAAAGAATCCCCAAGTTCACATTAGTGTAACACACACTAACTGCACCCAAGGAACTATTACAGTGACTCACATTAGTATTCAAGGGTCTAATGGCTCCCCAAGCAGGCATTGTCAAGATACACCCAAAGGGCCTCACTGGAGCTGTAACAGCAACCTCTGTACAAAATCTGTGGATTAAACCCTTGTTCAGTAGGCTCCAACATGAGAGAATGAACTACCTATAATATCAATCATCCCTGGGTAATGGGAGAAATTAACACTTCCAGCAGCAACGGCAAACCAGATTCAAACTGAGGGCAGCAACACAATCATTCTACCAGCACCTTCCAAACACCATAATGGCACAAATTGCCTAATATAGCCTAAATCAGATAAATGCTAGTATTACAATTTAAGATTATTGAGTAATCACACAAGGGGAAAAAAATAATGAAAAACAACTTCTCAGCACACAGAATTTGACAGGAACCCTCAAAAAGGAAAATTCCTAATCAATGACACCCTTCTGTTGCCATTTTGTGAAATGCATGATGGTGAAAGTGAGAATGATGTATAATTTCCCCAATACAGATTCATTTGCATTCAAAAGCATGTTCACTTTCACTCAGAAGCATTTTATCTTGCAATAATGGCTTCCAAATTTCCCCTATTTTTGCCCCAGAAAGGAGATGCTATTTTGGAGGACATGGAAATAGTACAAATGCAGATAACCTGAAAATAAAGTTGGAATACTTCCGCTTTTCCCTATTAATACTTTGACTGCCTCTGAACTAATTTTAAAATTATGCTGTTCCTGTGACTATATACATATACATATATATATCATCTTATTACTGCAAAAAGAAACTGTACCACCCAATACTGCAGGAAGGACAGAAACAACATTCAGAAGCTTCAAAGAGGTTTGAAAAGAAAAGAAGGGACCAGCCCTTTTCCCCAACAATACTAGACCTAGATGAAATACATAATAGGAGCTACAATGAAGACCTAAACCAGTAGCCACTCAAGTAATCTCACTGCTAGTAGTACTGTAGAAATTGGTGAAGTGTGACAATGCTTCTCTGACAACAGCAAAAAACCACACAGGAGATCAACTTTAAACAAGGCTGCAGAGTGAAAAGGATGATTCTCAAGCTCTCTTTTCTAATGAGATAACTGCTCAGCTGCATCTGTTGTTGAGGACTGTGCTTTTGGTGTACTGTAGTGAAGGTCTGCCAGCACAGCCACATGAGCAAACCCATATAGCATAGATGGAATTAATCCTGACCAAGAAGTGCTAAGAATGACTTATATTAATCAAGTGAGCAAAATCCACTCTCTCAAGAGAAAATAGTTGAATCACAATGAAGAAAATGTTGGCTAACATGTCACTTAGGTTATTACAGCAGCCAAAGCTTCTGGAGTGGAAATAGTCACAGAAACATGAAGCTACAGGATGGTGGTTTCAAATGATTGTAATCATCCAAGCTGAAGTCAAGTCTGCATGCCAGCTTTGTCAGTAAACCATTTCTTCATGAGGTCTAGAGAGCTGCCATTTTAACAGTACTTTTAAATGTTGGAAGATGCATTTTGGTGCAGAGGAAAGGGCACCTACTAAATTTAGAAAGTTGAGTCAGATCTTCTTCAAAATATATCAAGCCGATGTAAGTTATCCCATTCTTAAAACAGGCAAAGTTGTGGGCTTTTTTTTTATTATTTCTGAGTTTTTTAGCTTTCCAATTACTTTCTATAATTAGAAACATCTCTTGAAAAAAAAATATTACTCAGATTCCCAAAAAATCATCCCGCCAGCATTCAAACTCCAAGTGTCATGAGAATTCTAATAAAGCAATCTTTTAAATGGCAAAGCTCACACTTCTCTGCTCTTTAGGTGCTACAGACAGGATTTATCTTATCTCTTTATCCTGCCCATCAAAATCTGTCTGCAAGCACATCTCAAGAGATCTGCATAATTTCAATTCATTTTCAAATGTGGTGGGGTTTGGGTTACTTGGGTTTTCTTTTAGCTTGTTTGCTTCATTCTCTTTTTCTAATGAAAGGGTGAAAAAGGAAGGAAAGTGTGATTATTTTTACACTTGAGCCTATTTGCAGAAACTCTGTGCTTTGTGACTACACAGTCAAGAAGTACTAAAAATGCCTCTGATAACTGTAACACAGTGGTATTTATTTTATTTTGCTTTTACTAGCTTCTTCCTCCAGTGCTCTGAATTGCCTTAAGCCTTTTAATTGATTAAGTGGTCTGAAATAAAAAAAAAAATCTTTTCCCAAGTCTGTTCAATCAAAAATAAGTTACAGCAAGCAAATATAAAGCAAGATTCATCTGGTAGGTACTTACCACAGGCAAATTATCAACAAGCACAACCATAGACTCAAATAAATTTGCAAATGCTAAATATTTTCAAAAGTGCATGAGTAACTTGGAAGTAATAGTTCCGTATTTTACAGATATATAGGAATCTTAGTCCCATTGATTTCTGGTGAAACTCAAGATACTTCTTCCTGAATTAGTGATATCCAAAGTATAAATAACAGTCTGGCCAAGCTCCATTCTGCCCTGCCTGTCTCTGCCTCTAATCGTGTCCTCTATTTCCCTATTAATGCACCCTTCTCATATAAGGAAAGCCTTACTATCATCTTCTCGGAAAAACTCTGAAACCTGTCCCTTTGTCCTGAAAACTTTAAGTTATTGCAAACCCTCTATAAGTAATTATGGGCATATCAATCCCTATGCAATTTTTTGTGAGACATCTTCTGAAAACCATTTTGCATTGGCTCTTCTTTGATGATTCAGATAAAAACCCTACACTTTTAAACTGACTTTCAAATAAAAGTGTCTACAGTTGATGTCTCAAAAACATAATAAAACATTTGTAATACATGTTTTTTTCAGGAAATATTAACACAGCAGTCTAAGGGAAGCTTGATAACTCAGAAATACTTTATAACACCTGAGAGGAACCTCAACTGAATGGAAGTTGAAACTTAAAAAATTTCATAACCAAAGGAGGCAGCTTCATATTGTGACATAATAGAGAGTGCCACTACAGCAGTCTCCTCTCAGACTGCGTGTTCCTTCGAAGACTGCAAAGACTTTACAACAGAAAAGAAGCTTCAGTTCTCAGCACATTTTCTCCTTCAGCGGTGTACCCAGCTATCACACCTCCACTGGCATGCCAGAAGCCGGGAAAATTTTATCTGCTCAGTTTGACTACTGATCTTTCTTCAGAAACAATGCTTAACCTTTATTTTCTGCAAAATGTCTTAAAACTAACACTTCATATCTATCACCTCACAAAAACCTGTCAGACTAGCCAGTGGCACATGCTGTGAGGAAGGTTTACTCTTTTTGAACTCAAAGTCTCAGTTCAGGTCTTACCAGGGAAGCCAGCCTTACAAGTGTGTGAGGTTCATGTGCAGCCAACCCACAGAGCTGTCACTGCTTTAAAGTCTCTAAAGCCCCCCCTCCACAGACCAAGATCCTGGGCTATGTTAGCACAGCTGCCTGAAATACATTCTGAAATGCATTCTGAAAACAGAAATGGAAGCAGAGCCAAAGATAAAAAAAATTATTTCCCATCCACTGAAATCTGAATAGCTTTCAGACTCTGGGTTCAGCACAAGGTCCCTGATAACATCAACAGCTCCAGCACAGAAAACTTCACTTTGGCCAGCTGACATTGCAGACATAACTTCATTTGCTCAGTGATATAGCACATTTATTAAACAAAGGTGAACCTCCTCAAACAATGTCTCTACCCATTTCGATCTAAGGCACAGTGGAGTAGCAAAGAATGTTTAAATCCCCATGAAAAAGCTACTTTTTTTTTCTAAATAGAGAAGAATTTATGGTACAGTTTTGAACCCAAGTTTTGACAAAACAGAAAAAAATATTCTTACGTTTTTGCCAGAGTAGTAAATGGTTGTTACGGGCACAGCAGAATAATGGCACCCAGACCAGCTCCCAGTGGAGATTTCTGCTCAATAACAGATGTGTGTGTGAACATGTAATGAAATGCCTAGCAAGAGAAGCCAATGGTACAAATGAATGACAATAAAAATAATACACAACATCAAGAGAATCATGTCCCACTAAATGATGTCAGAGGGTTGGTGCTTAAGCCATTTATGGGGCTTCAAAGGAGTTGCCTTAGCAATGAGATTTAAGGGCCTGCTTCTCAACTCTTCGTGGTTGATAGCACTGCTAATGCCAGCACAAGGTAAGCATGGCACAAAGATACTGTGACTTGATGGCATTTTTTCAGTTACAAAAGATGATTAAAAATCTGACCCAAGAAGCCTGCCACCACTTAATTCTCCTGTCATGACTGTGCCAAATTAATCATCTGTCCTGTCTCTGCTGGTTAGTGGCAGAAAGAAGAACAACAGCTTTGCTCTTGAGTGTTCTCTGCCCATTTGGCATTAAAAGCTCACATGAGCACAGAAATGTTTGATGATTATCCAGAGAAATTATGGGAAGGAAGGTGGAGAGTAAAATGCTGCTATTATTACTCATCTTAATTGACAATAGGCAAGGAAAACTGAGTAAAGTACTCAAAGAAGGAGGACAGCAGGTCTGTCGCTTAGAAAAAAAACAGGAAGCTCCAGATGGTTGTCACTTTCACAGAGCTGCCTCAGCTGTTTGTGACATGAAGCCTGTGCTAGTGCCAAGCTGTCAGAAGCACAGCGTGAAATGGTCAACCAGAATCATAAATGGGGTCCTTGAATGTACACGATGGAGTGTCAAATATGAACTTAACACTTCCTCTCTTGAGACTGTGGTCTAGTATGTCAAAATACATATATCAAAGTGATTCCAAAAGGAGTGAAAAGGGCAAAGTATTATTCAACCCACAGGATAAACTATAGTGGAAAACTGACCTATCTTATTCACTATATATCACTAGCAAATTTCTTTGTGCTCCTATTTACATATACATTTGCCTCTGTGTGCTCTGACCCTTACAGATTTTATGGTAATAAGCCTCATCTGTAGCTTTTCTACTTCAAATTGATTTCTTTTTTTTCCAAATACTTAGCTGTGACCTTCACACTGTTTTAAGAGGTGCAGTGGAAAGGAACAGAGGTTATACCCAGTATGTATTGACTGAAGGTATCAGCAAAGAAAGCATCTAAGAAATGATTATTCAATGACTTTCATTGCATAATGGAAAGACGTGATTTGCACTATTAAGGAAGTAGTTCATGACAATCATGTAGGACAACAGCTCTGAGTTGTGTCAGTCACAGCAGGGGTTTTGTCAGGAATAATTACCCAAGGGACTAGCTACAAAAACCAGACTCATTTCATGGAAGTCACCAAACGATAATCACCTCACAGTGAATTTTGTAGACTACTCATGCAGAATGAATCTAAACAAGCACTTCAGAGGGAAAACGCTCTAAAGCTTGGTTCAAAGCTGTGAAGTTAACTTGTGTTTTAGTCAGCCTTAAAATGGTTTTTCTCACATCCATCAAAGGATGCAAACTAATAATGAAAAATGGGAAATCCTACCACATGCCTATGGAATTTCTAGAAGGAATTTAGGATCTTGAAAGAGTGACAGAGAATTAATTATTTCCTTACTTCCACAATAGCAAAATTTCTGAATACTTAGTAGAAACTCAAGTAATAAACCAACATGACAATGTGAAAATCTCTCAGAAAAAAAAAAAAAAAAGAGGGAAGTCAGAAGACAGCACATTATCAACTTTAAGCTTCAAACTGTGCCAGGGAGTAGCCAAGACTGACACTTCCCCACCTGATCGATGACTGCCTTCCCAGCAGGAGTTTGCACTAGGGTTGCCTGCACAGCAGTGTCTCTGTCTCAACTACTCTATATGTGTGTTAGCCAAGAAAAAAAACATTGTGTGTGCTTATAGTTTGCGTAGGATACTGTTTCAAGCTTCCATATTAGTAAAACTTGCCCGGATGTGTAGGTTCCAAAGAACTCCAGGTTCCAATAACAATGAATATCATGTCTAATACCCCTTTTTTCCTCTCATAAAAAATACTGGATCCTACATACTACTGAGCAGACTGGCTGCAAACCAGAAAAGCACTTAAAAGACTGCTGAGATAAGTCTGTGGGTAATCCACAAGGGGCTATTTGCATACTTACAGAAAGTAGGTGATTAATTTTGTCAGAGGTAATGGTCATCAATGATTCTTTTTTCCCTGCAGACTTGAAATCATGAAGCTTCTCATCAGTCTGGCTAACCCTTTTATCTTCAAAGGAATACAAAATATGAGGAAATAAAATACAAAGTCTTCCAAAAGAATCACATAAAATATGTACTTTTTCTTAAATCATCTACATGAATTCACAGAATCATCTTTATGGTAATTTTTACCATAACAAAATCAGACAACTATACAAATTGGTATGGTCTTTGCTACCCTCTAGCCACATTTCAGTTCTGTTTTCAGTTCTGGTTCACATCTCTGGTACTATAGCAATACAAACTGCACTACATACAGAAATTATAAAAATAATAGCTGACATTTGTCAGACTGTAGTGCCTTCATCACATAAGCCCAAACAACTAACACTCAGGTGATAAGAAGAGTTTAGAAAATATTTTCTACAGAAAAATTGCTGTGGGATCAGGATTCAGAGTTACATGTCACTGTAAAGTGGGCTATCTGTTCCATGTACTAGGAGAAAAACTGGAAGATATAACTCAGAGAATAAACCTGCTTCTGCAGGAGATTGCACTGGATAACCTGACAGGGCATCTGTTTCCATCAGCAAGTCTCATTCACTCATTATACTGATTCATGTGTCTGTCCTAAAACTTGTGCTGAACCTAGCACCTATAATTTACCTTGTGTTTAAACCCTGGGCTTTAAAAAACCAAATCCTTAAAAAAAAAAAAAAAAAAAAAAAGCTTATATTAAAAAGA
>JAWWES010000115.1:45475290-45486767 GCA_035583135.1 Lophotriccus pileatus | reverse complement strand
CTGATTATGGCAACCTACTGAAGTAGGTAGTGAATAGTCTTTTACTTGAACCAAACACCCATAAAGCAAATAGCTTCATGTATAAACTGCTTAATCCTTCTAAGCAGCACAAGGATCAGTGTTCTGCTGTAGTAGTTTGTGTTTAACTGGCATGGCCTAATATATGCTTTAAGGCAGTCTGATCAGACATGAACATTAGGTAATGACAAGGCCTCTATGAGTTCTCTAGAAAATTCAAATATCTTACTGTAGGTAATAAATCCTGTGTCATGAGATGGCTTTATAAAATTCTTTTGGGTTTTTTTGCTGATTTACCCTTGACACTGGTCTGTGTCAAACCTGAACTGATTTCATGCTAGTTTTATGTCAGTGTAACATCACAGTGGCAGATTTACTGCCACCTTGCAGCTGTTTTGCTTTACTTCTGCAATGCAAAACAGCTTTTAACTGCGTTTCAGTAACAATTTTAGCAGGGTTTACAACTGCCTTGCATAAGAGAGTGGCAAAAATATGCATGCTAGTGGCACTGGTGGAGAGATTGCTGATAGTTTTCATGAATGGTAACTAAGAATCATGTCCTTTATGTTCAAGAATACAATTTCATTTTTTAGTCTCTATATTATGATTTTTAAACACTGTACAGTTTTCTTTCATTGTTTCTTATTTACACACTACGGATTTCTCTGGTAGTAACCAGAGGCGGAAACCCTCGCCCCCTAATATTAAAGTTCAAAGGATAGCTCCAGTTGCATTCAACAGGACTTTGCTCAGAAATGTAACAAACACTCAGGAGAAGCCTTCCAAATCTTAAAAAATTATCTACATGTATTTTCTTCTAGTAAGAATGTAAGAGAGCAGAGAATTATTTAATTTGCTGAATTTGAAAAAAATTCTTAGACTGTTTGGACTGCACTTACAAAACACTCTATCTGGTGAACAGGTGGCAGCGTAACAAATACATAAACTAGAAATTTTGCCTATAAAGATGCCATTAAGATGGCTGAAGAAGTTTGAAATCATTTATTTTTTGTTTTATTAGGTCAAAGCAGTGGCATATTAACTCATAATCAACTCAGAACAAATAGGGCAAACAAAGGAAATTTTTTTTCATCTACACTAGTGCAATTTGAGTGATGCCAAAGCAAAAAGACACCATGTGCTTCCAAATTGAATCAATGACTAATCCAAGTCATACCAGGCGCTGAGTTCAAATTCAAAGTGCCATTTTTGCATGCTTGATTATAACTGCAATGACCATAAGCAATTAGACTGCAAAGGCCATAAAAATTTTCCTCAGCAGGCTTATGTCAGATTTTCTCAGCTATTACTAGAATTATGCATTTCATAACTGCCACACCTGCAAAGTTGCACATGGGCAACAAAAAGCCAAGGCATTGCCTTTTCTAGCTGGTAAACAAAGAAACAATGACGAAGGTTTAAGTTCCTCTCACTACAGAAGAGGCTGACTTGAAAATTAAGATCTCCACATACCCATATGATTTCAGATTCCAGTGCTTTACAAATCAGATTCAGAAACAAACAGGAGAGTTTGTGTCTTCATAGAAATAACCTGTATATTGACCTTGCTTTTGACATAGTAACTAATTCAAAACAAATAGCTAGATCTTAAACCCATAGGCAAAAAAGCAGAGAATACAGGATGATTGGCAACATCTGTTTTAGATCACATGCTTAAAAAATGTAATCTAGCCACAGTTCAACAAATCTTGTCTTCAAAATAAATAACCAAAAAAAAGGTAAATGAATACCAGCATGTTTATGGGTTTTCTCCATTTTTGGTAATAGCAGCTAGCTTAGATTCTGTTTGCTGTCCCCTACCCTTATACATATATACATATATATGTATAAGATTATTAGTCTTAAAATAACCAGATAGATAGAAAAGAGATTAATTTCAGTTCCTACTCTCAATACACTTCCTTGTTGAATTTCTGTGGAGTTATTATCCTATCATAACAGAATGTTAAAGGGGAGAAAGATAAAGGGAGTGTGGGAAGCAGTAAAGGCTAAGGGAACAGTTCCTATGAGTTTTGCAGGACAGCTCACATTTTGATTACAGAATGACTTGGAGAACATTTGGGATCCTATTTGTCTTGGAGTTAAAAATTGTTCATCTGTTGATGAAATGGTGCTCTAAGGGTGTTGAAATAACACAGTGGTCTCATCACCCTAAACACAGAGTATATTAATTTTTCATGGCTCACTCACAGACTCTACCTTACTTTAAAAATTAAAACATCCATATGTTCAAGAAGTGAGTTTCACTTGAGCTTGAAAAAGCCTACCCTTTTATGCTAAGTGTAGAGTACTGAAAATTCCCCACTTCTATTTTATTAAAAAGAAAGAAACAAAGGTGATTTCAGAACTATATGAAGTATTGGGGTTTTTTTATTTGTAAAGTTCTTTTCTTTTTTGTCTATGTGACTTTACTCTTACAGTTTGGTAATTGACACAATAGCAAACTCAGGATATTTATTAAATGCTTTGTGAATGCCATGTAACTCATGAACATGTTTGAAAAGATTTAAAATATCTGTTCAGGAATCTGAACAATGAACAGCATGCAATAGGTTATAAAAGGCTTTCAAGCATTCCTTGACAATTTTCTGATCTAGAGAGTGTAACCAATGGAAAATATTTTATTGACCATAAGAGAAATATGATTCACTATTTATTTTGTTCTATTATTGTTATAAACATCTAATTCTTCCCCAAACTTGGATTGCCTAATGATATGTTCCCAGAAATGCTAATACATTATATAGAAATATTTCATAGGATCAAGTTACAAAATCTAGATCAAATTTCCAATGTAGTCAAATATGGCATTTTGAATCAGAAAAGGAGTGTAAGAGGATTTACACAATTCCTATTTTACCTGTCTTCCCCAACTAGTACAGAGTTAATATGGAACACAGAAAATGCATCTCTGTCCTGCCTTTCAAACCATGAGGAAAAAGAATAATTAACAGGAACAAGTGTTTGCACATAACTGATCAGATTCATGAAGGATGCTTCTGAAAACTTAGGTTACTGGTAGCACTTTTTCCTTCTCAGCCCTGTTTCAGACCTGCTACTCTATTCACTTGTTAAAGTAGGAACATCAGTCTCAATTATTTTTAAAATAATCAACTTTTCATATTTGCTGATGTTCTAAACAAAAAATTATTATAAATACCACAGTAGAATGTTTTATCTGTAACATGTATATGATGTTTAATATAGAAAAAATTAAGAACTTACTGAAACAACGTTTTATATGTTTGAATACCTAATAAGCATTCACAATGACCAATAGATATTAATAGGCAAACATCAACTGCAATGACATTGCTTAACAGCCTTATCTCTCTAGGTTTTATCAAGACAGAAACTGTAGCATCTTGCTTATACATATTTCTGAGGTACCCATCACTGCAATTTCAAGGAATATTTGAGTGGGATCATCAAACACCTATGAGTTACTATATCATGGAGCTTCTAGCAGTTCAAGCATCTTCCCCACTATCTCAGTGAGAGAAATATTCTGGTCCATATTTGCTCCTGGGGATACATCTCACACAACTATACATCCAAACTCTGAAGCAGCTTTCACAGACTATAGAGGTGCACTTTGCAAAATCTTCTCTGATCTGGTTAAGGATTGTTCCTAACCTTATGCTTCCTACTGTCACCTTTCATTCACCAAACTCCTTAATAGTATAATAATAATAATAATAATAATAATAATAATAATAATAATAATGTTATTATTATTATTATTATTGTTTGGAAAATATTTAAAAGAGACCAGTATTAAAGAAAAATAAATTAAAATGTACCTATATGTCTGATTTAGAACAAATTGTTTTATGTAGCTAAAATGCTGTAGTAGTACTTACCCAGATGGGCAGAACTGTTATCTGGTGATAACAGACAGTGAGCAAAATCCTTTCCTGAAAACCAAGCTCTTGCTCCTTAATTCTGTAAGAGAAGAAACTGCTTTCTTCCATAAGTATTAAATCATTGACTTAGTAATTCCCCTGGGGAGATTGTTTACTTTCAGGACATTGAAGAAAGCTACTGTTTCATATAAACACTTTCTTTGAGGCACCATGACTTGTATTTGTAATTTATAAATTTCGTACAGGACAATGCATCTATTTCACTGCTAATTCCCAAAAGAGACAAGCTATGATGATAACTTCCAACATCAGGGATGAGAATAGAGCTTAGTGAAAGGATGTTGCATGCAGGGAGAATGAATCATAGAATCATAAAGGTTGGAAAAGGTCTCTAAGACCATTGAGTCCAACCTTTAACCTAACATTAACGTGCTGTCTTTCATACCAGAGAAAACTGTGCTACAAAAGAATTAGATGACTTGGTTGTGGTCACATATCACGTGGCAGAGGCAGGAAGAGATGAAAAATGTTCTGACTTTAAGACCTATGACTTAATCGTGGAAAAATAACAGCCTTTTGAAGGATAATAGTGTGTGTGTGTGCCTTCAGCAATGTGTATCACTTGAATAGTGTCCCCTAAAAATTGCAAAGTTTAGGGACCATATTGAAAACTGATATTTGAGCCATAATAAATTGATCGACCTTCTTACTAAATTAAGACAATTTTTTTTCTTCTTGTTCAATATCCTGCTCTCAAGTGTACTACTTGATTGCCAGTTCAGCAAGGAACAGACAACATATATTTCTTTTCTGCATTTCAGTTCAACTATTCTGTTTATCTACAGATATATTTTCATTGCCCATTCACTTGTAAACTTTCATTTATATTATTCTTATAGTTTTGTTCTAAAAATTCCATTTTTAGTAAACTGATACTTGGACAATTCTGTCACGTTAGTAATGAAATCTTTGGTTCACCCAGTGTCAACAAGAATGACACAGTATTTCTCTTTTCCCAGAACCATGACTTTGTCTTTGCACTAAGATAATGAGAAAGTCTTTAATTTTTCATATACATGTAGTCCCCATCTTTACTTGCCAGCTAAGATGCCAATTTAAAACTCTTTCTGTTGAAAAATACTAAATTTTCACTTTCTAATATGCCCCCCAGATTACTCTAATTTGTACTCTAACTGACTCTCTATCTCAACAGCCAGAGTTCAGCCTGGGGTTAATAGGAACAGACTGTTAGTTCTTAAGGGCTATGTTTGTCATATGTTGCCAAAGATACTTTCTTTTCAATGTAATATTGATTTCAAGGGCACCTTTCTCAATTCATCCCCCTCACAGCTGATCTTAACCTCCGGTCAAAGAGCTAAATTTCATCTACACATATTGCTTTTTTTTACTACCCTAACAAGTTAATGACTACTCACGCCAGTTTTTCCAACCTTGGACTGCCTAGGAGTGGGAATCAATTTGTTATAATTCAGGAATTGTTGCAGAATCACTACAAAATGCTGCCAAAAAGAATTACTCATTTTCCCTGTATTTAAAGTTGGTATAACCTCTGCTGACTAGAGCAGTTCAATTCACTGCAGTGCATACGTGCTGAATTTTTATTTCAGCTTCCTCTAGCCACCAGTTTACCACCATCTAAACATGTTTTGAAACCAAGCTGTCATAGAAGCACCACACTCCTGTGCTTGCTATCCTTTCCAGGCCTGAGAGAAAAGTTATATATGGCTTTTGTTTTATTTTGGACAGTTGCAGTAGAAGATACAGGAACAGAGCCTGGCCTCTGGTCTAACCACAGGGAGCAGCTAGGCATGTGCCTTATTGTTGATGATCTAACAGTGACCCTGTCCCCCTTACCCAATAGTTATTACCACTCCAGTGGAAATTACAGATGGAGCTGGAGCACTCAATCAGAAAATGGTATCTTAGGGAATAACTAGCCATTATAAACTGGGCAGCTTTCTTTTTTTCTTCTTTTAGGGTACTTAGACAGTTATAAGATCTGCCTCAGTTACTTATAACTTCCATGTTCCCACAGCAATCTGGGAAAAAGAACAGAAACACATCATCTCCCCCTCCAGGAAGCTGTAAACGAAGCTCACCTGACAAGTACGAACAGCTTCCACTTGCATTCTTCATGAAGATCAATAGATTCAAAAGCCAGACGGGAACAACGTGATCATGCACTCTGGCCTTCCACCTAACACTTGGTCTGAATTCATCTTCATGTCAAATTTAATTGCTGTGATTTGATGTTATTTTTTAAATTTCCAGTGACTAAAAATAAGGCAAAGACCTATGTGAGTTGTTTCAATGGTGAATTGACTTCTCAGCTAAATGCATTGTTTGAATTTTTCTTGTTTCAGATGGATTTTACTATAAAGTAGGGTCACCCCTCTAGCTCCAGTATTGTTATTCTTCTTTTTGACCATTATAAGCCTGAAACAAATGTTGTCATACATTCTGTTCACAAATCAGAAATAAGTCACATTTTAAAAATGCCTGCCATGTCTTACTGCTTATATAGATACGTTCTTTGAAGACTGGTTTGGTTTTTCACAGAAAATTACTAAGCAGATACCTATAAGCACAACGATTATTGTCTCCTTACTCAGAGCCAGTTTGTATTTCACATTCATACAGGTTCACAAAACAAGTCCAAAAGAACAACTGATTTTCTGCTTGCCATGTAAGAGTCAGTCAGAACCACAGACCTTTTTCTCCATCAAGGTACTGCAGGGAGAAAATGCAGTGCTTAAAAATAATGCATGACATAAGAATTCTGAATATTATTCTAGCTTTCTAGTATTTCTTTGGTGAAGCAGCAATATGTAAGTTAGCGCATTAAAATGGTTGAACTTCTATTAGTTCAAAATGAATCAGCTTTTACAAGGTTAATCTGACTCATATTTTTTACTCACACAGCTCAGGAAGCATTTACTGTAGTGCCCAGGCAGAGCACAGGGTCACTTCACGTTTTCAGCAGATACAGCTGGTCTGCTATGTTGCCCTAGGAAACACAGTATCTGGAAAGAAATAAACTTTTTTTTGCATTTGCTTAATTTTCTCTGGCAGTTACAGTACCTTATGGCCACAGTGATTTACCTTCTCACAAGTAGGTAGTTCACTCACACCATGAGTTTCACACTGCTCACTCTTTGTCTGTAGAGCACCCACCCCAGATGACACAGATAAATGTTTGGTCTTTAATGCTCTGTGACTAAATTACTACTCACTGCATAAAGTAAAACTTTCGTTATGAGTAATATATTTTCATACAACCATGTTACAATTATCTTGTGACATTTGGAGGGAGCACTATGTAATCATTGATGTGACGAGGCATGATACAATCAGTTGGATAGGAGGTGTCTAGAAGACACCTTTTTTCCCTAAAAAAACAATCAGTAAATTACTGAATAACCACTGCACTAACCATCTGTGTGACATGACTTTGTCACATCATACTCGTATCTAGAGGAATAGATGGTCTCACAAATGTAGGATGATGACGGAAGGAGTGGACAAAAGTAGCAGCTGGGCTGTGAAGGAGAATTTTATTAAGAGAAACTTGACTGCCTGACATTGCAATAATACAAACAATGATTGCTCAGAGGAAATGACTTTCCATAATCATATTTTCTCATTGTAAGATTATTGTACCATGAAAGTCTCCTTTTCAAGGAGCTGAGCATAGTCAGTTTGAGCTTTTTTTCATTTGGCTGTACAGGGTAGAAATACTAGTAAAAGAACTAGAGAGTACAATAATCCATCTTCCCACACGCTGACCTTAGCAACCATGGCAGATCCTCTTCTGATGTAGCTTTCTAGGCTCAGACCATTTGCTGGGATTAGGGAGATAAGGTAGACAATGAACAGTGGAGGATCACACTCCTCCTTATTTTGGTAGTGCATTGATTAACAAACCCATCTAAGGCTTTCCAAAACCGTATTGTGAATAAGCATTTACATTTGCCTTTGAAAGAAATACTTCCAGCTCATACTTGAGCAAAGGAGGAGTGAACAAGAAACTGCAACTAATACAAGGATTTCTACTTGGCTGTGAGAAGGGCTATTTGTCGGTCAGAGATCATTATCCCAGGGGCCAGGCATGACTATTATAATTTAAATATTGTCATATACCCTCCAAATGCCATTTTTCCTTAGTTGTAACTTTTGAATAATAAGGCAGGAAGGAAGACAGCTGGAACACCTCAGGAGGAAGCCAGAGGCATAGTCTGATCAACAAGCTCATTGCTATATCAGATGCTGTATTTGTCAACCCTTATCATATCTATAACAGTAATATCTGCCACTTTGCCAGAAACAACAGAACATAAACAAATCAATATTGTTCAGTCATCAAGGCTGAGGTTGGCTAGTAACAATGATGGAAAAATCCAAAACATTTGTAACAAAACCAGCATTACCAGATTTGAAAATGTATTCTCTTTGAGCCTGTGAAGACACTTCAACAAAAGGAATTGAATTATTTTTGGTTTTTTTTCGGGGATTGGTTGGAGGGCGGGGGGATGTAATTTGTTTTGGTTTTATAGGTTTGGACGTTTGGGTTATTGGGTTTTTTTAATATGGCCGAAGCATAGTCAAATCTCCTCATTGACAGCTTCTAGAAATTATGCTTTTATTTCATAATAAAATGGGAAAAACAAATATTACCTAAATTTAACATTATCGGTAGTTAAAAATATGTTGTCTCTCTTTTCGCACAGTAATAACCTGTCATATTTCTCATGTCCTGGATTTTATTTTCTACAGAATGTCTTCATTTCACCAGAATCAGCAAAGAAATATTTTTAGCCTGTGAATTTTTCTTAGCCTTCACATCCGTAAAAAGGTTTAAATGTCATTGGCCTGCTCTGAATACAATCCTACTACTGTTGGAGGACTCTCCATAATATTTAAGCTTTCCTTAATACATCAGTTGAAAAGATACTCATCTGTAAGTTTTATTACATTTCTCCATGTAGTTTTTATTACTTCAGAGTTGTTCCCTGTGTTTTCATTAAGGTTCAGGAAACCTAAAGGGCAGGTCTGAGAAAAAATGTATTTCAAACTTAAAATTTCAAATATTTTTTTTTTTAGCTTTACCTACCTCTGCTCTTGCTACATGATTACATTTTTCCAAATTTGGACTCCATGTTCCAAAGTTCATTCATCCTGCTACAGCAATTTTTGTAAATCAAAGTAGGCATGTAAAAATGAATGACGAAGCTGGTTTTGCATATGTTTAGTTCACAATATCAATTATTTACTAATGGTTTTTATAACTGAAGTGCCCAGAGTATAATTTAGTATAATTAGAAGGGACCTAGCTTTTCAGAAAGGTTTAAAATTCTCTTGCCAGGAAAACTGATGAACATCTGTCCAAAACAACAAAAATTATTTCAGAGACAAATCATTTTAGGCACATCACGCCCTAGAGTTTTCAAATTTAAAGTATTATGTTTATTATCTTTTGTGTAAAGACATGCATCACATATCATAGAATCATAGAATGGTTTGGGTTGGATGGGACCTTAAAGATCCTCTAGTTCCTACCCTCCTGTATGACGTCTTGCCCTCTTCCATGAACCTAACTTCTTTAAATATTATAAAACTTAGATGGATATTTGAGGAGTTTGATTTTTACCTTTTCTTGAAATTTCTACAACTTGAAAAGAGGCATGTACATTCAAAGCAAGCCACATTTTACACTGAGGACACCAAAGCAATAATGAAATAGTAAAATTCTCTGCAGTGGCACACAGAAATCTGCCTACCCTTGAGAGAGCTCTAGTCTCAATATAATTGTTGTCCTGTTACAAAATGTTACATTCACACTGAAAAAGCATCATTTCCAAACACATATAGGTATAACCGCAGAGAAAGCAAGCACATTTTAAGAGTATATATAGGATAATGTGCCTGAAGGAAGAAAGCTACACAATGTGTGAAAACAGAGGAATTCTTTTTTTCAAACCTTAACAGTGACACATCAGTTGCCCTCTACCGGTATCTCTGCTCTTAAGTAATAAATGCATCTGGCTTTCTCTCACCAAGAGCAAACTGAATTAAAAACACAGTCATGTTTACATCTAGAGAAGGAAACTTCAGCAACATTCAGAAGCACGTCTGGTTTTGTACACTGGTGCTCTGAAACAAAAAATCTCCAGTAGCCAAAATTATGGTTAAAATGAGGCCCCAAATGATTCCTTTGCATTTATAAAGACCTCTAATTTCAAGTAGTTACAACCAGCTACTCTAACTCTCATTATTACACAGGCCATTCCTTTTCCCTACATCACTCTTTGTTATCAGCTCCACTAAGCTAATGCATTGATAAATTTTCATCTGCAGCTGTGGTATGCAAGGCATTAATATTTAAGTTGTTATGCTATTTTTCTTCATCAAGACTTTAAACTGGAGTGAGTACAAGTTAAATTCCTCCAGGTTTTACAAGCTTAAATCCAAGGCCAGGTCACAACACTGCCCATCTCTCAGAGAAAGCCCATCTCTCAGATAAAAAATGGTACTTGCACAGGCTAAATTCAAGGACTCTGGAAATTTTTGGAAGATCAGTTTTTTATTTGATTACAAGCAACTTTCCCCCTCTAATTTTTTCTATCCCACTTTTCAAATATACTTCATTTCAAGAATCTGCATTGCAGTGGAGGAGCTGTTAGCAAATGAAGAAAGTTGTAAATCCAGCCATAACAAAAGCTGAAAGCTACATTAAAATTCACTGTGTTTCTCTGCAGGAATTTGTAGCAAAGAAATAAATAACATAAGTTTGCACCCGTCTGAAAAATTAGTCTCTGCTCTACACCCATCCATTTATACAGGGAAACAGAGTGGTGCTTAGGTAATGCAGAGGAATTCCTCAGCTGCTCAGGACCGAAAATGGATACCAATGCAAATAAATTAATTTAGTCCACAAAAATGAAGCCAAGAACTACATAATTTCAGATCATAATTTTGTCAGAACAGCAGAACTAACCCCTGTTCTGAAGTGAAAAAATAATAAATTAAAAATGCAGTGAACCATGGTGAGTCCTTGATAATGCACCTGAAATCAAAACACCTGACATAAGTAATATGACTCACATTAATACCACCTCAAGGTCTCATGAGAATAAATCTACTCTATTAATGTAATACATGTAAGTGCCTAAAAGGTCTTTTACCCAGACACTGATTGAGCCTGACTTGGCTTATTTAGGAGTGGGTCACTAATTCAGCATTATGGAAATAAAGGAATATAGAGGAAGACATATGAGGCAGTCTCATGAAAGCTGCATAAAGTTCTCTTTTTTTTGTGAACTTTCAGTAGCCCATGATTTTTTTTCATATATTTCTCACCTTTTTATTTCCCTTAATTTTTCTTCTGCTCCATTGCATCCTTTTTTGCTTCTTCTGCTTGCAGTTATACAATAATCTGATAGGAGACAGTTCTGCATGGCAGGAACCCAAATTGCACAGGAGTTAGTTTCAGCTGTGGTGTAACATCATTCCACAGATTTCAGAAACCTCAAAAAAATCAATATTATTAACAGC
>JAWWES010000115.1:45436199-45475190 GCA_035583135.1 Lophotriccus pileatus | reverse complement strand
AGGAGTTAGTTTCAGCTGTGGTGTAACATCATTCCACAGATTTCAGAAACCTCAAAAAAATCAATATTATTAACAGCGCAACAACACCAAAACACGATGATCAACAAAATAAGAATGGCTTCAAGTACAAATAACTCAGAATTAAAAAACACAGTAGAGAAGTACAAGTCAGAGGCACTATTGAAAGGGGTAAAACTGCACCACAGTATCTTGCATAGCAATCAGACTGGTAAGTATGCTAGCTGTCTCTAGCAAAGGAACACTTTATACTGGGGAGGAAGATAACACTCTCTGTCCGCACTATCCCTCACTCACTATATAAGCATAATCATGCATAGTATTGCGTATATGTAAAGAGAAAATGGAAGATAATAGATGCAGGTCATAACACAGCAGTTAGTAAAGCTTCATCCCTACCTTAATATCTTGTTTCACCCATCAAAAGGTGATGTTGCTGCCATCACCACCTTAAAACCAGATTTTGCTCTTGAGCTTGTGGTTGCTACAATGAATGATATTCAGGCTTATACCATTTTGCATCCTTTTTTGATCCAAAGATTACACACTTCATCTGATATACCTTGAGACATTAAAATACAGGGCATTTGTGGCCTACAAGGAATGCAGGGTGACAATCCTGAAAAAAATCGCCTCTTTTTTCTGCCCAAGGTCGCAGATAACACTGAGACACTCTACTGAGGTCTGTAAAAGCTGCTGAACCGTCCCTGTTTGCCTTTGTCAGGCAGATCTGCAATGGTAATTATTGCATTCTGTAATTTCTACATAAATTAGACATAGGGCTTCAAATTGTTAACCAAAACAGGCTGAAATTCTCTTGCATTTGTGAGTTCCTGTGGCAGGAGTCATCATCAGTAACCAAGGAGCAAACAGTGTCTCCCAGGTTCTGTCTTTTTTGCACTTACACTGTAGGGCAAACCTTGACCTTTTTTCTTCTCTTGCATGCTTTTTTGGCTGCATAACTTTTTTTCCTAGAAATTAAGAAAAAAATTCCTACTGAGTACCAATATTTCTTACACATTTAGGGGAGATAAATTATATCTTAACATCTTTTTAAGCAACTCATCTTTCTTTAAGTTGTAAACTGTGGAAATGTAAGCTGGCTTTTCTAATATTTGAACTATGTAAACAAGACGTTATTTCCACTTGGAGGAATAATGGTGTCTTTGTGTTAGAGAGAGAGGTGTATAATAAAATGGATGATGATTATGAGGAATGGATCATTAATGTTTTTTTGCTAGATGCAATTTTTAAGTAGACAGCCATATCTGGAGGCAGTCTCTAGCACTTCTATTCCAATCTGTTGAAAGCGTGTTCATAATTCAAAAAAATTATTATAACATTGCATAAATGTTCTTCCCATTTATCCCAAAGCAAAGAAGTCCTTAAATGCTCACAGTCTGAGACATTCAGAGGCCACAAGGCTCTCCTTCAGTGTGACAGAAAGTCGTCTCAGTCACCTGAGTGAAATGTATCTACAATAAACATCCATAAAAAATTAATGACAGCACCTGTTTTCTCTTGTGTGGTTGGTGGTCTCTAGAGTTTCATCCCATATTTCTCCATCCAAGAAAGCCAGTTATATTCCCTGGTTTGCCCTGTAGAACAGCAGATGTATTGGACCCGGAATGCCCTGAATGCAAGCTGCAAATCCAAAGCACTGTACTTGCTTCTGACAATCAGAGTGACCCTTCCTCATGAGCACAGTGAGGGTCATGTGTCCAGTTTGTCACCTTGCAAGTGTTGAAGGGAGTCTCATTTTGAAGATGTTGGTCTTGTAACGTTACTGGAAATGTCGTTTGACTTAGATTTGCCAAAACTGACAATGAAAACAACAAAGGAACGAAGCAACATCTCTTCAGTTTTGTCCAATCCATGCTTTCCAGAGGGGAGAAGAGGAAATAGGAACCAAACAAAACTGTAACCTTCCTATAGTATGTCAAAATGGGAACCTTCCTCAACAGTTCTTTGCTGGTAAGGTTTAAGGGGACACCACTTCTTACAATTAGGTATCCTGCAAGTTGTTTTAATAAGAAAATTAAATAAAACCAGCTTCTCTTACATTTTAGTGGAGTACTCCTTCCAGCTGAAAGAGAAATAACATACTGGTAAAGCATCTGATTTCCAGTATTGTTCTCTTACCTTAAAGGAAAACAGTTCTTCAAAACTCTGATTTCTGTCCCTTGGTGCAAACAAACAATACTTGTTATTTTCAACAAATTCATCAGCTTTCCTTTGAATGCACCTAAATAGGTATTAAGGACACCTTGGGCTTTGTATCGCCTGGGAAAAACATTTCTACCCTTTTGCAGTTTTAAAAGAGACACTAAGGCCACAGGTTTTGGAACTGAATGCCTACAGCTCGACATCTGAAACAGATGCCCCAGACTTCTGAACAATTAGCAAGAGGCTCATATTGAATGCAAACGGAGTACAGCAGCTCTTACATCCAGCTCACTTTTAGATACTTTCGCTATCTAGCATTAGATAACTCATCTAAATGCTCTTTCAGAGGTAGCGAGTAGGCAGAGAATCTCATGCTCTGCAGTTTTCTTAAACAGTCTGAGATGTCTTGAAGTATAATACATGCACTCGTTAAGGAAATTTCAATATTTAAAACATAAATAATAGGAAAAACTCACTACACCATCAGTTCTGCACCCTAATGTATAGAAACTTGTATCATTTCAGAAGCTTTCCAGTTCCTGGAGACAGCAGGAAGTGGGGAGGAGAAGAGGCTCCTTGTGCAGCTGGTGTGCTCAGTTTCCTACAAGTTTAGTTTTATGTTACCTAAACTGCCTCTGCTATCACAGTAATGCAGTTTCTCCCTAAACTGCATAGGTGTCCATCCTATGCAACAAATCAGTCATCTCTTCTGCCCCTTACCCCACAGAGAAACACCTCCAGATTCTTCTCAGGTCCCCAGAGTTTTGGGAGCAAGAGCCAGAAAATCCACTACTTAGGAATCCAAGCTAAATATAAATCGAATGTGATATGTAAACCAACAAAGGTAATATTTCAGACAGTCCAATTCTTTTACCTTCCTCTGGTTTCCAGAGTTTCTTATCCTGAGAAGACATCCATATCAAAAATAGCAAAGCAAAATAAAAAAGTATACAGGAAACTTCATACTGCAATAGGCAGCCTGGATAGAGATGATAACCAAAAAAAAAAAATAAAAATTGGTCCAACAAATAGAATTACTCACCTTGTGAGGACCTGTCAGGGTCAGGAGGTGATACACTGGCTGAGCTGTTCACACTTTTTCTGACCTCTTAAAGAGGCAAATGGGCTGCAAGTCAAATCAAATGTTCATTCCCCTAAATGCAGAAGACACTTCTTAAATTTATCAGTTCTGATCACCTACAGGGAAAATAAAACATATCAGGTCTGAAAAATGAGGGTCAATCTTTCAGGCTTGCCATTCTTCAGAAAATAATAGACCTTTCTTCATGTCAAAAATGAGGTTTTCTTGAATCATTATAGATTAACACAGGTTCCAAAAGACTGGGGGACGGTAGGCAGCAGTCAGATGTGCATTGCTAGCAAGGGGAAAAGGTGAGGTTTGGTAATTATTTCATGTTCTTATTTTCAGTTCTAGGGGGAAAATGATATTTTGAGGAATAAACTGAATTATTAAAAAGAGCATATTGATTCAGCCTGCCAAAAAGACACTGCAATATTCATTTTTCATTAACAAATTTTTTTAATATACTGTGTGATGTATCCTAACAAAGGTGTTTATCAATTCAGTACCAATGTGGGAAATTTTAATAAGGCAAGCCTTTACTATTGCACAGATTACATCCATTTGTTATCTAGTACCTCAGCCAATTTCAGTCTCATTTCCCAAAACAATCTGCCTCCAGCTGCTATCCAAATTTGTCCCTGTAAAATGTTTTCATGAATCCTGAAAAACTGTGAAAAATAAGTGACAAAATAGTATTGTGCCATAAGGATAGACATGATGAGGACAAGAGAGAAAGGCATACTTGTAGCACACATAAAGTGGGCCTTTCCTTAGTAAAGTCCTCATGTACATATCAATATCTAGCACTTTGACTGTAAGCACATGCTCAAATTCCAGTGGCTTCAGTAGGACTTTACAAGCTACTTAGAGTTAATAAATGTTGAAATATTTTTCAGAACACTGCTGGTCTTAATCACCTGCCCCAGTGGTTTACAAGAATCAGTGCCTCTGCATGTTTGTAAAGACTAAAGTAAATAATATTGGCTATGGATTTCCATTTTGTCAGATTGAGGCAGTGGAAGGCAAAATATAAAAAGAAATAGTCTCCGTTTTTTCCCCATGAAACACATGTAGTTCCCACAACCAGGTTCAAGGCCAGGAATAAGACCTGCATGTTTTCAGTTGTTAATAATGGTTAATGGTTAATTACAGTTAATGGCTTTGTCTACCCATCCCTCATCAAGATCACTTTATTTGCTGTGAAAGATTGTTTCTCTGCCTTGCTTTTACATGCATGCATTTTTACAGAAACTGAGTAAACTAAAACTTGAAACTTTTCTTATAGGGTCACGTCCTTTATTCTCAACAAGAAATTGATCCAAGTCTTACAAGCTATGGGGCAGTATTCACTACTGCATCCCAAATCCTGTCTTTTTTTATATTATGAAGTTGTTTTGAACCAATTAGATATGGACATAAGAAGCTGAAGAGCTCCATAAAGACTTCTTTTTAGTTAATTTCAAAAGAAAGTAGAAAATTTTCAAACTTGACAATTTCCAGTCCATTTTGTGTGAATACTTTTAGACAGCACCTGTGTGGTTGCTGTCCTACCAAACTCAGCTTTTCATAGAGAATTTTGAGAGCCCACAGAGATCAGACTTTTCCTTTGACTCTGAAAACAGCACAGATGACCTCCTGTCTACTTGATTTACTTTAGAAGCAAATTTAGGCTTTCCTCTTAATTTATCTTTATTAGTGAGGAAACATATAAAACACTAAAATTGAAGTAAGGATGACAATTTCCTCTATAATAGAATTTTAGTAATTGCAAATGCAATGCTGATTGCAGCTGGATATCACCTTGTCTCTCCTTTACATCACAAAATGACACAGTAAATTCACATTTCTTCAGGTAGCAAAAGTGTTGATTTTGCACTTTGTGAGGAAGGGTAAAGGGACAAAAACTGCATGTAGCCAGATAGCTCACAGCATGGATTTCTCTTGCTGGGAAGAATGCCTCTTCTCCACCTTAGGAAAGGCCAACCTATGTAACTATTAATCAAGTTGAGCTCACTGACAATACTGGCAAGAGTAAAGGAAAAGACCACTGAACAAGAGTATTAAAACTGGAAAAAAATACTCAAAAAGGTCACTTTTATGGATGACTGTGCAATATAAATCTGGTTTGGGTTTTGTTTGTTTGTTTGTTTTTTAATTTATATAGTATTGTTGTCCTTGCTTACATGCTCATATTACTTTTTCCCCTCGGGCTTCTGTGCATTCCTTAGGGCACTCCAACGCTGATGTTCACACACCAAGTAGCTATTAAGTACATTGTTTAGTCCTGCTGGTTCAATATGCTGCTCTCCATGCATTGTACTCATGCCCTACTCCTTATATGGAAGCATTCAGCATTAATTTTTCAGAGATAATCCCATATGTCACTATTTTTGTCATTTTTGGAGTTTTCAGTTACAAAACACTAACAATTGTCTTGTTACATAGATCAACTTGAGACATAAATCAATTCCATCTCCCAGGTTTTCTGGATTTGCTTTGTAAGGCCATTTTCAGACAAATTTCATAAGATTCCTCCAAATCCCTGTATCTCAGGAATTTATTTTTGCATGGAAATGCATTTCTCTATATCATTCTTCTCTGAAGTAGCTGAGCACTACTGTTTTCACAGTTTACCCTGAACAGTCACTTAACTGGAAAGTTTGGGATCAAACAGCCAACATCTTGCTAAATTATATACCCCAAAGAAACACATGAATGCAGTATGTGGTGTACAGGTAAGGTTGCCTATGTCTTACTGTAAGACTATTTCTTCCAAAGAATGGCTGGCTATAAATAACTGCATCCTTCACAGGACTGTGCCCAACATCTAGGAAAAAACGCTGTTATTGCATTCCACTGTACTGTATTTGCTTCATTCAGTATAAAGTCAAAGTTCTACCATGTGGTCAGCTGGTACATGGTTTTGTATTTCAGACAGAGTTTGTAATAAAGTTTCTCACCCCTGTTGATCATTAGGAAACATTTAAAGATACCTTAATTTTATGAAGAAACTTTTAAACCTTTTTCTCTGATCCAAAGCTTCCTCCTCTACGGAACTTTACAGAACTTTACTCTTTCAGTGTTGAATGACTTCTTTTGGCAGAGGTGGAGGCAAATTCTTTAAGAAGTATTCAGGATTAACTACTTTTCTCTGAGTCTCTTTTCCATTTAACAGTGGAACTAAGGATTTTTAATACTGGATTTTTAAATTCTTTTTTAAAAATCTTCTCCCAAAGCAGTATGAGGATCTGCTTCTTAATCAGTAGAGAAATTAAGATATTCATCTTCTGGAGCAGTACACTATGTAGGCTGTTACTCATGAGACATTGCTTAGAGCTGCCCAAAATTTTTTACAGAATCCTTTACATGAAAACATGCTGGTTTGTAAAGGCCATAAAGTACATACATTTCAACATAGGTTTAAATATCTTCTAGCTAAAATTTTCTGAATTCCTCTAAGAATATATGACTGATTTGTTTATTAGAAAAAGTTCCTTCAGCTCAAGGTTTCCTGCAAAATTTCTGGTGATTCTGACTTCATTCTGAGGCAGAACACAAAGATTTTTTAAAACTTCAAAAGGTATCACACAACAGAGCAGTTCTCCCACATTCAGCTCCAATGCCTTACAGTCTGGGAAAAAAACCCCAAAAACAACAGACATCCATTCTAAAGAAAAAGCACTTATCCCTTCAAAACATTTTGTGACAGATATAGAGCCAATGAGAAAAAGATACAAACCATTTGTTTTGTGTATTAGGATGACAGTGAGACTAAAAACAAACACACAAAGCAAAAAATAAAAAAGCAGCAATGAAAGTGAGAAAAGAGATTGGAAGCACACCATCCCAATACATGGATGAGAAAAGAAAATGAAACAGCTGCAGTGAGGTTGGATGTCCCTCTCCAAAACCAATGCATATTGAAAACTTCCTCTTTGGACAATAATGTTAATTCATTGAAGTGCCAAAAGCAGGGCTGGAGTTTCAGCTGATGGGCATTTCTTGGGGTCTGTACCTCTGGTTTGGCTTAGGTAGGGCCTATTCTTGGTCTGCTCTCTACTCCCTACAAGGTTAGAGCCTGACAGTGTTGAAGTGAGTGAAACAAGCTTTGTAATCAGAGACAGTGACAGCAGGAAAACCTCCAAAAGATAATGCAAGGGAGATAATCTGTACATACACCCACATACATCTCTGTATTTATCTGTCTTTCCATATCACTCTGTTTTGAAGAAGCTTAGCTTATTCTCTTTTCAAAGTTTTAACACTTGAAGTTGAATGAATAAATTATTTTTTTTCCTTGCCTGATATAACATCTGAGATAAGTTAATACAGTGATGATATCTTTCTTGCACCTATGTATTTTGTGGCCGTGCTGAAGACAACAGAAAGAGAAACTGATTTGTCCTTTCAAAAGAGTCCGACGTCTCTAGAGAAAAATAGAACACTGAAAAAAAGAAATGGTGTCAGAAATCCATTAGTAAAAGACTGAGCCTCTAATTTCCATGGTTAAACAAGGAATTCTGCCTTCAGTAAATTTATTGTAAAACCAAAAATCTTTATCAATTTTATATGCAATTTTTTAGATCTGGTGTGTTAACTAGAATGATGTTTTCATAGGACTGCTATTTAAACTGTTAAAATTTCTAAAAAGGAAATAAATACTTTCCCTTAAATACCTACGCTGTTAACCAAAGTCCCAATGGTCAGATTTTTCTGAGCAATTAATGAGAAGGTGGGAGATGATCCTTTTGTTTCTATATCTAAACACATCTCTATGGTAGTTCATTACCATCAAGCCATTTACGTCTTTCAAGCAAAGGCTATAAACCTCTTCCTATTGAAGTCTGTGCCAAAAGCCTCCCTTGATTGCAAGTGGTCCAGGTACAAGCAGGCAGTTAGAAAAATTCAGGGTTTTTTGAGTCTGTGTAATAACTGCTGGTTCCTTTGCACTTAGATGAACTAAGACATTATTTTACACAGTCTAAACATAAGCATGGATATCATGTATGTGTGTGTATGGGAAATAAGGTACTTATTTATATTAGTAGAATCATCAAAAGATAGTTATTAAATAGGATCCAAAGTCTTGATGTTTCACGAACTTCTGAATAGCAAGAGTGCATGTATAAAAATAATGTTTACATAGCAGACTGAAAATCAGTCCTTTAGTGTCCTGACATTCAATTAATGACTTAATGCCAACTAGTTCCTCCTTAAAGAAACAAATTATCAATACTAATTGAAAAAGGAAGCTAGATTTAGTTGGAAACAGATGGGGTGAGAAAAGTCAGTGATAGAATGAAAATATTTAAAGTATGAGGATTACTCAGAGAAAAAGAACAGACTTTCTGACCTCTGTAAATATTGGATAGAGTTTTCAGACACTGAGGGGAAAAAAAAAAGATTTCATAGGCACATGGGCCAACCTACCAAAGAAAATAAGGGGGAGTGGGAGGGGAGGAAAAGAGCAGCCTTCTGTTTCCACAGTCCATGGCTAATCAGCATTTGATTCTGAACAAATCTCAATGACCACAACATCTATGTTGCTAACAGATGAATAGAGTATGATAAATAACACCAGTCTCCTGCTATTAATTTATATGAATTCTGAACTTTAAAATATATAGTCACTTTCCATTACTCAACATGTGCCGTTTATTCCTATCTGAGTAAAGCTGATATTACATTCTATTCCTGGGCTGCGGTAAGATAATGACTTGGTATTCGTGCTTAGAAAACTATTATTTAAGTATCCTTCAGAAAATTTTTTTGGAACAATGACTTGGATCTGAGCCCTCTATGGAGTTGTAGAGAACACTCCAGAGTTTATATTGTGATCCTTATAGGAAAAAAAAATCCCCAATCAAAAGCCTCACAAAAACCAAACTGAGAGCATCCTATAACAGTAATTTCCCTGGTTTTGTGCAGTGACTGATTCATACAGATTCCTTGGTTTTATTCCTCAGGATATGCATATTAGAGCAATATTAACAACCTAAATATACTTTATTTCCTACTGCAGTCCCTTTCATTACCTTAATTTCCATAGAATTCCCATTAAAATAGCTTTAAAGTTAGTATTTAGATAGCAGACCTTTGCTTTTAAAATTAATGTGTGCAATTTTATCTCCATAACTTAAATGGTGTTATTTTGAGTTGGTCTGTTTCTAATGCCTCACAATTTGCAGTACTATTAGACACCCAGCAGCTTATAACACATGCCTATCAGCATTAAAAAAAAAAACAAACTAAAACCAAAGTCAAAAACAAAACAAAACAAAACAAAACAGACAAACAAAAAAACCCAAAACAAAACAACAACAGAGTTTTTTTGATTCATTTCTTAAACTTCTGACAAACAGTAACAACAAATAAAATATGACTGGATATTCATTCAACAGTCATCAAGATGAGGAAGTTCTTTAACATAACAAGAAATTTGAGTTTGAGATCCCTCTGATGTTTACATTACTGCAGCCACAACAGAAGAAGAAAAACGGCCATAGGTTGCACACAGACCACCAGAGACAGAAATTACTCCAGATCAGAGATTATGGAATATAAAAGCAGCAATAGAAGGCTTTTCTTTACCTACCCCATCAACTACCAGCTGCCAGCTCCCTCTTTCCCCAGAGACTACACAGGAACTTTCCAGGTGGCCATGAGACCTCTCTTTCTGTACTTTGCAGCGCTAGCACATTACTTGAGTCTTTTACTGTGAGGCCAAACGAGCAGCATGTCAATCTCAGCATCACATACAGGTCAGAGGAATCTTGTACAGTTGTCAGCAAAATGGAACTAGACATGGACTGACCCCTGGGAATATATAGAGCAAGCACCTGTTAAAAGGAGATAGGCTCATGGATGGCTTATGAGGGAGGATGATACGATTGGTAACCTTGCTCTAAATCTCGCTCTCTCAAAGAGAACTGTTTTTTGCCATTCATCACATTTTGCCACTGTAGACTCAGCAATCATGTATAAAAGTAGCAACTTTTACTTGATAAATGAGATTAAGTAAACCAGAATTTTAAGGTGTGTATGCAAGTTTATGCTTTCTGCTTCAACCTTTAGACACAGCATGATAGTGGAAACTGCAGCACTTAAGAGTAAAATTGGATGCAACCACTCTTATTTGCCTACTCTATACCCTCACATCAATGTTTTCCCCAAATCCCATCACTATCTAATTTCTCCTGATGAATATGCTGATGCCATCTAAATTCTGATTGCTAACTTGTCTGTGTCTCTATGCCCATTATCCACTAACGTAAGGGCTCAAATTAGCTCAAATTCAGCTCTGATTCTCAGTTCTGCTCAATGGACCTGTTTCCAGAGCCCTGTTGATGTGAAGTGATTGGCATGGGTAGGTGAATGGCCACAGGACCCGGACAATGAAGTTCACGGGAGCAGGGGGAGAACAGAAGGTGGTACTCCTGGGCACGTGTAAGACAGGTACTTTGGACAGGAAGAGAACTTTCAATGCATGAATGTGGATGACCATGCTTTGAGATGTGAGGCAGGTGCCAGAGTTGAGAGTGGAGGGACTGGCACAGCTTAAGCAAAGAGATGTTGTCTGTTTCATTCCTTCATGGGAACATGAATCTTACCATAATAGTGCTAGAAAATTACTGTATGTTTTATTTTAGTGTATTTTTACATATTTTAGTTGCCATTTAGTTTGCTTCAGAGCTTGACTTGACTTTTCAAGCCAATTCTGTCTTAGCATATAACAGTGTTAAGGCATGACAGGAATACTTGAATGTTCTCTATTGGACTAATACTGCATTTGGCAATGAACTTTGCATGAAATGATGGGGAAAAAAAATTTAAAACCTTGAAATATTGCACTTTTAGACATGTACAATCATGGAAGAAAAAATTTCAGTTTTAAAAATGTATTTTCAGACATCTTTTCCCTGTAAAAATATTCAAACTAGTCTTACTATTATGCCTGGAGAGGACTGTATGTTTACCATATAGATTTATCATAGTGTAACTAATAGCATATTTTAATTTGTCACATGCCAACACTAATTTTCATACCCAATATTACACTTACTGCACAAAATTGTAGTGGTAGCCATGGTGGCTTGACAGTCTATTATGAATTAAATTGAATTTCCCTTATGTCTTCTGAATTAAGCTGTGTTTCACTTTGTTCTTAATGAACTTAATTGTTCATTCAAAATAGTACATATCTTAGGTTTCAAAAAAACCTCTATAATAATAAGATATGGCAGTTGGTAATAGGTTATTACTCAAATATATTACATTTTTTAAAACCCTTGCTAAGTTAACAGTTTACAATCATTTTGAAATTGAATCTCACAAACTGACATACAACACATTGTTTTTTCTCCACCTTCCTTTGCGGCTTTTCCACACTGCTAATGTTAAAACAAACAGATAACACAGAGTCTAATCTGACAACAGAATGAGGTGCTTAGCCAAATTTATGTACCTGATAATCCATTTAATATGTAAAAATAAATTTACATTTATGTATACCCACTGACACAAATATATGGGTGCTTGTATATGCAAAGATAATCTCATTAGTAATGAATGGCATGTAAGCTATTTATTCATCATTTAATTTTCTATATTTAAATTAGAGCCACATATAACAAACAAATCTGAATTCAGTTGCTGATTTAGTTCCATCCTTGTCCTCTCTCTTGTGTTCCTCTAAGTGAAGCCTTCACAGAAACCAGATTTCTGGACTGAAGGAGAAACAATAGCAGGAAAGAGAGGAATGATATCCATGGTTGTCCCACTTACATAAAGAAGATGAATACCGAACAACCTGGAATTATTATTACCATAAGAAATTCTGCACTTACCCCTCCCTTTCACCACTAAACTTCATAAACCCACAGCATGAACTGTTTTAAACGAGGCTAAAACAGGACTCAGACATTTTGTTATTACAGCCCTGTTTATAAAGCACAATAAAGCAATAGACAAATGGCATTTAGCTCATCCAGAAAACCTTCCATTTAGGATATACGACCTGTAGCTCCACAAAGACTCAGAACAATTTCCTCACGATGAAGCGTTTAATCTACAGAAGTGGAACTAAATGGAAAAGAAAATGGATTTAACACAACAAATGGTCTATATGTACTTAGTTTGTCTAATTTAGTGGGTTTTGTAAGCTAAGACAGATCTGGGTGCTTAAAGGACTATTGCATAGGGTCTCTTTATCAGCCTGTTCCCTCAAATCTTACCATGGCACACCTCTGTTTCAACTCCTCTGGGACAGGTTTTCCCCTTAAAATGTCTTTATTCCAGATTTACAGCCATAATTATTCTCTCTTTTCATATCCCAAGACCATAAGTCAAGCCAGTTTACTGCTCCCAGTACAATAGATATAAAATTTTAATGATGTGAAGTCCTACACCAGTAGGTGTTAGTTGAAGAGATGTTGAAAATCCATGGTTTTAAGCAAACAAGGGGCAATATTTCAGCAATAGCAGGTATTTCCATGGGTTGTGCAAAATGTTTGAGGATTTTTTAAAAGCAAATAACTAAGTTGATTAGCTTGTTGAGTCTCAGTGTTGTTTAATATTTACAAAGTCAGTTTATAAATTTAAAGAGTCTGGTGTGTGTCTTCTTTGACATTTCCTTTCCAAAACAGGAACGATCTTCATATTATTCATTGCACACTCATGAAGCTGATTCCCCTAGAAGATATTTTCACAAAACAATCTCATTAAAAGCAGGAGAACATAGCCAAAATAATAATTTCCACCATTTCAGTGCCTGTATTGCATTTGAGTGGCCAGGTTTTGGCAGGAGGAGGGATACAGGGGTGGCTTCTGTGAGAGGCTGCCAGAAGCTTCCCCCATGTCCAGTAGAGTCAATGCCAGCCAACTCCAGGATGGACCCACCACTGGTCAAAGCTGAGCTAATCAGGAATGATATTAATGCTTCTGTGATAACATATTCAAGAAGGAAAAAAAGCTATTGGGCAGATGAAATTGCAGCCAGAGAAGAGCAGGGTGAGAACATGTGAACAACTCTGCAAACGCCAAGGTCAGTGGAGAAAGAGGGAGAGGAGGTGCTCCAGCTGCAGATGAGGAATCCCCACTGCCTGTGGTGCACACCATGATGAAGCAGCTGTTCCCCTGCAGACCATGGAGGACCACAGGAGTGCAGAGACCTATTTGCAGCCTATGGAGGAGACCCATGGCAGAGCAGGTGGATGCCCAAAGGAGGCTGTGACCCTGTGAGAGGCCCATATTGCAGCAGTTCATGGAGAACTGTTGGCCATGGGGTGGACTTACATTGGAGAAGTTTGTGGAGAACTGTTTCCTGTGGGAGAGATCCCATGGTGGAGCAGGGAAAAGACTCCTCTCTCTGAGCAGCAGCAGAAACGAGTTGTGATGAACTGACCATAACCCCAATTCCCCATCTCCCTGCACCACTGACTGGGAAGGAAGGAGGGATGAGGGAAAGGTCCTGTTAAGATTTATTTTACTTCTCATTGTCTTGCTCTGATTTTTTTTAGTAACAAATTTAATTAATATCCTCACTTTGAGTCTGTTTTGCCTGTGACAGTAAGTGGTGAGAGATCTCTACCAGTCCTTATCTCAATTCATGAACACTTCTGTCCAGTTGCAGAGGGGAGTGAGAGAGGTGGATACCTGGCATCCAGCAGGGTCAACCCACTGCAATGCCCTAAACCAATCTCAGACTCTTTCTACTTTTCTGTAAACACCACTACATTGTATTGACTTTTTCTGCAGATTACATGTGTTATAGCACAGAGGAGTCAAATGAGACTTTACAAATCACTTGTGTGCTTTGGGTTAGGCAACATAACTATCCTTTGTCATAAAAATTGATATTTCATATCCTTGAAATTTACTGCATTATCCTAGGCCTACTTGAAGCCAGTAGGCCCTTATTAAATAGAATTTATTAAAAGCTGTGATAGATGGAAACATAGATAGATAGATAGATAGATAGATAGATAGATAGATAGATAGATAGATAGATGATTGATTGATAGATAGATGATAGATAGATGGATGATAGATAGATAGACAGATGATAGGTAGAATGCCCAAAGATCTCTCTGAGCTTTGATACTGATGAGCATGTTGGCATTAGTCTAAAATGAGGAATTCCTAGAACTACAGGATTAGGTCCTGCACCATACATGGTTTAAGTAAAAGCAGTTACTCCTGCTTCTGTCCCATTTGCAGGTCAGCAGCTATCCTTCCCGAAAGAGTGGAGAGAGGCCTTGAACCTACCTGCAGAATAAGTGTCATAACTATTACCTATTCTGATTTTGGATTACTCTGTCCCTGTTACTGCAGATTTCCATCCTATATACCTCAATATTTATTCGATCAGAAAAAGAGAGAAGGTGCAACTGTGACATTTTTGCCTGGTGGTGAAATCTACCAGCAGGAATACTGGAGTTGAGATCCTCCTGTCAAGTCATGGTCTAAGAGAACTGCTTACATAAATACTGTAAATAGGACTGTGGAGCTTGCCAGATGCCATGTAGTAAACCTTAAGTAAGGTACTTATGGCTTAGGGAGCATTAACATTCCATAATCACTGCTTTAGGCCATTGCTTTCCAGGTTTGATGGGCCACTCTCCTCTTATATTAAATAGCATTTTCTGTTCACAGCATTCTCTGCAAAAACTGTATAGTCCGGTTACCTCAGGACCTTTAAATAACAAGGTGCTTAAAAGTTAAGCAATGTGAAGGAAGTGTTTTGTCACTGATCCCTAGCATTCAAATCCTGAAAACTTTGTTCTCTATCTTATCTTCCAAATCCTACAGCCTCAACATGAAGTTCAACAAGGAAGATTTCTCAACCACAGGAGATTGCCAACAGTATCTCCATTTCTCTCAGAAGAGACATCAGTGAAAACCTGTTCCGCTGAAAGTCAAAAAAAGTACTGTCATTTCCTTACCTTGGGGGACAGAGGCTCAAACACAGCCTTAAGTGAAAAGAAGAAAGTTGTACGGCATGGTGGCTCTGAAGAGAAGGGACAAGATTTGGATGAGATGAGGAAAATGAAGACATACCTAAATTCCAGCTACTAATTAATATATGTAGTACGTATAGACACAAATGGAGTTCTGTGGAATAAGGAGGGCCTAGGCAGAAGCTTTACCCATGGTACAGATATGAAAAGATGGTTCCCGCCTACTTCCACAAAACTTCTCCTATAGGCCACAGGCAAAACACTTGTAGAGACCAGGCTGGAAAAGTGAAAGCAGATTTTGGCAAGCTTTTGGACATTGTAAAAATAATAATAAATCTCTTGGATTTTTTTTTTTTTCACTACAGCTTCTCCGTAAGACTTTCTGTTATACACAACTTTTTCTGAGTACACGAAAGCCAAGGACATTCAGAGAAGTCACCTACACCTATTAATTTTTCTGTCTTGTTTATTTCATATAGGTACTCATCTTGTTGTGATTTCAGTGAATTTATATTTGGCATTTATATTTGTTTAGATGACAGGGAGTGTGTACGTAATTATGCCAGGCATAAATAAACCTTATTTATAAAAACAAGATTTAAAGCAAATTCTTAACTGTGTTGGTGAATGTGCAGTATATTAGTTTCACATATTTTAACCCATTCAATATTTGAAAGCTGCTTGAAGTAAAATAAAGATCAAGGAAAACACTGAATTTGGGCTACACAATCTAATGCATAGAAAGCATATAATTTTCTGATGACAACTAAACCAGTTACTTTTCAGGCATGAAAACAGCAAAATATGAACATTGCAACGATATTTTTTTTTAAATCCTTTGAGAACTTGGGAACTGATACAACCTTTTCTTCACAAGGCAAACGCGAACACATATTTAGAGAGCTGCAAAAGGCAGTGCTCCAACACAGTTGTTGGAGGAAAGTATTTCTGCTCTTTCCCTGAAGAATTCAGGTCCTGCTGAGAGAGAAATGACAAGTCTGGGGAAGACAGTACTCTTGGAGATATGCAGAAAGTTGAGGAAACAGCAAACCTCCTGGGCTTCCTTCCTTGATAACCTATGAATTACTATTTTCAGGAACTGTAATAACATCTAATATTTTGATGAATACCAAAGAACACAATAGAGATTTCTATGCCTGCCTTTCATTAGACTGGAAAAAGTTACCAGTTGTAGGAATTCTCCCCTTTGCATTCTTCCAACAGAGCCAGAAAGAATTTTTCTTTCACCATGAAACTGATACTGGACCAGACTTGTCCAGGAAATGATCTATCTGGACCTTTTAGCTAACAGAAGCATCATTTCACTCCTTTTCACTATGTGAAATATCTCTGTGATGAAGCTAGGTAGCATCTCATGCATTTAACAGTAAATTATCATTTTACATAACTAACAGTAAATTCTCTTCTTTGATAACTCAGGTTTCAATGGGCAATTTCACTTTTACTTTGTAGTGCACTTGATAGTTTACTGAGCTTTGTAGCCTGCACATACACTTGAAACGTAATCTTAGACACATTTTCCATAGTCTGTTATCGTGTTTTGATTGAGACCAAATACAACGGTAATTTACAGACTTGAGATGAAAATGGATTAAATGGATATCCCTCCTAAGCTATTCTGTAGTCACCTGGTGGTCCTCAGCACTTCAGAGATATTCAGGGTTACAGATCAGGGGCTTCTTTCATTGATCTCTAAGATTATATTATATAGATTGGATTAAATGATTTGTTGACAAATAATGAAAAGCTGCTGAAGAAGAGAGGTTGGACTTGATGGGCACATATATTTCCCTGCTGGTTCAGATAAGCATATATAAAAGAATGTCTGAACTAACAGAGATTAATAAAAAATAGGAGTAGCATCATTACAGACATGTGGCTCATCCTGAAGGGAAAGTAACAATTGAGTGGAAACATTAAGTACAGAGAAGCAAATTGCTGCTACAGTGTAGTGGGTCTATTTGTCATATTTACTGTGAGACTATCTGAAGCACTTCTACCAGAACCAACAGGCTGTCTTTTCATTCATAATTCATACTGTTTGCAACACAATGATTCTTTGTCATAATGAAAGCAAAGATTTCACATTTTTGTACCATCTTTCATCTAGGTGAATCACAAATCACTTAAGTGTTATATTACTCACGCATATTGCCTTTAGAATTTTTTTTTAGCAGTCACTGAAATAGGACCATTACTTCTTGTTATACCAAGAGAAGACTGGAACAGACAGAAAAGCCAGTTTAGAAACTCCTGATACAAATCTCTCTTCTTCCTCTTCTCTACAATACAGTAACTGAATTGTGAAGTCCCTTCTTTTTTGTAAATAATTTCTGCAGTTCAGCAAAGTGAGAATTATAAGTATATCTTCTTGGAGAGTCTTCTGTTGTAAATATTCAGACGTGACTGTGGTCTATACATGGTGGCAGAAGATAAAATATGCAAATATTTCTGTCTTTTCCCTCACTATATTTCTGATACTGTTCTACTAGAAAAACTTACAACAAACAGCAGTAAATCTGTGATGATATTCTTCCACTCTGGAGGCTAGAAGCTAGATCTTTGATTCCTACATTTTTGGAATATCTATAAATATTACTTTTCTATTTTTCTTCACATAATTTCAAAACTTGCTTTATATCTTGCACCTTACTGAAAAAAAGAAAACAGGTTTGAAGCACACAAGCTTCCCATTTTTTTTCTGACTTCTATTAATTACATTTTCTTTTTTAGTGGTGTTTTCCTTCAAGTTGCATTGGCAATCTTTAAGCTTATTTTTTCAAAATAAATCCAAAACTATATGGATTTATATTTTTTATGCTATTCTACCTGCCTAAAAAACTTATACCCATGCCAATATAGCACCCAAAGGCAGGTAGCATCTGTTAACTTTTGCAAGCCACTTTGTTTCATCATACGCCGGTATGACAGTTCACTGTTGTACCCCTGAACAAAAAGGGAGCTTATTTCACGAAGCACTACAAAATACCTTTCAGATGGTTACCACCCAAGTACAATTATCCTAGGCCTGTCTTGGATTCCTTGCCAGTCTTAAAATCAGAAAAGGTCACACTGAACCTGGCTTCTGTCATGACAGTAAGTACTGCAAAAGGTCTTAGCATCTAATGTGAGATATGTAGAGCTGCTAAATTATGTTTTACTTATTGGGATTGAAATAATACAGGAAAAATACAGTCCAAGCCAGTTTGCACACAATGTTGGAGCAAAATCATATGTTTTGTCTTTGATAATTGACTACAGCAGGATACTGATTTACAAAACCCTAGCAAAAATAATCAGCTTCTAACCTCACAAACAATCACAGGTAAATTACAACACTCTATTGTTACATTATAGCATGAACTTACAGCTATTTCCAAACCTACAGAGCCAAAGTTACTCCTAATTTAACTGCAATAAATTCTGCAGAATTAGATGGAGAATGAGATAAATTAACATGAATGAAAAGGAAAACTATTTCAATTGTTATTGAATAAAAGTATTTCTTACCTTTAGCCTCACCTGGAACTTCCAAGTGTTATAGCTTTCAGGAGGCATTTTAATTCTTCCTTTTGGGTGAAAACATAATATCACAGAAGGAGATTGCTCCCATATTGATTGCAGAGAGTTCAATTTGGGGAATCCAGAAAACAAATTTCATTTCAGTTCCCAGTATAAAGTAGCTTTATATAAAATTTGATCTCTTGAAATTAATCCACTTTAAAATAAAAAATGTAGTAATTTTATGTTATCATAAAAAAAAAGAGAAAAAAAGATGTAAAAGTACTTCAGATTAGAGTTCTCCATTTACTATACTGATGCTATTTACAGAAAGAATGAACAAAAATTTCACAGTAAGCTAAAACTTACAGCAAAGTATCTGCAAAACAAAAGATGTTACCCAAAAGCCTTCAGTGCAATACAACTATTTATTTAAAAGAAAAGAAAAAATAACAGAAGCTGAATTTCTTTATAGAGTGCTTCCATTGCTATGCAGTTGGGATTTGCTTTTTTCCCAGACTATAAACACTAACTTCAGTCACACCTTTCACTCTCCCATCCAAAGGGAAATAACATGGATCTAACACTAATATGCTTAAGGTGAGATTCTTTTTGCACATTAAAGCTATGTACTGTTTAGATAGTAAGGAAGTTAAATGACAGATTCAGTACCACTCTCAAGCAACAGGCTAAGGAATTTATTACGTGAGAAATAGAAACACACGTTTCTCCAATTCAGGTTAATAAGGGTTGTGAATGTGGAACGGAAATTTGGATCTAGGCTGCATCTAATCACATATCATTTATCAATTCAGAAAGTCATGGGCTCAATTAAAGACAAAAAATACTTCATGAGTTCATTAGTGTACAACCACCAGGATGTCAATAGACAAGAACAGTGATGGATCCCTGTGGCTCCATCCACACCATTGTGTAAAACCAGTTCCAGGTCAAAAGAAGTGCCTGAGTCAATTGCTTTTATGTTGATGTGCCCTCAGCACTGGTATCTGCAAAGAAAAAATTCCAGGCACATCCATTGCTTAGAGTAACCTCTAGTGCACAACTATTAGTAGTACAAATGGTGTGACATGCAAGACAACCTCCAACTCCTCTATCCACCTTTGTGAGGATAACCTTTCTAGAAGGCGAAATATCATCAGTCCTATAAATCAGTGCAGGCTCCCTATCACAGGCTCCCAACCACAGACATTACTGGCACCAGGGAGCAGTTGCACCCTTATCAAGCAGAAAGAAAGTGTAATGTTCCTCTAGGGTTAGAACATCAGATTATATGATTTCAATACGATAAACATTTAGGATTGGCTAAATTAAGCCTGGCAAACCTGAACCCACAGTGGACCATCATAAATCTTTACCAAATTTCTTCCTTTGCCCAGGGCAGCAAACTGGTAAAATGATGATCATTCTACTGCTCAGAAGTGCATTACTTGTATTCTCACTCCCTGCTTGCACCCTGCTCCTGCAGTCCAAATGACTTTATGACATGCAGTGGCTGTGAGTCTGCATCTGGAAAGTGTTTATTTCCATCATCTGTGTAACAGTCCATAATATAGTGCAAAAGCCTCTTCTTCCCTTCCCAAACATTTAAAAAAGGCAGAAAAACTACAAAAGAAGTGAATGACGAACATCATGTCAAGTGTTTCTTTCTGTCTTTCACTGTTCCGCATTTTTCTGGGGATTAGATAGAACTGGTGATTGATGCTTTGATGACTTCATTGAAAATAATGTAAAGGGCACCTAGAGAAAAGGGATAGATGATTTATATTTTTTTTATGAACAATAAACATGTAATAAGAAAAACATGGTCACCAGAGACTGTTGTTTCTCCTTTCTCTGCTAATTGCTGCTTAAAGAAATAAAATTTCAAAATCTTATTTTTTGGTCATTTAAATATCAAGAAAAATTATGCAGAAAATAAAAGCCAGAGGCAGTGTAACATCTAGACAAATTACTAGTGGGTTTTGGAGGTTGCAGAAATTCCATTTAGGAAAATTCCCTTCTGGTGAAGCAGTCTCTTAAGTCCATCTCAAGAGAATGCAACTTGATTAACTCTAATGCCAACAAACTCTCAGAAAACATCCAGAAGTCTGCTAAAGGCAAAATCCAAAAGCAAGTCTTTGGAAAATCTATACCCTTCCTTAATTATTCAGTCACTGTCTGAAGGACAGTTAAAACAAAATTTAACAGGCAGCAAGACATATGGAACTGATCTGTGACTTTTTGAGAGAATAAACAGCCAGAATCAAAGCTGAGTGCACCCATATACGGTTGTCCATGTTCATTCTCAGGCTAGGAATTTATAACAGTATGTCTCTGCTTCCTCCTCTATGATATGCTTGAGTTACCTTGGTCTCACTGAAAACAGAATCAGCCTTAAATTGTTTTTAATTCCTTGATTAAGTACAAAAAAAAAAGATAAAAGGTTCAACCAGAGGCTTTATACATTTCTGGAAATTGACAAAAATTACATATCAGATATAAGACAAGATAAACTCTAGCTGAAAAGAGAATCAAATACTTACTACTATTTTATGCCTATTCTGAATCTTAAGGTTGGATTTATTGTCTTCATTATTGCACTGCTTCCTTTATTTTCTCAAGCCCCCTAGGGATAATTGTGAGTCACACTGGTTTGCAATGCTAAAACAAGAACTTATCCAATGTAATGTGATGAAAAAACGTTGTTTTCAACAAAGTTATATCAGTTTATTTCAACTAGGAAACTAGATTTGTAACTTCAGTTGCTCTTTTATACCTTTATACAGAAACTAACCTAGAAAGACTTTTTAAAAGCTGCTAAAGGACTTTATGGAATTCGTATCCTAAATGCAAGGCTGTGCTCTTCAAACCAGGCTTCAGAACACTTAAGGAGTTTACATAGATTTGGCACTATGTATCATGTAAGACTCCTGGGCAAAGAAGCAAATGAAATGCAGCCAAGAACACAAGAGAAAATAGCCAGACAGAGACCAAATGGTGGCGGGGTCTGCTTCCAGGTGAATTTTTAATACAATTTGCAATACATTTAAAGAGTGGAAAACAGAGTTCCCAGGTTCTTCCCTCTCTGCTCTCAGCCGTGGACTTTAACCATTAAGCTAGGCAGCCTAACTTTTCTCTGCTCAAAACAATATCTATCCGAAGCTGGGCTAAAATTCATTAAAATGGAGAATAATACATTTTAAGCTATTAGATCATACATGGAAATCTATTATTGAGGAAAAATGAAAACAAGCGAACAAGATCTAAAGCACATAACTTTAAACCCTTCAGAATCAGAGAAAAAGGGATATTTAAAAGTAAAATGTAGAAACACAATCTTTTTCAGAAATGTACACACAAATACATATTTCATTAAATCTAGCCTTTTGCTATCTTCTTGGGAGAAGTCTAGTGCAGCTTTATCACTGTTTTTCCCTCACAGTAATGGATGCCTAAGAATAGACTACGAAACAAATACAGGTTTTAGCTCTGTTTATTCTAAATGAAAATGAAAATTTATAAGAAATAGCAAGTGGTGAAGAATGTCAGGTTTTTTCATTCCTTTCTTTTTCTGTTTTGACTTTAACAAGGTAACTTTGAGGGAAATTTGTGGGACGATCAGAAGGCCCATAAATCACTTCAGCTCTTTAAAATTACATTGACAGGAACAGAAGCATTAGAAAGAAAAAGTATTAAAACTGCTTCTCTGATTTTATCATCGAGATATACAAGATTCCCAAGGCCCAGTAACAAACCAGCTGGTTGTAAAATGTAGCATTTTTACATCAGGCATTCCTCTACTTTTTAAGGCTAATTGACACTGTGCACAGAAGAATTATTGAATCTCAAATTAGCCACCTCTAATAGCACATCACATATGTTTGTCTGTCACTCTGCTGATACACTTGGGGTTGAAAAATTTGTTTACAAATAAGAGAACAATCTGTGCTAAAAGTTTTGCAGATGAATAGGGACATCTGGAAAAGAGCAACATTGCACTGATTGTGCCGGAATAGCCCAGACAAAGAACAAACCTTTGCAGACCATTAGTCAGGAAGATGGCATGTCTTCACAGCTCTGTTAGCTCAAGGTATAATCCAAATGTTGTTTCCCATGTCAAATAATGGTGCTTTATTTTATTTACAACTAGCGTTTCCTGTATGGTCAGTATATTTTTTTCCCCATCCAAGTCTCTACTATCAGATTGATTTTTATGAAATTGTCTGCGCATGGCCCTTTCAGTGACCTGAAGTATGCTTGACTGGACAGCAAGCTAAGGGCCAGTGAGAGATAAGCGCTTTAACAAGAAATAACTGAAATGGAATGGAGTGAAAGCAAGCATCACCCAGCCAAAGGGCCATCACCACTGAGAGAAAAGGAACGTTATTTTGTAGGCAGGAAAAAGAAATCAACCAGTGCTTTCCATATATTTTCCCATGTTTAACTCTTTTCACTATAAGAATCATACACTCTTCTGTCGTTGACAGTTTCTTTGTGCCTTCTGAAACATTAGAGCCCATCACATAATGTATCTTAAAAAGGAAAGTGATAGAATATTTTAGGATCTCTCCTTTAGCCAAAGTGTTTCCTTCAACTGGCACGGCTATTGTTTTGTGAAATGAGTAGTAACAGAAGTATTTTTCGTAAAGGTTAGAATAAATTCCAGAGCCTACTGTGCATGTATCCATCCTAACAGACTGTTGAAATGACTACAACTATCTAGTAAAGATTAAAAAAGTAATGAGAAATTGGCTCACTATTAATAAGAGATATTGCATTCTATTTTTCTCATCCTCGTACCTATGTACCTCAAGATATTTGATCAGTAACAAAGCACTCTGTACAATTAGACATCAGACGTGAGCTGGAAAAAAGAATAATACATTCCTATTTTTCTGGGGTTTAGTCAGATATAAGGAAAATGAGTGCCACCTTCCATGATCATGAAGGTCTCCTAAGCATAATTCTCTACTAGGCAGGTGGATATAGTGGATCTCTTCAAGACTAATTTCAGGATTTAGATATAACAAATTCATACAAATCTCTTAAACTTTATAATGAAGAGAACTGAAGTCATTTCTTGTTCTAAATCAGCTTGAAAATAAAACCAAGTTGGCAGAATCCTGTGGATCCATAAAAAATAAAATGTGTTGTAAGAGGTCTGGTATTATTTCTGTAAGAGCAAGTCCTCTGTAAGTTTACCTTTCTTTATTTTTTAGAATACCTGCTCATTACCTTGCAAAAACTAGATAAAATTTGTTAAGCAACTATTAGATGGGATGAAAATATTTGAAAATTATCAGATATGCAGTGGTGAAGAACAGCGTAGAAAAATTTTATCAGAAGCCAAACCCCATAAAATCTTAGATTATTAACAAACTTCATTGTTTTACAATACAAAATTATTACATATTATCATGTAGGAATTCCATTCTATCCAGATCTGTGCAAGATATGGTTAGGGTTTTTGCTTCTATCTGTTTACATACTGTGATTTTAATAATACATATTAGAAAATTTCGAGCTCTAATTCCACTGCTGCTGACAGGAACAAAGCTTCTGAGCATGATAGAATAATGTTAAAGCATCCCAAGACAGAAATTGAAACAATAATAAAATACCTAGAGAGACTTAACTGTTCTGGTGATGTGACACCACAAACCAGGAGCACAGAGCTGGTTAATGAACAGGATCGCATGCACCAGAAAAAGAAATAAGATAATAAGAAAGCAGGTATATTAGTGACTGGAAGCTTCATAAACTGGGTTCACACAAAAAAACATACACTGTACAAAAGGCTGTATGTCAAAAAAAAGAAAAGAGTTAAAAATCTCTAAGCGTCTTCGATAACTTTTACTAATCTGAGATACTGCCAACCTAGTGGAGCTCTTGTCCAAACAGACAATCAACAACAGCAAACAGATCAATAAACCCTCTTTCCTAATTTACAACTATATATACGAAAGCTGATACAATAGGTGTTAATACTTAGCCCTGTGTCATCTAATCAGCATCTTCATTTCAAAGGCATCATCAGGAGCTGAGATTTTGAACATTCAGAAAATCTTGCATTGATGGATCCACCAAATAAAGCAAGGGTAAAAAGACAGGTCAACAGCTGTGAGAAAAGGGGAAAATAGTATGTAACTCATATTTGTCAACCTGATCTACATGAAGCAACACAAGTAAGGCAGTTATGAAAAAGTACTTTTACCTAAACAACTCAGACATCTTACAAATAAAATACAATACATTCTCTCATGGAAGGACATTGGAGATGAAATCCACACAAAGCATTGTAAAGATCAAAAAAAGAACAAATTGAAAACGTTAAGTTACGTGTGGGTAGAACACAGGTTCATAGTCACTATACATAGGAGCTCATATAAATAAAGGAGAGGAAAGGTACAAAGGGAACAAGCAAGGTAATAAGGAAAAATTCTTGTATTGTCCTCAGTGAAGCTAAGGATATTATAGTTGGCTCAAGTTACCCTGAAATTCACAAAAACAGCTCAAGAACTGATCCCCAAGAGACAGGCAGGACTGAACAGGTGGGGGATGTGACACCACATTGGCGATAGAGCTGGAAGGTGTCACCAAGTTATCAATGATGAAGAAGCTGACCAAAGTCACCTGAGGAGACAACATTACAAATGAGTTGGAGGATGACTTTAGTGGAGGTGGATACCGACAAGAGATTCCCCCTTAGGTCAGTCAAGCAGTCAGTCTGGTTTCTGTATGTTGTTTCTGATGTCAGGCAAGAATGTAGACCATGGTATTAACACCCACACATGTTTTTCTCTCCTTGCACAGCTGCAGCACAGGTATTTCTTCTTCAGCTTTTGAGCACCACAGCAGCTCCCCTGGCACAGACCCCACCTGGAGGGGCTTCATTTTTGCTACGGACCTCACAGAAACCAGTCTCCATAGTGACAAGCCTGGGAGAGTGGGGCTGGTGCTGTCTGTCAGGTTTAAAGAGGGTAGATTCAATCTGCAGCGTGGATTTTTTCCTGAGTGCAATCTTTAACACCAAGTTAGTGCTTGTTTGAAACTTAGCAGTAAGGAAGGTAATGCTTGATTCATGCATAAAAGAACTGCAAAATTACCATTACTTATCAAATAAAAAAACTAACCAACTTCAACAGGAATGGAATAAGATACTTCTTTCTTTGACCAGTAGTACTTTACACAACTACTAGCATAATTTCTTTTAAATGAAGCAAAGTAGTAAACACAGCCTAACACCAAGAATCACAGCATGAATACAATTACCTGCTGAACAAGTCCTGCAGATAAGCTTGCTTTTATGGGACGGTTGTTTTATTTGCAGGAAAGTACCAGTAATAGATGATTGTCAGAGACAGATATCATTTTAGAGACAGAACAAACCCACCTTTTGCTATGGAACAAACGAGATTTACCTGTAGTCCAAATAACACTACTAAGGCTGAGTAGTCATTCTCTACACCAGAAAAATACGTATTACTTGAATTTCACACACATATACTCATGGTTAAATGAGAACTGTTAAATAAATTTTAAAAAGTGCCTATTTTTCACTTCCAAAATACCTCAAGAAATTGGAAACCCCCCTGCTACGGTAATATATTTTCTTGGTGTAAATTATCAAAAACTAGAACTTAACAATTATACAATTTCCTCTAATGAGGAAGGCACAAAAATCTTATTCCTATTTGCAAAAAGCCACTTCTCAATGTTCTGCCTTTGAAAAGATAATTTGCAGCTGTGTTAATGCCCTCTTATCCTGTTACATTATGTAAAAGTACACTTATACAGAGAGCATTTCGTTGATTCCAAATAAATTCTCACCTTTCTTGTATCTGCTAAAAATAAAGTTCTAAGTAAGAAAACTGAGACAACTCTTTCTTAAAACAATCAATTCTCAGGGGAATTTTTTCTTTTCTAGAATAAAAATAATACTTCTGTTGGCATTTTCCAGAGGAAAGGCACTACCCTGGCCAATTTGAGGTTTATTTTACTCCATAAGCTGTTATCCTGCTCTTCTCTTTGTGTAAGCACATATTGAGTGTTACATTTCTTTTTTTGCTCATGTTTAGATGTTGTTGTGAAACCACCAAAAGCTCTGAGTGAAACAGGCATTGTAAAGCAAAACCAAAAAGAACTTCCTAAAATGAGGTTTCCTAAACCTAGAAGGCAGTCTGTTTCCAGTTTAATGTACAAGAGGTGATGTATCTCTAAGACAGGGACAAAACACAGATGTTCAAGAGATGCTTCAAGCACACCCTAACTTTTCCAAAAACTGTATCATATCTTCTGTTTAATATTCAGCACTCATCACCTCTTGTGCTTCACTCTGATGGGAAAAAAAAAGGGTTCCCCTTGACTACTCACTCTGAAATCACTCTCAACTGTGTTCCTTTGTCAGATAGACCAAGTTCTCAGAAACCAATCTCCAGTTCCACAAAAGAGATGAGACAAATGTTCAGTACTCATATTATTTGAGTCATGGGCAGAGGTGCTCATGGGTTTGGTTTACATTCATGGCAATACAGTAAGCAGCTTTTGGCAAATGGAAATAGGTAGCCGTGCAACAGCATAAGGATGCTGCGTTTTCTAGAAACGAACACACCACAGGTTTGGTAATAAAAGACAAGTGGATTGTTCTTGCATCTCTTCTGCTGCTTTATTGTAGATAGTTGGACAAATCACTCTGCCATCATGCACCATAGTTTTTCAGGTACAGCCTGAAGACAATTACAGTTTCTTAAATTTAGGAGGAAGGTTCATTTGCAAAATTTTTATGGATGTAAAGCAGGAAGTTTGAGTAAAATGTAATCTCAATCTCACAGAAGTAATACAAAGCTGTACAAACTGATGCATAGCTTCCATAGCCTGCACCTTTGCCATTGTTACAAGCCAACATAGGTCTGTCAGCAGCTACTACAAATTATACAACTGCAGAGAGATACAACATAAATATCTCTTTTTTGTCCATTTAGACAAAGATTGCTTTTTAAAAAGCAATGTGCATTTTTTTTATCCCCAAATTACATTCTTATCTTGCTAGTGGCTGTACTCATCACTGAAATTAAGCCAGGATTTGGCACACTAATAATCAATAATTAAGTAGAAAAGATAATTATAGGGCCAATGGGGAATTTAGAGAGAGTAGTTGTTAGTTTATAAATTGATTTGCATCCTAACAGGAGTTTTTATAACGAGGCCTGTGTGGCTGTCAGTAGCAGGCACCTGGAACGTGGTCCATGGCTTTCTGCCACCCTCAGATTTTAGACCATTACAAAGCAGAGCACTTGTTTTGAAGTGAAGGAGGAAAAGGCAAAGAGTTGTTTTTGCTAACAAGAGAAAATTTCAACCAAGTATCAATTTTAGCACCACCCCTAAGTGACAGAAAAGTGCAATGAAGCCAGTGAAGCGATACTGCCTGTCTTCTGTTTTGCCAGTGTGAGTCATTCATTCACTATTATCCTGGGCTGCAGCTGCCTTGTCTAATGAGGCTAATGAACTGTCCGCTACATCTCTCTGGCACTACTGACATACTGAATTGAATAACACAGCACTACTTGGAAAAAACAGATTAAAAAATGTGTTGAAGTGAATAAATCTGTGTCTCTGAAGGAGCATAGCAGTCATCATTCTCCTTGCTCTTCTCATTTGAACATCCCTTCTTGTATGTTTCAAAAAATTCCACTGGCAATGTTTTTCAGTTTCTTATATTGTTATGGGGCAGTGTGATTTTCTGCAGTGCAGAATAACAGGATAAAGACTACTTAACAGACACCTTAACTTTCAGATTGATGATTACGTGAAATTGAAGTGGCAAACAGGTTTGGGATTAGTCTTATGAGTAATGGTCTTCTCACTGAGCTTTTCCACTGAGAAGGAAAGTCCTTGGACAGTTTGTTGAACACTGTGCCTTTTCTTCTCTGGTCTGCCTTGAGGTCTGGCACTACTGCATGTCCTCCTCTCTAGTCCAGCCACACACAACGGAAAGTAGAAAGACTGACCTCAGTAAGACTTCACTGGTACAGAAGAAAGCAGAACTCACAAGATAGTTCACTTTGTCTATCTGATTCCCAGTGAGAAAGCACTAAAGTAAGATTAACTTTTGCAATAACTTAATTTCCAACATTAAAACAGCTTCAATAGGGACAAGTTTCCCCAAGACTCCACTAAAATGAGCATGTCTGATCTGTAAAGCCAAGACAATGCCATACATAATTCTCATGCAGAAAAAAGGTGCTTTGAAATATCTGAATACAACCAGTTAATCTAGCTAGATACATCTCTGTTTAAGGGCACTAAATGACTCTGACACATGCAGACTAACTCTGTTCCCACTGAATTAAACAGTGGGGTTCAGTTTCTCTTCAGTTAGTGCCACCCTAGAACTCTACTGGTGTATTTATATTCATAAACTCACTGAAAGAACATTTCTCTAAAGGGCACTATGTCAAACTCTCATTTAAAATTATTTATTGACCCATTTTGCTACAGGAGAAACCTGATACACTTTCATAGAAGAAAGAAAACAATAACAAGATGGGGGAAACAATCTTCAGTTTGAAGAGAGACGACGATGATAAATAAATTTGACAGATGTTGATGAGAATGATTTGACAAGATTCACCTTTTTGAGACTCTAAATAAGTAAGTATCACTATTGCAGAGAATTCAAACCATGCAAGAGTATTTTAAGACAAAAAAGCACAGAGGAGAAATGAGCATTTTTTAAGCTCTTCTATTTTTTTATTGCACTATTGACTCAAGACATACCAATACTTCACATATACAAATAAGGTATGATAAGGATACTGTATTTCCTGTATTTTTTCCCTGTTTTGAACTATTATTTTCCACTGAATTAAAAACCTATGGTGAAAGTATGAGAAATTCATGGAGAATTATATGGTCTGAAGTGACTGGAAAACCAAAACCACAGAAAAATGGCCTTCTCCAGAGGACGGGCCAGATAATCTGAAGGAAGCTCCACAGATTCAGCCTAGAGAGACCACTTGGCTCCTATCACATCAGCTAATGACTAGAGGTTGAGCAATCTAAAATGCTACTTTCCACTTCAATAATATAGAACTTTTGAAAAATTCACTTCATTCCCAGGGCTTGGGACTCCTGATTTTAGTGTGCAATATTGTAATCTGACTTCAGAAGAATCTGAAACACATAATTTATTGTTCTGTTAATATGTTCCAGTCTTTAGCTTGCCACTGAAGCTGGTTTTGATCAGCTCACAATGAAATCAATGGATATTCAGAGGAATAAGCACCCAAATTCTTCAGCGCACCTTAGCAAAATCAGCATCTTTTACCTGATTATGTCTATCTGTACATACAAAATAACTTTTAAATTCTGGCTCTTCTTTCCTTGATTTCTCATACTAATTTGTTTGCAACTGGAATAATAATTACCTGTCTTTCAAATGTTTTGATATTCTCACAAAAAAAGTCTCTACAGAAATAAAAAAAAATTCGCATTTATCAACTCTTTTGACATTTAAAGCAAGTATTTTTCTTAACATGACACATCCCCTAGGAGCAATCACCTCTTATGTTTCCTGATACAAGTAACTAATATTTTTATTCAACTTACCTCAGACTATGAATAATATTTCAAGTGGGTTCCACCCTCACATATCTGGTATGAGCCATATGGTAGGAAGGAATAATTACTGTTTATTAAATCTGCATTAAAACTTTTCAGTGAACAATTTTATGAGATGCCATAAGGTTGTATACTTACTGCAGTCATTAATCTTCTCTCGGTGTCTTTAATCAAGCCTTTCTGTCAGAACCATTAAAAGGTGTTAGGCCTACTTACACTCTTAAATTATTATGCAGTTTTCGTTTTTAAGGATCAGTGTGTCACTGAATTATTTTCACAAGTGCATTTGCTCTGTTTCAAGCTCTTGATGACCCTTAGATGCAGGTTCCCCTTATAAAGTACATTTTTAAAATGGTTTCTGAATCTGTAGTGAAAACACCATATGATCATGACATGCTGGTTTTAGAATTACAGTGAAGTATTCACATCAACAGGTCAGGAGATGGATCTCATATGTCTAAGATGAAGGAAAAAAACAGCAAGAAAACAAGTAGCATTAAAAGTCAGTAGCCAAAGTTCATGGAAGAGGTACTGTAAAATGACCAGTCTAACAGCCCTGAAGCATTGAACAGAATAATTTTAGGGGCTATTGGCATTGTTGCATGGTACTTTCAGAGGAAGTGGAGGAGGGAATACTGCTGTAAAGGATATCGATGGCACCTCTGTGGCCCTGAACAGGGTTACTGCAGACACTGACCTCTATGTCTTCCTACTGTGCTCCACCACAGGCAAAATTTGGCAGAGGATGGCTCTGTTATGACTTACACATGGACATTAAAACTTACATGTGCTACCATGCAAGAGCCCAGAGGAGGCAGCCTGGCACTTGCTTATATGCTTTATCCCACAGAGAGTATTGACCAAGCTGCTGTGACTGCCACGCTTTCACATTTGGTGCCACCAAATATCAGCCAAAATATAAATGCAGCTAAATACACAGGAACAAATTTGAATGGAAGCAAGAATGACAGGCATCCAAAACCAAGGAAGAAATTAAGTAAGCAAAAAACCTGAATTCCAAATGTCAGCTAAAATGTCATTTCCTCTGGGCCCCCTAAACATTTTAAGAGGAATTCAGAAGGAGAAAATAACAGATGTCAATGGAAAGACCAGATTCTTCGAAGAGAAGTGTCATCAAAAGAGATGAAGTATGGCTTCTATTCATAATATAATTTTTGAAAATGCATTATCAGTCCCTCTGAGGAAACTCAACTAATGCTTAGCAAAGCACCCTTTCCATGCTAATGAAGCTCTTGAGGCTCTCAAAATCTAGTCATTAACAAAATATCCTCCAAAGGTACAGGAACCATACAGAGGCCACGCAGAAGGAAAGGAAGAGAAAATTTTCTTTGTCTGAGAGACACTCTCTTGAAAGTGCTGAGGTAGAGCCCCAAGCAACCCAGAAAGGTCACCAGTGATCCTCCACCCTGCTTTTTAGCCATTTCCAAAAAAAACGGATCATGGTGCCTAAAGGTCTTGGGGTAGTAGGGCCAGGCAAGGTGGGCAGCTGTTGGATTGGTGATGAACACTGATATACAAAGGTTTTTCAGACATCTATAAAAGACTGACTACTTGCATAAAGAGAGAGCATAAACTATTATTTTCCTGTCATAAATTGAACCTAGAATATTTTCTTGCCACATTTTGGAAGATGTCGAAGTTAAAAATTCCATAAGAGATTCCATAGGAATCAGTGTTTGATAGCCAGCAGTATTTTAATGGAAATTAGTTTAAATATTGATATCAATACAAAGACCATACAGCTCAATACTTCTTACATGAGGAGAGCGGGACAGCAATGAGGACAAGACAGTCACATACAGTTTTGGATTTTGACTTTTTGGTCATTTTGAATAGTTTTAAGTCACAGATTCATTAATAAGAAGTACAATCTCACCTTATCCTGGGAAGCAGTGGGTTTGGAAAAACCAGAAATGTAATACTGGTCAAGCAAACATATTCATGTTTTCAGCATGATGCTTCTTTCAAAAGCATTTAAACAAACGCTAGCAGCATAAATAAGTCATATGAGTGCTCATCTAATTCTCTGTGTATGCTTCTACAGCGCATATGATCCTGCTGCTCATGCTTGAAAAAACACGCTTTTTAAAACACACAGTTAATGAGGTCTGAAGAAACCATCTAACAGGGAAAGATGTAAAGAATTCACTGTGCTTGGTTTATCAAAACAAAATTGAGAGATCACTTAATAGAGAATAGGCATCTCTGAGGATATGAAAAATAAGGGTATGAAAAAGTCCTTTAGATAAATAAACTTTATATAGGTAAAATATAGAAAAATTCTTTTTGGTTCATTTGATGAAGTAACATTATAAATATGTCTTTATTTTTTATAATTGAGGCTAATCAAGTATTAAAAAAATAAGAGGAAATCTGTTTCTGTACAGTCTGCTACCTTAGGATCAGAAAAGTAGGGTTTCTGAGAGATATGCTTTTGTCAAATACAATTTGTTATGTGCAATTGTATAAAATTTAAGTTTATTCTATACAGAAACTAGACCAAAATATTAAATTTAGGCTCTTTCCTTCAAAAATATCTGAAAGAAAGTGAATTTAAAATTTTCAGTCAGAATAATCACAGAAAATTCCAAGGCTACTATGACTCACAATGTGTCCTCCTTTAAAGCTGCCACTGTCTTTCCCAGATGTAAAAGGCTACAGAACGTCCTATTTGAACCAAAACAAGCAACTTCAGAAGCCAAAAATTGTAAATGCATAAAATAGCCACAGTGTGTAAGAATATTTAAAAATATTTGATAAGGACAGTATATAAAATGCAAAGTCCCAAATCTGAATTTTCATGATCAAGATTTATGACTTCTTTTATGTTTTCTAACTTATTTTTCATCTCAAGAACTGGGATCCCTGTTCCATACATATGAGAAAACCTACCCCACATCAACACATCTGGAATTTTTCCAAGAGTATTAAATTAACAAGCTTTCATTGTTGTTATACTACATAACAATCAATAATATTAAATGAAGCATGAAAGGATACTAAGCAAAATAAGCAAAACTTTAACGCATTTGTTCTTCTCTGTTGGTTTTGTTTTGAGGCATGAAAGAAATCTTATAGAGGAAGACATGTTTAATTGGTTTATATTTGAAGCTTTAAGCAAAAATGTTGTATAAAGAACCCTACAGACAGTTGACATTAACAGAACAGGAACACCGCTTCCTATTCAAGTGAAAACATGTTTTTATTGCAGCTGTAAGTATGTGATAGCATTCAAAATTTAGTGATTGCGGGAGGTAATAAAGAATTTGGAATGACATTGTATTATTGTTTTTAATTGCATTCTCTTCCTTCATGACTGATACACAATACATACATTAAAGTGGTGAGCATGTTACTCTGAATTTTTTTTTTTGAAAACTTTGGTATCCAGAGAGAGCTTAGAGACTATTAAATAATAATTAAAAAACCCCCAAACATAGCAGAAATACAAAAAAATACAAAAAAGAAATGAGGAAAAAAAACCACATACACGAATTTTCTGACAAAAAAGTCATAATTCTGTTTTTCCAAGAGACTGCTCAACAGCCTTGTGACTGGCAGAATCCTCAAGGGGAAAAGGTCAACCACTAACAAAGCAAAAGCATGATACAGGAAAAAGAATTAGCATTTGAAACAATGAAAATGGATGGGAAAAGAAAGTATTTTAAGCAAATTAACAGAAATTTGCTATTGAGTTTCAAGAAAAGGTAGGTAGTTCCGAATAGAAATCTTTTTTGCCCTTTGGATAGTCCACAAGTTATCACACATTGAAAATCTCTAAACAGGAAAAATATCAAAATCTCTGTGCAGAGCTTGTTAACAGTGGAAACAACAGACAACGGACAAAGTAAGCATTGTGTAGCTACTTAGCCAACACAGCCAATTACTGCAATGGTTTCATACAATTTTAGAGTAATGCTGCCTCCTGCCATATAACTTGAGGTAGCATTTATTTTCTGGCCTGCCGCACAAGAGCTGTCTTAGAATGACCCATGTGAAATCAGTAAGTACAATACTTTAAAATTACTATGATAGGTGCTGTCATGTAACACAGCTGAAGATGCTACTGTGTAAATCTATTCTGTCCCCAAAGACCAAAAACCCCAAAGAACTTGTAAGTAGTCAGCACTAAAATTAGTCATGGGAGGAAGGTAAAATTGGCTGCTCAAGAGGGACTGTACAAGAATGCCAGGAGCTAAAGCCAGTACTGTGAACACAGAAAGCACACAGGCATGTGCTTCCCATTAGTTCTGATCAATCAGAGACCTGACCTGGAGCTTCTGGTCATCAGTAAGCTGGGGCCATAGTATTTCAGGGAGGCCGGGAGAAGACAGTTGTCTTGTCCATTTATGCTTTCTTCTTTCATCATTATCTATGTTTCTGTTTTTTCTAAATTTGTTGAAATATTTTCCTATAACCCTCATAGTTTACTTTTATTTTCTCCTTTCCCTACCTCATTTTTACTTCACGTTTTTTCTCCAGCAGCCAACTGTCTGACGTAAAAGGGTGATTTATGAATACTGATGAAAAGCTTGAACACTGCTTATTATCAGGTTACATTATACCCTCTTACCTTTTGAGTTCAAACTAAAAAATTAGGAACTGCACCCTTCTATTCTGAGGCAGACAACTGACAAATGAGGACTCTTAATTAATTTTTTCAATCCTTTGCAGTTTCAAAGTAGGATCTGCTATTCAAATGAGCTGGTTGGTTTATGCAGCAGTACTGCTCCGATAAACCTGACAGCAACCAAACACGGAACCGGCAAACACAATGTACCTGCATTTACCTTTGTCTCCAGCTTTCGTTGGGTATTTCTGAATCCTGTTACATGCTTGCCATTTTTTTGCCAAAGTTGTCTTCAGCAATAAAGCAAGCATAAATGTCTGCTTGACCTGCAAACCACTTGGGAGGTAAAAAGTGATAATACCAACAAGTCTCATTGTACTTTTGTCCAATTTATGAGAATTTACAATTGTTTTTAAAATTACTTTCTTTCTGAAACAATGAAGGAAAAACTAAAAGCTGTATCACTGTGCCGCATTCTGCTCCAGTGTGCCAAGATGTTCTTCATTTCATGTACCATTTTGATCTCAGTTGTGCAACACCTAGAGATCAGGGTCACCAGCAGCCTCTACCACAGACATCATGTGCTGGAGCACACCAGGGCTCAGCCTGAATGGCAGGTCATATTCAGCTGGTCACTCACCTTACTTTGGGAATCAATGTTCTATGAGCCAAATGGACTAGACACAGATGAAGGGGGAAAATTTCCAGTTCACGGGAAGTACACAGGAGATTCAGAAACAGAGTTTAAACATCCTGTGGCACTGCCTAAATCACCACATTTCCCCAATTTTATTGCTTTGATTTTTTGATTAATAGGTTAAACTCTACTGTTGGAATGGATGTGATGGAAATGTGGGAGCAGATGTAACCTCTTATGTTTTATTTCTTTTAATGGAAATATTAAATACTTGGAGATTTTATGGTGATTTTTTTTCTTTAAATAAAATATTGGGGTTTGTCTCTTTCCTAAATCAATACTCAGGCTTTTAAAAGGACTTATGTTACTAACAAATATCCAGTCTCAAATTTTATACACACAAATATTTTTTCACTATCCTTATGAATCAGAAATTCCAGGTGACTTTTATACTGTTCTACCTTGTAGTGTAAAGAAGGAAGTTTTTAGTTGTAAGCATTTACCAGGCTATTAGAGAAACTCTTCACTGTCCTTCCAGAAAATGAAGAAGTCTCAAATTTCTCACAATCTTAAAAGCTAGAAGCCTGTGCAAAACTCTGTAAGATGTGAGGCAGCCACTTGCCTTTTCAGGGTTTTGTCCAGAACTCTAACAGTGGGGCTGCATGGTTCAGTTATTTCAGGGCTTCATTTTGGTTACAAAGCCTCCAGAGTTCCCAGGGGGTAAATCCTGGTAATAAACAGGTTCTACCTGTGCCTGTAACAAGCGAGAAAAACTGAAAAGATAATTGTTATGTCTCTAATTCCCCACTGGTTGGTGTTTGCTGCATGCCTGGTGATTGCATACAGTCAAGCATATAAAAGAGCCTTAGTGCTCCTCAGCATGCAGGGCAGCTGCAGTCCAGCCCATGAATTGCTTCAGCCACAACCAGACGGCATGCCAGAATACTGCCTCACAAACAGTGCTCAAGGATATATCTGCCCTATACCAAATCCTGCCACTTCTAAAATTATGACAATACAAACATTTTCTTTTTGTATTCTAGATTTCTTTTTGCAAGTCCTGTTTCGCTAGAGGTTGTTCCCTGTTCTGCTTAAAAACACCTATTTTAAATAAGTGTAATACACACCCTGTCTTTCAAATGCTTTTTTCCAACATAAAAATTATATTTCAGAAACTTTACTACTTTCTAAATAAGCTTTCAGTTTTGATTGCCTTTCTACACTTCTAATTGTCTAAGTGATTAAATACTTTTCTAAGTCATTCCCTTTTGCCAGGAAAAAATGCATTGATCATAATTACTGATTCTTTCATTGATTATTATTAGTTTGTGGATCTTATTCTACTGAATTTACCTAATTATTTCTGTGATCCCATGAAAGCTCAGACATTTTCCATTCCATAAAACCTGCTTTGACCACAGGACTCTCATAAATGTAATTAGCAAGATCAATGTCTGATGGTGTTCTTTGCAATGAATCTTGATGAGGTGACAATTTGCATTTGTTAAAAGAATATTGGACATTTTAGCTCCCTGTTCTTCCCAGAAATATGCATAAACAGTGCAGTACTGTGATAATAATGTAATGGGTTACAGGAGGATCTTTGGGGAAACAGAAAGGTAAAGACCATGACAGCTGACGGGGAGCAGAAGAAAACAGAAATGAAAGTAGATTGTCAAATTTGTTTCCTAACAGCCTCCTGTTAGAAGCACTAACAGTTTTGTCATACACCACTACAATCCCTTTTAAATAGGCACAGACCCATAACAATGGCTTTATCATGTGGAAGTTATATACTCAGATTATTACCCTTCAAGAGATGTTGTCCTATTCCTTTTCATGGATGAAACCCATAAAATCTAAATCACAGAATTATTTTCAAAATTTTTAGAACTTCTTAGAAATTCACTTCAGGTTAAAAAAAAAGTTACTTCAGTGTTTAAAGCCCTTTCCATTTCCACCACCTTTCTAAATCACAGAGAGTTATTAAAGTACAACGGTAGGGTGGGTGTACTGTATCTGACTAAATGGACAGGAAGCCCAGCAACTTGTATACAGAATTAATTCCCTCCATTACTGGATTCTTAAGAACACTTTTGATACCTGTGTTCAACATAATCAAAGTAATCTTGCTTGGATAGCACTTTTAGATATCATTTAAGCCCAGCCTCCTACTCAGCAATGAACTTTGAAAACCCCCAAGGATAAGAGTTCCTGAACAACTTGTTCTAGTGCTGTACCTCTAGTGAAAAGGTTTCCCTTTTCTCAGAAACCACTACTTAATCTCTTTGTCCCTTGTACATAGTCCAGCACAACCAATCCCCACACACTCTCAACAGGATACACATTATTTTCTAGACTTCTGCTTTATCTGTATTATATTCTCCCAAAGTAATCTCTTTTACAGACTGGAGAATCCTATCTATTGAAACCATTCTTTGTGCAAATATATTATAAATGGCTCAAAAGATGGTTCTTCAAACCATTAAAAAAACTAAGTATGAAAACAGATTATTATTTACAATTAAAGTATAATCTCTGAATGACATTAAACTTCATATTGCTGTACTGTGGACTACCGCCCCCCCCCCAAGAAAACCCCCAAACGTTGTCTTTAAGAAAACAATAGCAATATTTTTCAAAGAAAGGCAGAAATATTTATCTAACCAATGCAACCCTCATGAATTTTCAGAAATGAAGACATTGTTTTCCTTAGAAATTTATTATTTTTTCTGGCTGTAGCAATTATTGTAATCATTACTCATAAGAAAATCCAGGAGATTCACCATTTCATTTAAATTGTAAACAGCTACAGGGTCTAAGACTCAAAAAAAAAGAAACCTTTCTTCTTGACATTATTCTTATGCTTATTTTATGCCTCTGAAGTTGACCAGCTTAACTAATTTGAATCCTATTAAGAATAGAGGTGAATTGCAAAAGCAGTATACATAAACATCAATCTTTTCAGGTCCAATTTTGAGTAAGTTAATTTAGGTTTGAATATTAATTTACAAGGGTACTTGTTAGGGTTGGATTAAAACCTGGAGCAGGTTTTGAGCAGTGGAAAAACAGTTCCCCAGAACAGGAAACCAAGATATAAGCCCCATAGGTGTCCCTGAAAACTGCTGTGAGTTACAGCAGCCAGAGAGACCAGACAGCCTCAGTGATTATCACTATCCTTACCCGATGGCAGATCCTTTAGTTATCAGTAGAGTGACCCCTCATCCGTCCCTATGTACTAACCTATCCCATTTCTAAATTTTACATAGTCCTCCCCTAGTTCTAGCCCTTTCCACACAGACCCCTATAAAACCTAGTTTCTTTGTATAATAAAGGAGTTCGCCATTTTCCAACAACCCTGTGTGATCTCTTTATTCTGCTAGCCTGGACTGTGGCC
>JAWWES010000115.1:45368224-45436099 GCA_035583135.1 Lophotriccus pileatus | reverse complement strand
AGGAGTTCGCCATTTTCCAACAACCCTGTGTGATCTCTTTATTCTGCTAGCCTGGACTGTGGCCCCTGCTCCTCACACGAGGCAGGGTCTGCTCCCTGCCGAGCACCAGGGGTTTCCCTGTGGACTTGATGCTTCCCTGAACCCCAAATCGGGTCAGGTACTATATAATTTCACCATGTAGTAACATTAATAAAGTATCTAACAGTAACTGTATGCATCAAACAGGCTTATTCTCTATTACAAGTGTAAATTCTTCTCTAATTAGCATTTGGTGAGAATTTCCCTTTTCCAGTTGGACATGCTGCATACGCTATTGCACAGGTAGGAAGGAGTGTTTTCACTGCCATGTAACCAACTCTGCCATATATGCAGAGCACAGTCAGAATATACACAGTAAGTTTGAGACTTCCCTAGACTTCATCGCACACAGTAGTCCTTCTCTGTTTCTCAGCTGTTTTGGGGTATGTGACTGGAATAATGTTAATTTTGTAAAAATAATTCATTTTGCCTGCTCCTGACCATTTAGTACCCTGGTTTGGATACAAGTTTTGTAGGTTGGTTCATTTGTTTTTTCAGGATTGCCACTCTCTGCTTTTATGTTTGTTTGAAATCCATCATTGCTCCCATGCTCTGGGAGCAATGGATAGGTATCTATAACTTCTCTATGCATGTCATGTCCACAGAGGAGAAGAAAGGGACATGTGACCTAGAAATATGGTACCTTAGATCCAGCTGCCTGATCCAGAACCCGTATTTCCCCAACAGTACTCCATGTTAGGTTAATTCCAGTGCACCACTTAGACCCCACTGGTTATACTCTTGTGAGTTTCTGGAGGATATAACAATTTGCACATAGCAAAGGAACTATAAAGTATCTCAGGTAATAAAAATAATGCAAATCCTGGGGACACAAAATGAGCCACAGTAAGATACAACAAGCATGCAAAGGCAAAACCAGAGATCAGATAATGTGATTAGGGCTTTGGGGCATCACAGTTTCATCAGCCTACAGTACAGCCTTGTTGTATAGTAGCTTCCTTTCACTGTTACAGTTTTTGCAGTTTACATTGCCCCCGTTGACAAGTTAAGCAGCAAACAATAGGGGGGAAACTTACTGTGAATGATTTTCTAGCAATTCTACCAGGCAGAAGCAGATTTTGAGCAGTCTTATTCAGATTACCCCTCAGAAGCTTATTTTAACCAGTCTTTTTTTAACTCTGTTGGATTCCTATGGCAAGGAACTCAGCCTGCATAAAAATCATCTACGTGAAATGTGCATATCAGTCTTTCATGCATATCAATTAACTTGATTATTTTTATTTTTTTTACTCAACTTCAAACAAGAGCCTACTGCAATTCAGACTACACAGATTCCTTATGAAGACCTTATAAGAAAATAGTAATTAATCACACATCAGTTCCACTATGCATATACAAGCAAGAGATTTAGATCAAAAATTATATACTTTGAAGATTGCACTCAGTACTGGAAGAACCCTAACTATCATATATTTGTACACTATTTAGCTGTTAAGGATCATTCAGACAGGTAAAGATTTGGAAAAATAAAATTAATGATTTCCAGTCTGTGACACTGCAGAGGGCATTTGAAGTAATTTGTAGAAGCAAAATTAAACAAGAAATAGATTTCTTAAATTGCAAAAGGCTATTGGTTAGGAAAATTATATTGCATTTTTCTCTGAAATAATCCAGGATTATTTTGTCTTTTGTATATAATTACTTCCAAGTACTGCAAAGTATGTGATATTAACCTCTTGATACGGGGCAGAAATTGAGCAAATAGAAAGCAAAATTGCCTAATTACAGTCAAGAATAATGAAGGTTAAACCAGGGATAGGCAAATTCCAAAATTATGGATATATCTTTACATCCTTATATTTCAATTATTACGAATTCTGCACTTGTCCAAGTATAAAGAACCAGTGAAGAAAAGAAATTGTGTCAGTATTTCCTTTCACAACCTCATTCCAACCTGCCAGATTTATTTGAACACTGAATAGTTTTTCAGATGTGCACAGAACACTATAAACCACTATTTTCTAAAACACTGTTCTTTAGAGAAAGAGAAATAATAATTTTACCTATTCCTTGAATTGGCTTAAAGCAAAGCATATAGATGAGCATCAAGGATAGTATTTTTAAGCAACCAGGAACTACACTGAGTTTTGATGATCCTTATGGATCCCTTCCAGCTTGAGATATTCTATGATTAACATTCAATAGCAACAACTTGGTTTATTAGCATCTTAGGGTAACATCATGAAACACTTTAAAACAGGTTAGTAGTTACATCAAAACTATGAAGCCACTTATTATAAATATAGATTGTAGATACTTAGGGCCTGAAATTTTATATTAATTGAAGAGAGCCAAAAATAACTGCCTGCTATATGGTCCAGTCAAACTACTAGTTTCCCATTCCCCAGTCAGTGGGTATACTTCTTCCCTTCCATTAGGATGGACCACATGATTAAAGGATATCCTTGCTGTCAGCACTGAGCAGCTGTCTAATCAATTTAACTTTAATTTGTTCTTGCAAGGAAGTGTCTGCAACTGTGTTTGTATCAGCAGGTATAGCAGCACGCAATCTGCTGCCAGAGGACAGAGCCAATAATGCAACTGAGAAAACACAGATGGCCAGTTGTCTTCCTTTCCCTGGCACTGAGGTAGATGGGAAGGGACTCCTTCAGAATGGGATGCACTGAGCATAGCTTGAGCACATTAGCAGAGGCGGGAACAGAAGCCTCACTGGATGTCACTGTTCAAGCCAGACATCATCCATTCTGCTCCCTTCCTGCTGATCTGCATGACAGGCATAGTACAGCTCAAAGATGAGAATAGCACTTTCTTCAAAATTACTGCAATCTATTAATCTCTGAAGCAATAGAACAGTTCATGACTCTTTACACTTCTTCCATTTATTCACTAGTAGTTACAGGACTTCAGGACTTCAGTTACTAATACTTCAGGACTTTCCATGCTCTAATTCTCCCTGTGTGGTTCTATTTTTATAGTGCAGTGAATTCATGCAGATTCCTCCTATCCTTCTATCACTACATAAAAAACAATTAACCAAGCACTTTGGAGTCTCAAATTGCTTGATCTAGAATCCAGAATTTATAATAATAAAATTATTTAGCCACCCTTTCAGTGTTCCAAAGGTTTTGATGTAACACATACCTAGAGAGAGGGGTAATTAGTCAACGTAACTGCAACTTCTACTGAGAAACTCAGCAACTACATCTTGCACGTAAATTTGGGAACATTTACACAATGGACTGAAGGTCAAAGGACCTTCAGTTTATTTTAATTGGGTGGGTTTGAGCTTTTCCCCCTTCCATTTCAGAAATTTTAATACTCTTTTTTCATAAGAACTTTAGCTTAGGTGTTCCCATCCAGTATCAAAATGTATGAGCTAAACCTTTGTAACTGCAGATTAGCCCACAGCAATGCTATTACAAAAGCAAGCTGTTGATTTTGTAATAGCATTTTGTTGATTTTGTTGATTTTGCCTCAACTCTTGACCTCTACTGGCCCGGCAAAATGATGCTGTTTTGGATGATGGAGATCTTTGATAACTGGAAAAGTTATTCTTCTTTACCACCTAAGAGAGATGCATCCTTTTGCCTAAATAAACATGCAAACAAACAAAGAAGATAATAGTGAAGAAAAATAGAAGGAATTACAAGGGTACACTTAAAATATTACGCAGGTGACATCAAAAACTCTAATCCAGAAAAAAGAATCCTCAAAAAAAACCTTAAAAATGTATTAAATGTATCTTTGCACTTAAATATCTTGCAAGTCTTCACTAAAAAATGGCTGTAAAATCTGTATAATCTAAAAATCTATTTGTAACCAAGCCCCCATAGTTTAGCATGGCTTTAGAAAAGTTGCAGAAAATTAAAAAAGAAATAGGTACACAAATAAAAGTGTCTGTGACTTAAAGGAGAGAGACTGAAGAAGCTACATTTGAGTATAAATACTAGACAGATTTAATAAAAGAACATACCCACCCACGCTCTCTGTGACAGATGTCTTATTATTTCACAGGCACTGTTTTGGATTAATTTGCTTTATTTGTTTTGGCTAATGAACAAAGAAAATTAACACACATTCTACTTTACAAAATAACTTTCCCTGGAAAATATTGCATCCCATGAATATGAGTCAGAGTGCCCTTGCAGCCAGGAGAACCAACCATGTCCCGGGGTGGGGGGGAACTGGCAAAGCATCATCAGACGGTCAAGGGAAGTGATTGTTCCACTCTGCTCTCTCTGGTGCGGCCTCACCTTGAATAGTTTGGGCAGTTTTGGGCACCATAACATAAGAAAGATATTAAGTTGTTGGAAAGTGTCCAAAGGAGGGCAATGAAGATGGTGAAAAGCCTTGAGAGGAAGTATGAAGACCAGCTGAGGGCACTTGATCTGTTCAGCCTGGAGAAGATGAGACTGAGGGGAGGCCTCATTGCAGTCTACAGTTTCCTTGTGAGATGAAGAGAAGGGACAGGCACTGATCTCTCCTCTGTGATGACCAGGGATAGGACTCGAGACCTGAAGTTGTGTCAGGGGAAGTTTATGTTGGATATTAGAAAATGTTTCTTCACCCAGAGGCTGTTTGGGTACTGGAACAGGGTCCCCAGGGAAGTGGTCACAGCACCAAGGCTGACAGAGTCCAAGAACTCTGCTTTGAACAGACTATACTGGACAATACTCTCAGGCACATGGTGTGACTCTTGAGGAAGGCCTGTGCCAGGCTAGGAGTTGGAATCAATGATCCTTGTGGGTCCCTTCCAACTTGGCATATTCTGTGATTCTGTGATTTTGCTGGTGATTTTGTAAGTAAATTGAATTATTCACTGCCTCTGAAGATGATAGGAATATTATCATAGGAGTTATAAAAATAAACATTAATGCAATTCATATTAGTAAGAGTTCTGTAATGGTAGGAAGATACTACAAATGAAAATATTCAACAACAATTTAAATAGTATATTAGTTCCTAAGAAAAGGGGATTAATGTTGTAGTAATGCATGGGTGAAGGATATTACAGAATCCTTTTCTTTCTTTCTATTTTCTGTGATTTTCTCAGAAAAAGAACCACAGACTTAAGCTTCTAACTTTTAGGGAAAGGAAAGACACAAGAAAAGAGTATTGGAAGAAGGTGTAAAAAAAAGTCAGTTCTAAGTGGAACAATATATAAACACATAACAACTTCCACAAATAAATCACACCTCAACTACTCCTCCATCTCACTTTTGCATTGCCATTCATTTCTTCTTTCCTTTGCTGAAATCAACATGGATGCATTAGGATCATCAGTTTTAGAGCTCTTGTTAATTTTTTGACATTTAGAGATAAACAGCAACAATTCTGTCTCTGATATTTTCAATAAAGGGCAGGAGTTCCTTCTGAAAATTACAGTTTTACTGACACAAACAGTAAATTCAGATAACAGTTGAAAAAAATTAGCATACACAAATGTGTGTGTAAGTATAACCTTACCTTAAATATAACATGCATAAACAGTATAACTGAATTTCTAGGATTCAAAACTGCAGTTTTCAAGTGACTTGTATATTGTGCTACTAAACAGGACACATGTCATTGTTAATTTCTTTTGATACTATTAAAGCAGTGAATTGTCTGTATTGCTTGATTGTTTACATGATCACATAGCTTATTTTACTGACTCTTTTACAACAAGAAAATGTGAAGAAGTTGCATTTGTCACAGTAAGTTCAGTAACTTCTAATAAAACCTTGTTCAAACTTTCTCTAAATCTAAATCAATTAAACAATAGTTAATTGGATCCCACAGTGTGCATTATGTATTATGTACTATGTGGACTGCCTGAATAATATTATTCTGTTAAAAGTGCACATTAGTGTTAGAAGCAGCATGAGTCACAGGAAATGCATACCTTTTAAATAAACTACTCTCCTATAACAGGTACTCTTATATTTAATTACCCAGTGAGGTGGGGTTTTTTTTTGAATTAGATGTGTTAAGATAAAGTTTTGTGCACCAAACAGGAGATGCCAAGTTTCAGGGACTCACAGAAAGCCTACACCCACTGTAGGGCTGAACCAGGGAAGATGGCCAAAGCCAGTTCACATCATTTTTCAGCACTCACTGAACACTAATCTTGCAAACTCTCACGAACCAGTTCCTAGCTGTAGGAATTTGCTTCTGCGAAAGCTACAATTGATCTAAAAAATGAAGATTTTTCATACTTAAAAAAGAAGTTTTTGCATCAGTATATAACCAGTAGCTTTCATCCTAAAATACTCTAGAGTTTAAGTGTGGATTCATGGATATTTGTTAAACAGCATGCTGGATTCAACAGCAAGGATGCCCCACGAGTTTTGTGACTTCAAAATTGAGGTTAAAGAAACATGTCACTTTTATTCTGGTATTTACCCACAAAGGCCATTTGAATTTGTTTTCAAGACAAAGAGAACTTGAAATACCCATCAGAATCATTAGCTACATATTTCTCTACAAAAAGGGAAAACCAAAATAGCATATATATCTGTGTGTCAAACAATAACTATTCTCATGTTGTACACCCAAAAAGAAATATAACTTCAATTCCACATTTGTAAATCTTATACACAAAACTCAGAAAGGCTGATCAAAGGTGTTTTATGAAGTTGTTCCAAATTTGGAATGAACATTTCAGACTGTGTGTGGGTGGTTTAAAACCTGAATATAAATGTAGTTGCTATACCTGCCCCTTCCACTGTCAACAGCCTGTCCAGTCTCAGTTCTTGTAGTATTTGAGAGAATGTTACCAAAATCCTCAACAGGATACCAATTTCAGCAATATTCACAGTCTGCTGAACCACAAGTCTGGCTTTTAAGAATACAGAGTTACTATTTTTAATTATTATTTCTTTAGTTATTTTTTTTTTTTTTAAGGTATAACTGAATATTGATACAGACAAAAATATGACTGGTAAAGAAATAAGGTGGAGAAACAGAACAGCAAGAAGTTGGGAATAAAACAAAAACCATAACCAATATCACAACCTTTCATTGAGGAAACAGTAGCTTAATCCTGTTTTGAAGTGGGTGTAATTAATTCAGGGATTAATAAAAAGACTCCATAACAAAGACCTCAAATGCTACCAAAAGCAGCTTGTTTCCATTCTGAATGTCTCTTTTTATTTGTAAAGACTGGCATTACAATTGAAAAGGACTCAAAATGGAGAAATGTACACATCATTGGTGTTTCATGATGCAACTGATGGAGTCCCTGAATGGATATTGCTTCAGCTTTGCTTTTAAAAAATAATTTAACAAGAAAATCTTCAACTCCACGATCAATCACAGGTGGCAAAAATGAAAGAAAGAAAAAAAAAAAACCAAAAATTACTGTCAAATTCATAACATATACATTGTTGGTTGATGACACTTTTTCCAGATGTACAATAAAGCCCACAACACTTTATTACTATGGATATAATCATTGTGAATGTTTTTTTCATGTTGATCAACTCTTTTCTGAAGGTTGGTTTTTTGATTGTTTTAAACTTGCATAATAAACATGCAATGAAACAGTTCTTGTTAAAGTGTTTTTTTGCAGCTCTCTTGTATTCATACAAAGATTTCATAAAGTAGCAGTGTTGTATCAGAGCATTACCAAAATAAGAGCAAAAGCTAAAGAGGAAGGTAAGTGTGAAATGAACTTGATGAGAATAACCTAATCTTGTCCTGAGACACTCCAGTCTTATTAAAAAGATGTGCACAATCAAATCCCTTCCTCCCAAACCCACGAAAACCACAAAATAAATATTAACTTGGAAGAAAAGGAAGACATAAAGATAAAAAAAAAAGATGTCATCATGCACTCATCTTCTGCATAGCTCAACCCACATATAGTAAGGCACTATTTCCCCACAACTTAGTGTCCACAACAACCTTTTACAGTGCTCTGTGAACTATATATAGTTCCTTCCAGGATGATGAAATAAACAGACTGAATGAGTGTTGCTACCATGTCACCCTATGTGTGATCTTAGAGACAAGGGCATCCTCTGGCAGTTTCAGAAATAAGCTGTCTCAAGTCTCTACTTGTGTGTGCATGTTATGTATAGGGACATCTTGACTGTGCAAGTGGTTGGTTCGTTTCCAGAGTTGCTGTAATTTTTCATTGTTCTTTACTCCAGTGTTCTCAAAGCAAACACACAAGAAAATAAAAGCGCAGTTGGGTCATTAAAAACAGAGCTTTGGTGCTCCAAAATGCACACAGCTTTGGGGATTTAAGAAATCTGTTAGATATTCCCAAAAGAGCTGGGAAATTCATGGACATTTTCATCCAGAAAACCTCATCTCTGCTTAGTTGAGCTGATCTTCATATTGTTTTCGGAAGCAATCACCAGCAGGGAAAAACTCCCAGCACCGTTCTTGGTACATTTTCCACACATATGATTCCTGAAAGAAACACAATTTGAATAATTTAACTTGACTTTATGAGAAAGCACTGACCATGACTTTTTTTCTCTTTTATTTACATACCACTTCACTTTTTTTTGATTCTGTGTATGTCAAGTTATTGCATATCAATCTACAAAATCATTTTAATTATTTTGATCAGTTTAGAACAGCTTTTAGGTTTTTTTCCTTAGTCAAGAAGCACTATAGAAAACAACCAGGTAGTTTAGTTTTTTTGCACACCCAAAGCTCAATTAAAGTTGATCACAGGATAGATACCAAGGTAAGCAGAATAGTTTTTGTCAGAGAAATCTGACTGAATTTCTGGATCAGTAATTTCAAAACATGTCTACAAATAGTACATAAACCAAAATGACCTTTAAAGGTACTTTTTAGAAAAGCATTATTTTCTGAATTAGTGGCATTTTGGTTTTTTTTCCCTTTCTGATTATTTGTTCAGGTAAAGAAGGTTCTGCCTCTAGACAGTCCAGAGAACAGTAAAGGATATGTCAGTTTATTTCCCTTTTAATCATAACACTTAAATGGGCTTCTTATAACATAAATTCCATGGTAGAAAGTGGTAGAAAGCATGTGTTACACAAACTACAAAACCATAGAATCATTCAGGTTGGAAAAGAACTTTAAGATCATTGAATCCAGCCATAAACCTAAAACAGCCAAGTCCACCACTAAACCATGTGGAAGAAATTATGCAGTATGAATTACTCTCAATTTTCAAACTGTATCAAATATTACAAAAACTGAATAGTTAGTAGATATCTGTCATCAGTGAATATAGTAGGACACTGCATGCCAATAAAATGGAAAATGCAAATAAAAAAGACTTTTTAAAATGTAATTTAATATGAAATAGCAAGGCAAGCACATAAAATCTCATACTGGACAGGGCTGAGACTTACGTAAAAGGATGATTAGCACATACATCAGAATTCAGAAAGAGTAAGCTACACAGATTTACAGCAAATTATCCCTCTGACCCAAATCTCTCGGGCTATGTATATGATACTACTCAGTTGTTTTGGTTTTCGATATGCAACACAGGAACATTTGCTTAGTCAGCTGAAAGACTCTCACTAGGAAAAAAACCCAAAACAGTAGCCTGTGAATTTGATACATTTTTTTACTGACTTTCAGTATACTTCAAGGAAGCTGAAGGAAGTACCAGAAGTTTGAAAGAACATCATAAGGGAAGAAACCTCCAGGGGAAATTTCTCATAGGTTTCATCTTAAATATATGCACAAGCTCTTTCATATGACTTATTCAGAAATGCAAACATGGAAGAAGATTATATATAGATGATAATAATAAAAGACAAAGATTGTTAAAAAAGGATCAACAAGGAGACATAAAGAGTGCTGCTTTCACAAGGTGCTTAAATGTTCTGTTTCCCATCATTTTTGTTTATAGTCTGTATTTATATTTTGTTGAAGTAACAACTTGAGAATAACAGGTCAGATAACAACACAGGAACAGAAAGTGCTATGGAATTGATACTCAAACTAACATTAAGCAACCAAAATCCTAAGAATTGCTTAGAAGAATGAGAATTAAGTTCCATACCATACAGAGAGCAATTCATTAGAAAACTCTTAGTTTTTCCAAGCCTGAATGATTTTTATTTTAGAATCAGTCTCATTTAATAACCACTGACATTCATAGAGTTGTTCAACGTACCTGCCCTGTATGCTCTGTTTCATCTTTGTTAATAAGATACATCAGAAAAAACCTACAAGCAAAGAAGCAGATTTTACGAATACAGAATTTGGAAACATTAGGCAATCCGCAGGGAGATGGATATTTTTCAGAATGTAGAGTGATAATGCTGTTCATGGACTTAAAAATTCCAGAGTTCTATTTATATGATATGATAATATTATGAAATAGATTTAACACACTTTCCTGACACTGCTGACATTCAGTCATTGCTGAATGAGTAGCATGCTAAAATACAAGAGATTAAGTTTGATTTACAGTAGTTAGCAACACAGTTTAAATGAAGATTTTCTAAGCTTTTTAATCTGAAAATTACAATAGACACTTTCTTGCCCATGAAAACCCACTGGGAAGCAAACAGATAATGGTCATTGGAACTTTCTCTTTTTCCTCTTCACACAATGAATAAGAAATGCTGAAGATGTCTAAGAGATTTCTCTTATTGAAATTATAGGTTGGGGACATTGTACTAGTATATGCAACTCAAGACCAACATGAACATAAAAGAACTTATAATTTAAAAAAATCCCACATTAGTCTTGAGGGTTTGAGAGGGCTGACACTAGGTGATAATTTCAAAATTTTGCTTATAATAGACATTCTCTCTGAACATATAGTATGTTATTTGGGCAGCATTTATCAAGTAGGAACAAAATCCTACATGATGGCCCTTTTAATGTATTTTATTTGTTGCAATCCATTCCTTGCATAGTGACAGCACTAGTAGAAAATACACTCAGTCACTGGATTTTCATATGTGAGAGGAAATGATACAGTAGTTGTAGAACTGATAATTGTCTTTATTTCTACATATATAGAAAGACTGAGCTTAGTGGTCACTGGTACTCTGCTTGGATTTCCAAAGGCAGACTTGATGCCCTTGGTTAATCCCTCCTGTGTCTTCATTCCAGTTCCCCTACATCCCTTTGCCCTGGGTTCTCATAGTCAGTCTCTGCATTCCATTCAACATATTTTGTCCAATGTAAGATTTGCCCCTTTTGCCTCACTTCTTTGCTCCTTGCTCCTCTCTCCATGAGTCTTCAGGCTAGGTCACACTGCTCCTCTCCACCTTACACACCACATTCAATTTTACAATGCCTCCACAGCCAAATACCAAGTTCCTGGCTTCCATCTACAAGCTCACACAAACTTGGTGTGCCACAACCAAATTGGAAAGAAGGATCTGAAATTTGTTCAGTCCTTGCTGCCATTGCCACAGAACTATATATTCAGACAGCATGAGTGCACATCAAAGTCAGACAGTACTCACTCTCACTTTTGCAAGAGAGTTAATCAGGTATCTGCAGAGGCTGCCAGGTCATGAGTTAGTGAGGAGTTCATTTTTACTGTACTTACAGATAATTGGCCAAGTTGTGCTCCTGTAGTGTGTGTGTTTCAAAGCCATGAGGCACTGTATCAAAGTAGTCATTTCCTATGCCACAGATAAAGCACTTTGTCTAAAAGAAAGAACACAGAGCATTTCAACATTATATATAACCCTTGCCCAGCTTTGAGAAAAGGCCAATGAACAATTTTCTTGAAAATGGCAATGCATCAAATACAATATGTGCTGAACAAAAAGGCTTTTCTTTTAATGACTGAAGCTGGATATCTCAACCAAAACACTTGAGTAGAAGCTTAACTACCATCAGAGTAGTTACTTACTGCTAAAAAAGAAATAAAATCTTTGCCAGCTCTAAGTGAACAGGTATCAGGAGACAGAATGACATACAATAATCACAGCTGACTTTTTAACACTAAGTAGCACCTACACATGGCAATATTTTCCTCAATGCCTGTTGTGCTTGTCCACCTGAAACTGAATAAGCTCAAAGTTCAGATGACGAAATGCTGTAGCTTTGCAACACTTTTCTGAGTTTTTATACTTCAGTGACAGAGTAGAAAACCACAATACAGGATACTTTCACACATAGATTAAGCAAAGTACATCTGAGATGAAATGTAACATGACAGTGTTAATACCCCCTGTTAGAAACCTCTAGTTTGAAGATTCCAAAAGATTTAAACAGCCACAGACCTGCAATTCATTATAATATACATTGTACAATATCGGACCATGTAACAAAACTGTATTTTCCTTAGTTTAAAAAGCTACCCACTAAAACTAGATCACATTTTAATTGAAAGATATTAACGAAACCTGAAAATAGGTATTGTTCAGCAATTGGATGTTCTTACCTCCATGTCTTCCTTAACTTGCTCTTGTTGATCTCTTAACTCACCAAAAGCATCAATAATTAAACCTAGGGTTTAAGATAGAATTATTTACTCAATTAGATAATTAATGTGCAAGAACTGTGACCAAGATTATTTGGAAATCTAGGGATTATGACTCTGAAAAAGAATATTAAATGAGAATCTTATGCACAAGCAATTGAAGCCAATATACATTCCAAGGACAACAAAAACAGCTCAATACATAAATTAAAATGAGCAAGCCAAAGAAAACGGCTGGCAGTAACATGACTGACTACCATTTTGAACTGTCAAACAAGACAAGCAGACTTCTGATTTATTCCCAGTGCTATAATCTTGACTCAATAGAGTAAGACATAGTTTTACAGTGACAAAGACCTCACTATGAAATAGTACTGTACTAACAGAGTTCAGGAATTTGTTACACAGCAGATGCAGAGAGGCCCAGAGCTCTGTGCATCCTCTCTCATTATGGCTGTCATATACTACAAAGTTGCACTGTCAGAGCTCTACAAAGGCAAGGGGTCATTTCAGGGAGATGGAGAAAGAAGAAGAAAATGAGCCACATGCTATATGGCTCAAATTATAAATTCTTTATGATCTTCCTTTCACTCACTCCAGTACAAATAAGGACTAACTCCACAATGATTACTGACAATATGGTACTCAAAGCTTAACAGTTAAGCCACTATTTTCCAGTTACTCACAAAATGAAGAAACAAACAGGATGAGATAAGCCACTTCAGGCTATAAAAAAATCTGTCCCCTCCATAAGTCCTTTAAAAAATTTGTTGCTTGAGTAAGAGTAATAAACAGTTTATCAAAAGCTCAAATTTGCCTTCTGAATTTCCTTGTAGTAAGTGAGAAAGCAACCTTAGCGCTGTCAAAATCACCATCAGTTAGCTAACTGTTAGCTGACAGAAAGCAATGAGGTATCAGTATTTATAACAGCAAGTGAACCTAGCAAAAATCTTGACCTGCTTTTCCAAAATTGAGAATATACTTCTGCTAATTTGTGAAAATTTTAATTGAAAATGACATTCTGGGCATTCTTGACAATATTTTGAAGGTATAATATGTAAACAGATGTGCTCTTAAGTACTTTAGATAATAACATTTAACATGGTTATTGCATGCATAATAGAAAAGCCCCTCACATGCCAAAATTAAGTATCCACTATCTAGATTACAACAGCAAGACACACTATCAGTCAAACAGTTTCATTGAAATTCCAAAACTAACCTAACAGCAGCTAACTTTCCATTGTCAATATCCAGACTATATTAAAGCTGTTTCATATCAAGCACCTTTCTTTACTCTTTGTCACTGTTCAAGTAAGAAGGCATCACAAAAACCAGCTGGTTTTACGTAAGAAAAGATTAAACCTCTTAAATCTGTGCCCCAGTTTTCTCACCACTGCTGCCAATCTGAAGATTTGTCAGTAAAGAACATTAGATGTTGGCAGGGGGAATACTGACAGCATCCACTACTGATTTTGTCCATATATGGTTACACTGAAAGGAGATTATAAATTGTGTCACAATATTTCTAATCACTCCTTTTGCTGATTTATAGAAGACTTTTAAAAAAAGCAATGAGAAGATAGAAACAGCAATGAACACCAGTATTCTTAGAGCAAAATATTTAGGGTTTTTTTTCCATTGATCCACTTAAAGCCCATTGATTTTACAGAGACTTGGAAGAGCAGCATATGGCCAAAAGTCAGCTGGGTGTGATTTACCATATAAATCTGTCCTTCATGACACCATCTGTCCTGGTGTCCTGTATGAATCTTAAGTGTGGGATTACAAAAGAATTAAGATCTTTGTACTGCTAAATAATCTTACCACAGGTTACAAACATATACCTTGGATAATTGCAAGCAAGATGACAATCACAAAGAAGAAGAAAGTGATGTCAAAGATAATCCGATAGATTTCATATTCATCTCCTGCTGGATCTTCTATTTCATCACCAATGCCTCCACCTGCACGTACTCCAACGTACATATGAAACATGTAGCACTAGAAAACATAAAACAAAGGGACACAAAATTTGTCTGCAGCTAGAAGTAAAAATACTTCCTGTTAAGAGCCTGAACTTCTCTTCCCAATAACCCCTATGCAGGCACTGAAAGCTTTTCTTACACTCCACCCCACCCCGAAACTCTCTCTTCTCCAGACCAAACAAGCCCCGTTCCCTCAGTCTCTCTTTCCATAGCAAGTGCTCCAGCACCTGAAAATTTAATAGGCCTTCGCTGAGTTATGCTCCTATATTTTCATTGTACTGAATGTACTGAATGTCCCAAACCAAAAATAGAGATGTACTACTCTGCTTCAATATTTTATGTATTTATTCAGCTTTTAAATGTTGTTGATTCCCTGGCAGTGACTCATATTGCATAACATACTGAAATATATTTAACGTCATTGTACATGATTGCTTTTAGAGGGATATTAAGTACAAGGCCTCTTAGAAATTATTTGTGGTCGAAGCTCTACCTACCATCAACAACTCCAAAGCCTGGCACTGTCCCAGTTCAGTACAAAATAATTTTCAGTGCTTCTGGGCACATGAGATGTTTCAGTAACAAAATTACCCATTGAAGATAATCACGGCAACTTGTGCAAAGAGAAACTGATGTATTTCCAAGCTTAAACAAGCATTTTGCTACCTGCATTACTTATGAAAATCCTTGCCTATAACTGGCTCTCTTCCTGAATGGCCTCTAGAACCTCAAGGTTTAGAAGTGCAGCCCTTTAACAGCTTATCTCAGCTTTGCAGTTTATAGTTGGTTTGAGCTTTTTGAGAAACCATAGCAAAGCATAGTATCACATTTCTTCTATTCCTTTATAGATATGTTTGTTTAGCACACAAAGTTACTATGGATGTTCATTTAGCACACACTAGTTGTTAGGGATGTTCATTAAATTTGTTCCTTTGCCTTCAATTTTAAACTTTCCTGCTTGCTGGCTAATAATACAACTGCATGAATAGGAACTACAGAAGGTCAGGAAAAAGCAAAACATTTTAAGAAAAAATCCAGAAAGCAAAATAAGACTTACTGTTAGCATATCATCACATTTCATGTCTGGCATATCTCCATCTTCGCTCTTGTTATAGAACTTGCGGAAAAAATTGAATGCCACCACTGTATACAAGTATACGACTACTGCCAGTAATCCCACTGTTAGGACAAGCTGAAAGACAAAATTACAGAATGGATATAATGTATTATATAACTGCAATTCAGTATTTCAACTAATTTAATATGGAAAAAAAAATTTTACATCTATGAAATCACGTATAAACCAAACAGTTCCTGGTACTTTAATATCTACCTCGGAAAAGCAGCAGCCAGTATCACACTGCTCATATGCAGCATCATTCAGATTTCACCTTGAGCTTTATGGAAAACAGGTGGAAGGGAACTTCAGAAGCCCATAAAAAGTTCCTTTTCACAAATAATGCTCCTTTACAGGTAATTTTCTAAAACTTCAGGACTATTTTAAATAGGTAGAATACTTCACTTTTTTTTCATGTGCAGTCTGATTTGGTTTGCTTTTTTGTTCTTTTAAAAAATCTGAACTAAGAATTTAGGAAATTCTGTTCTTTAAAATGGAATGAATGCAGTGTGTTGGTTGCTGTAACTTTTCAAAACAGAACTTTTATTCTGCAAATGCAACTGAAGTTTGTCACATAAATCAAAACAACAGTTTATTAAGGTGAGTTCATACTTAAGTCTTCTATACATCAAGTGTTTCACAAGCCATTTTGAAATATAAACTGTGTCCATTTAAATGTGTATTACTTCTTAAAAATGTTGAGAAGGACAGTGCATTTGAAGACAGAATTAAATTAAAACAATCATCCTTTGAATTAAAAAAAATCACTGCTAATGATTTTATGTTTCTTTAGTATCAAACTTCCTTAAAACAAAAGGGAATAAAATTTAAAAAAGTTGAAAAGTAACTTGCTACTGATAAACTTAGAAATGACACTTTTTACCAGACTTCTAAAGTACCTACATTTTATATAGTCAGAATTGAAGTTTCATCTTATTACAACAGCATGTAAGTATATAAAATAGAGAAAACCTTTATGTTATCATTCCCAGCTCACTTGAATAAGAATTATATTAGCTGCCTTGCTGGAAGATCTTCAGATCAGACCAAGGATGGCTTTATCATAATTCAAAATTGTTTACAAAATTCCTTTGAAATGGTAAGGACATCAGCTTTGAGGAACACAGAGTCTCAGGTTATATTAAATGCCATTTCTACAATACATCTCAATAGACGAAAAGCCTTAGGTTTGTTTTTGTCTTTTTTTTTTTTTACTTAAACTAGAATGCAATTTCAGATTCTATAGTTTCTTTAGGAAAAGATTTCTTATCATCTGAGAGCTGAGTTTCTCAAACAGTCCTCTAACAGAATGAGTAATTGGGTCTCAAGCGGACATTTCTTTAGATGAACCTTGAAAAAAATTTAAATAGCAACTTTATGATGCAGTTGCTCATAACAGCTAGAAACTGTCATACATCCCAGTCCTGTTTTCCTATTATTATAAACCCCATTGACTAGTTTCCTCACCAGCTCAAGTTCTACAGTTCATGATAGAAGAACAATTCTGTCAACAATTTGCAGAGCACCAGAATTAAGTCCTGAAGTGGTCTTCCCTATATACTCCTTAGGTAATAATGCTGAAAAGAAATGAAGTTGATACCTGTTTGCCATTGTGGGTCACTGATGACAGGATAGTTCGTAATGTCTTGAATCCCATAGCAATGTCAAGGAGATGAGCAGCAAAGAAAAAATTGTTGTAATGGCCAAGGACTGACATGGTCATGTACCACGCTAGGTAAAGGAAAGACTAACAGGAAAAAAACAAGTATATTCAAAATATAACTCATGACTTCCATCTTTAAATTAATTCAAAACACTAATGAAAGATAGAATTTTCTCAAATGTGTTCTTCTTTGAATAGAAAACAGTTTTTCTTTTAACACAGAATTTTCTAGAGATCTTTGAGAATTTTCTCTTTGTGCAAAAATATTAAATACTCAAATATGGAGTCCACAAGGCATGGGCAAAATTGAGAAATTCTTAATTTAAATTGTAAAAACCCATTCTGAAATTGTTAAACCCTTAATTTTAATTGTTTCTACCATAAAAAAAAAGTTTTTATGACTTGAATTACTTTTTTATTAATTTTTAAATAATTAAATTAAAATATTACTGCTGTAAGGTAGTTAATGACAAATGATAGGACTCTGCAGGAACAAAAGAAATTTTAAATATATAAGTATTACTTAAGTAGTTTCCTATTGCCACAAATGTAAACTTCATCTTTTTCTCTATCAATTAATTTTTATTGCACTTAAAAACAAGTACATATTTATAGAGAAATTACAGTCTGTTCCTTAGGAAAAAACAAACACTGACTATTTACAGATCATGCTGTCTCTAGACCTGGAGACTAATTGTTCACTTTTCCTGATTGCAGTCTGATTACACTCTCATTCTCTGCCAATCCTAGCTCCAAAATTGTTTTTTCCCCAGTCGTCTTTTTGACCAACAAAGTAAGCTGTTAGGCAAGCAATAATCATAAAATTAACAATCAAATCAGACTCCCCTTTTCAAATTATTGAAATAATCTGCCAACTTATAGCATATCTTACTATCAGTCTCAGTGATACAAATTTAGCAATTCCAGATACATTAACTATATTGATCTGAGTGTACTCCAAGAATATTCAAGTGCTCATAAAATTTATGAACAATATAAGAAATGGTAATTAGCATTTATATGGTCAGTTTTCTAATTTTATAGTTCAGTGTTTGCTTATTGCTTCTAATAAAGCATATCAGAAGGGGGGGAAGGAATTGGCTGAGGTTCTATAGACTGCTACCAATGTAACTCAAAATATTTTGACAATGGCTTTTTAAGCTTCCAAGATTTTCTTCATGTAGTAATCTAGAGTATTTTATGCCTCCTATTGAAACTCTTTGTGTTAACCAGCGCATATTGCATTTTAGAAAGTGAAAATACATATATGTATATACTGAGAAACTTACATTATCAGTGAAAACAACTCCCAATTTCCACATCTGATACTTCACATCAATAGAATTTAGCCTGTAAAAATATGTAAATAAATTGCATTTTATAGCAAAACACAACCAGAAAATATGTAGCACAATCTCTAGAAAGCGTATTGTCACACAAGAGGAGGCAACAGCTGATCTATTTCTCCAAAGCTGAAATATATCAGAACCTTGTTCTAATTCACACTTTTACCCTGGGATGGACCTGTCAAAAAAAAACCCCCAAAAATCTGAAAATCAAATTCTTAAATAATTTTTGCATTCATCAGACCTAATGCTGATTGACTTCTACAATGTTATTGCATACATGCCAGTGAAATGAACTATCTTTATAATCCAGGGAGAAAAAGCGATTTTACTTTTTTTTTTTTAAAGGAACCCATCCAAGCCTAAAGTAGCTGTCAAAAAAGATCGCAGAATTGGCCCCACAAAATGCCAATTCTTTACCTTAGTTATGATAGCATACCTTGGGTCACACAATTATAAAGACAAACAAATTTAAGTCAAATGAATCTCAGAGCTTTTTTCCTTTGCTTTTGCCTCTTATTTATTCAGGAATAGATGTGACTAAAAGGGAAATATATACTGATAGCTTTTGCAGAAAAGGACCTGAGGCTCTGGTGGACTGCAAGTTGAACCTAAGGCAGCAATGCACCCTCACTGCAAAGAAGGGTAATGGTACCCTGTCCTCCAGGAGGAGTTGCCAGCAGGTCAAGCGAGGTGATCCTTCCCCTCTAACTCAGCACTGGTGATGCCACGCTGGGGATGGTGGGCTCCCAGTTTCTTCCATAGCAATTGCCGCTTTGTTATATTAGCCAGTTACCCTCTTCTACTGCTCTCCTCTCTTGAATAAACTTTTATATTGTATAGAATGATATTGTAAACCATGTTCTTAAAATTTTTCCCTTGTATTTCTTTAGGTAATACCTTTATGCATTATTCTCTGCTTACTCTAACAACACAAATAAATTTTTTGTCCCTCTATAAAGAAGTGATACAACTAACTTAACAAACAAGATGTATACCATTTTTACTTTTAACTGTATCTTGCCCTCTTTAGTTTTTGATACTTTCTTTTAGAAAAGGTTTGGATCATCTGTATTATAGTGACACAAAAAAAAAATTGTAAACCTGGATCACAATTCAAGAACATATGTAAATAATAGAATAAAAAATGTCATCTGTCCTACTTTTATCCTTAAAATGTGAGTGATTCAATGTTCTTGAAAGAGATGAGCTGCTGACAATGACTAAATAAGTAAAAACACTGCTGGCAGATGTCGCACAGTTGCCTTCTGTGCCAGATATTTACCCGGAACTACCTGAGGCCTTAGGTGCAATACAAAGAGTTAAGCCCTCGTTTATTTGTTTTCCAAAATTCTTACTTGTATAGCCAGTCACTGACTACATAAAAACAATAGTTTTATTTCAATATTACACTCTCAAGGAATTCTTTGCGATTGAAGTACTGAACTCCTTGTATTACATGCAACAGTATTTCTCTTTAATAAAGCAAAAAAAAAACCCACCATTTTTACTCATACAAATTAAATGCAAAGGGCTCCAGTTGAACCTCTTGTGTAATAGTATAAGCACCACATATACATATGTGGAGCTACTGCAATTGAAAAACAGCATTCAATCAATATTAAGAAGAGTTTATCATTTAACTTTTGTTCAATATCATATTCATAAAATAAAACAAAATATCCTGATATTTATTTCTGAAAATATTATCATAGCAAGCGAATTTCTTACTTAATTCTGACCCAATACCACTTGTTTCTAATGTCAGTCATATTCTTGTTACTACAGTCTACCTACTCATAATTCTGTTTGTGTTATGTATGAAACGTGATGGACGGGACTGCTTATGGACAAGAAGGATACTCTCTCATGAAATGAAAATCACCCAGGGGGCTCATCTCTAGTTAATGTAATTTGATGATTAGCAATAGCTTTAGAGGTCCTAAAAATAATGTGAATATTGACCTATACGGAAAAAGGCACTGAATGTATTTTTATTTGACTTCTTTCTACATCATTGTTAATCCTGCAGTGACACCTTAGCAGGTATAAATCTTGAGACTTTAAGTGTAAAAACTACTGCAGGTAAAATTCCTTACTTTTTCACTACCTGTTATGGGCAAGAGGCAGACTGTCACCTGAGGGAAGTCTACTAGTTTTCCAGAGGTAATATTGTTCTCCAAGATACTATATTACTAACAACAGAGTTACCAAGTCCAGAATCTTTTAAAAACCCAGGTTATTTTTTCTCGTGACAAAAAAGAATAAGACCTTTTAACTTCTTTCACATTCTGAGGCCAACTGCCCACATTCTTTGTACATTTCACATTTATTTACATTTTTTCTATTCTTAAAAGTGGAAGAATTCTTCTACCACATTAGCATTTGACAGAAGCCCCACTTATTTTCCCCCCAAATTAGCCTTATGTTACTGCTTGCTACAGATGCTTGAGCCTTATCTGTCTCTTATATTGACTCTGACTAGACCAATGACCACAGAAACAACAGCAGTTAGAAAGGTAAAGGGACAGGGAGGTGGCACCTCTGATAACTAACTCTCACATTTGTGGTTTCCATATTATTCTCCCAAATATACTTCATCCACCATACATCTAGTTTAACACCATCCAAAAAAGGAACTAATTCAATGGAAAAAGAGCACCACTGTCTCCATCTCAGTGTGCAAAATTTAACTGTCTTTACTGTTTAATCCACAGTAGAGCTCCAATTGCATCATCCTGCTCAGTTGGCTATATTTAAATAATACTGAAATATATTTAAATAATTATTTAAATATTAAATACATATTTATCAATTTGAATAAATATACTTTAAAAATACTCAAGACTGCATCCATGAGCTGTATGGCTCTTCCAGAGTCAATACGCCATGCATTTTTTTAATGCAGCATATCAATAGGATGGGTAGGGGCTTCTGACGAATCATGGTCACCTACAAGTAGAGTGCTTCAAGTCCCTTGCAGAAAGACAGATGGGAATCCCAGGCTATTTTCCCAATGAAAAAGGGAAGAAACCATAGGAGCTAGGGGTCAAGGAGGCAGAAGAAAAACCTGTTTACTTGTATTGGGAATGAAAATGCAACACACAACAATTCCCTTCTGTGTTGTGAGAGACACGGGTATCAGGTCTGGCCTCAGTCTGCGTCACCTCCTCCTGGCACATGTAGAAGGAGCATCTTCTTCTAGAGCTTTAACCTGGATCCACGTCATACCATTCTCTATTTTATTCCCAAAGTACCACAGCAAGGGTTTAACTCAAGTGCTTTTCACATCTCTCTCTTCACTGTACTGAAAATATATTTCAAATGTTGAATCTGGAATATGTGCAAGTTTGAGTAGCTTCATCAGTGTTAATTTCAGAAACTGTTAAAAAGTGGATAAATGTACCTTTCTGAAGCAGATATTTTTTATGCAAATGGTTCTTTAAGTTTCTGTCATAGTTGTTTATTTTCCAACAACATATTAATCTGTTATAAGTATGGAATGATTCCTCCAGGGAGAACATGAAAGATGGATGAGGTTGTAATTTTTTTTTTTAATATATAACATGGAGCAGATGTTAGAAACGTAAAAAAAACCAAGCATGCTTCAGGCATGATTCTTAAATTAAGTATTTCATCACCCTTCTCCAACGGTTTCAGTCTGGTCTGTTTTCTCAGAAACATTATTTTAATTTTTTTTCCCCTCACATGAGTCATGAACAGACAGGGAAGGGAGAGTAGTTTTATTTTGATTTTATACTAATAAAAAATAATATTTTCTTTTTCCCCCCCTAAACTCAAGCATGGCTTCTACTATAATCCAGCAGCAGAAAAGAGCATGTAAGAAAGTATTCTGCAAAGTACTTTTGCCACAATATTAAATTTCACTTAGTACTGAAATGCCACAGAGTCCTTGAGCCTTATCACTGCATCTGAGTGATTGTCCAATTAGACTGTGGGTTAATTAATATCTATCTTCTATAAAGATGGATAAAAGATCCATCTTTATAAAATCAGCCCTTGCTTCAGTGCAATTCTAATCTACCAGTGGTCTGACTGCCTACTTCTCACAATCCTTGCAAACCCATAGATAAAATGTTGCTTTTAAAGAAAGCTACAAACAAATCCTTACATAAAAATCCCTGTATCACTAAAATTCCATCTGTTAAAATATGTTCTATCTAGTTGAATACCTTTTTTATAACCGAGAACTGGAAAAAAAAAAAAGCAAAACATTTTTGGAGGGCTTTACAAAAACTAAGGATGCCCCTGCCCTATGAAGGGAAATTTATTACTCTGAATGTCTAGGGACTTTTCTTCATGCCTGTCTCTCAAATGATAAGCTAATCTACTGTTTAGGGAAAACAAATTATAAAAGGATGTGAATACTAATCATCCAATTCCAAGATTTTACTGTTCACTAGCACTTAAATTTATTCCATAATTTCTTTATAAACAGAACACCGAGTGCCAATTCTGCCCATTCTTTCCATCAGAGCTGAACTGAGAGAATGGTGAAAAGGAGTTTCCAGCCCAGTCATAATGACAGTATCAAAACAGGGGGAATGTTGCGATATGCAAGCAGCTGGGCACTGAACTAAATCTTCATAAACAAAAAACAGAGGAATCCTGCAGATATGTGGTCTACAAGGAAATAAATTCACTATATCATTCAACATAAGAATTATCTTATACAGATACACACAAATGAGCAACAAATGTGTTTTGTCTGAATGACGAACTTTGAACACTTGATTTTTACTTACAAAAAAAGAAAACAAACCAACCAATGAAAAAAAAAAAACAATCACACAAACAAACTGGAAGTAAATGCTTACACAGCAGAAAAGGAGCTATCCTTCTTTGGTTTCTTCTTTTCTCGAGCATCACTAAAATCGAGAGCAGCTTTGTCCATTCCTAGTAACTCACTGATCCTGTCACGGCCATAGAACTCACCATATTTATCCATGACCTAAAGTCAGAAGCAATATTCAAGAATAGTCATCAGTTGGGGTAGATGAGCTGTTATTAAGCCTGGTTCTGAAGACAAGAGATTTAAATATATGATATTTTTCATCTGTTTGTTTCCATCTGCTTATCATATCAGTCAGTAACATTTTTTTTTTTTCTGCTCAATTTCAATCAATTCAGTAGAGGCAAGAGGTGGGTGTCACAGAATCACAGAATGGGTCAGGCTGAAAGGGACCACAGTGGGTCCAACCTTCCTGCTCAAGAAGGGTCATCCTAGAGCACATGGCACCGGATTGTGTCCTGGCAGTTCTTGAGTATCTCCAGTAAGGGGGACTTCACAACCTCTTTGGGCAAAAGATGTGTCAAACATGTTTCTACTCATTTAACAAAAATAGGAAGAGGGAAGTTTTCTAGCAGCAGCTGTACCATCACTGACAGAAAAAAATACACTGTGAGGTCACTTAGAAAAGAGGTATTTTGAATATCCTAGCTATGTGAAAAGCTCTGATTAAATAAGATTTCTCAAAGACAGTATTTGATCCTTACTTGTTATTCATTTTAAGAAAAAAAAAAAACCCACCATATTTATTCTGCTTAAATAGGTTTTTCAATAACCCAAATTTCTAGATAATTTTAATTTTTGTCTTTTAAGAGGCAGTGTTTCATTTTAAAACAGGAATGAAAAATGTCCTCTCGTATAAACTAGCTCCATTGAAATATTCTATGATTATTTTTATTAGTAAATAATGCAGTGAAACTGTAATACACATAAAATATGGAGTAGTCTAAAGATCTTGAACATAGAGTTACAGCTAAAAATTATTTTCTATATAATATTATATAATATATAATTCTATATAATATTATATAATATTATGTGTCTGTTCTCATTTTAAAAAGAATACTCAAAGAAATACAAAATTTTAGATAACAAGATCATTACTGAGTAACTCCTGAAAGCAAGGTGGTAGTTTACCAGCTTTCTAATAAGCAAAGTTTTAAATCTCTATTGATATTTTTGGAGACTTTTAGAGGCATGCCTTCCTTGTAACTTGCCCAAAAGCAGTGCTTCATGACTGGGGATTATTCTCCCAGCTGGGGATTGAGTTACAAATACATATAAAAGAAAAAACTCTTTGCAAAATAGTGTTATTTGAAGGCACTTAAATCTACACAGAGTAGTTCCTTAGCCAAAGATCAAGTACCACATCTTCCACACAATTTAAAACCATTCTCCTTTACTTTCAATAGGAGCCTTCCTTGACCTAGTACCTTGACAGAAGCAATGTAGAATTTTATTTTATTTCTTGAGTACCCTGTGTAAGGTACTCCCTCCTCTTTGGTTAGATAGAGAGATAGAAATCTGTACATAACAACTTAAAACATGGAAAAAATCCAGTTTCAACAGCAAAATAAATACACAATACAAAGGAATTTTTTTTTTCAGATTGACCTAAGACTGTTACAAAGCAGAAGAGCTAAGAGCATTAAAAAAGACGTTTCCAAAAGTATGACACAAGATTGGCATTAAATATTGTGAAGGAGGGGTAAATCCAATCCAGCAACATGAAAATCCTCTTTTTCAATTGTGACAAAACACACTAATACTTGTATTCTTGCTGTAAGCTATGGTACAAACATTGGATTTATTTCTTCAGAGCAAGCTGAGAAAACATTTGAAATAGCATTTGTAAGCAATGAGTCTCTGCTTAGAGAGGATTTCTTGAGAGAGAGATTGTTAGGTTATGTGGTAAACGCACACCTGCACACCCACAAAGGACCACAGAGACACAATGGCTGGGGGAGAATCCTAATAATACCTTGTCCAGTTAGTCCCACGGCCATCAGCCCATTAAAGGCCCATTTCCTTGAGCCTAGAGGAGTACAGGGGCACAATGGCAGGCAGGAACCCAAACTGCAGACACCGAATGAATGGACACTCTGCCTCATCCCACCCAGGGCTGTCCCAGGAGAGCCTCAGACCCAGCGTTCCAAATCTGAAACCCTCCAAGATGAGTCCTTGATAGTAACTCTCCAGACAACCTTTGAGATCAAGAGGATTACTGCCAAGGAATGTATACATTATGTAGCCCATAAATGAGTTGTTACAGGGAGGAAGCAAAGGTGGAGAAAGGGATGAATTTAGGTGATTTGGGGAGGCAAAAGTGCAGGAAAATAGAGTGGCAAGGGACAAAAAAGGACCAGATGCATGAATATACCCTTATGGTAAGTACAGTTGTCTGACTATGCCCTAAATACCTCAATCTGTCCTGTCTTCTTATTAATTCCTTTCTAATCTACTGGGTGAGGGACTCTCTATTGTTTGTGTATGGAAGTGAATACATAAATACACACAGACAAAACATTTTGCACAATTTTCAAAAAGCATACAGGTGTATACAGAAATTCTTCACATAATTTCATGAATGTATTTGAAATCCTGTTTTACACAACAGACTGTATGCAGAAAGAGTTTGAAAGAATAACTACCCAAACCACTCAAAAGTAGTTGTAAGAATGACATGAAAAGGAATTCTGTTAATTTTAAAATGGTAAACATGAAAATTTACACTGAATCAAAGTTATTTTCAAAGAACTGTAGTATGCATTTCTTCAAACATGAAAAGAAATATGCATCAGAATTTTATTTTACCTTTATATATGTTTTTAAAAATAAGCCTTACCTTTCTTTTCACAAATTTGTCCCAGTAGTTATTTGGAAAAGACCTGAAAAACACAGATAAACAAGATTACATTTTAGACAACCATGAGAAGGTGCAGTAGTCACTAAGAGACCATAAAAATGACATAGTTTATTTCTAAGAGGCTCTTTGTAGTGACTATCACCAGGTAGTCATTTGTGAAGCTGCCGGAACAAAAGCTGCCAAATGGTGTTCAGCCTACCATGTAAATGTGGCTTGGGAAGAGCAGCAGAGGCAATGCCTGCAGACAGGGTTCTAAAGCAGTTACATCGCACAGCCCCAGCAGGCAGAGAGTCAGAACTTTAAATATGCTCCTAAAGGAGAGCCTTCAAGAGACAATGAAAGGACGCAAAGCACAGTTCACTCTTGAACTAACAGCAATACACAGACATCATCACTGTGTTTGCCAAAAGAAACTCATTGCATTTTTTTGTCTTTTATGGAACAGAAATGATTTTAAAGCAAAAATCTAGGAATTACTAAGACTAAACAGTAATACTAAAAATAATAGTAAACATTAGCCTAACAGGTGCCTGAAATGTTTTGTATATTTTTGTATATCCTTGCTAGAAATATGTCCCTAAAATTTGTTTATTTCGGACAAGCTGCATGATCAAGTATATAACTGTGGAAATAGAAGAACAATTCCTTGCAAGGCTATAATGAGACAAAGCAAAAACTCACTGTGTGTTGATTACAAGCCTATCCCACTGTCCTTTGATATCATCTTCTGATGGCTGTTCAGTTATGTACAGCCCATCAAATTCCAATTTCCTTGCCACTTCCTTTTCTCTCTTAAAAATAACCAGTGGAACCTGCAGTGAAAACAAAAAAATTACAGAAATTATTTAAAATGCACTGACATGTCTGCAAACTTTTAAGAAAATCTGGTTGTTATGAAAAGTTAAGTATGAAAACTGAAGTAAGCAAAAATAGTATTTAAAAAAAATAAAAGACTTGACAATTGCCCAGAACACAGAAGAGGTATTGATGCACAAGGATTAGGTAATTCAGAATCATTAAACTGCGTGCACCAAACAGTCATAAAAAGGTGGCCAAAATCACTGAAAGGGATCCTTCAAATAAAAATAGCTTTTTAGTGCTATGGATTACAGTTAGTCAAGTGAAAGAACTAAAATAATATTTTCTTTTTTTAAGTCTTAGAAAGTCTAGTTCCAAAATTGACTTGGAATCACACTTTTGGATTTCATTTTGATACCCAGAGATACCAGATTTTGCCTTTTATTTGTTAAAGAATTCTTGAGGTTTCACAGTAGGAAACAAAGTGGTTTCACAGCAGAGGGAAAGAAAGACTGTAAGCAGACTAGTAATACAAATACTGTCATCCAGCTTCCTTTGGTCTTGTGCATTCACACCTTGTCTTTGACAGACACAAGCAGCTTTTGATAGAACTTACTGCTGTAATTGTCTGGCTGACAGCAAATCAGACTCTGGCATGCAACTTTCTGAAAACGCAAATAATTTCTGTTTACATTACACTAACAAAATATAATTTCTTTACATGACCTCCCAACCTGCTTAAGCAAGGTTGCTATGACTTTGTTTCAATTTATACCACTCAATGGATAAAACAGTTTGGCCTTAGAATATAAAAGAAAAATTCATTTTTGTCTTACTTTCAAACAGTAATACCCTATGATACAGAAGAATGAGATGACTGTGTGTAGGATGGCCAAAATCCGCAGTGTGGGCTCCATGTAGCCACTACTTTCTTCCAGGACATAATGCACTGCAATGACCCTCTCATCATCACTGTCCAGGATGTTCAACTTGGTACTTTCATCATCAGGTACCACAGGAAGTTCCTTTTCTTCTGTCACAGCAGATGTGGAGACCTGTTTAAATTACTTGATCTTAATATTCCAGCTGTATTTCCTTTGACATGAGTTTTACAGTAATACGAGCTAAGTAATATAGCTGAAAACAATGATACCAAGGACAATATAAGACTTTTTTTGCATAAAAATGTCCACAAAGAATACCTTAGTGAGACCTTTTTATCTTGTTACACCAGTTTGTGATAGTGTGATTTTTCTTTTCTTTTTTTTTTCCCACTGTCTCTCCGTAGTAGCAAATTTGACCCATATTGAATTTTATCACATCAAATTCAAGGGCACAGACCTCTTAGAAGAAACCCAGTCAACTCCTGACAATCCTACACATAGTCTTTATCTTCAAGGCTCTTCCAGAAGAGTCCAAAGACTCTAGAGTTGTATTAACGACACTGAAAGTCTTGACAAAACCAGTGATATTCTAGGCAGCTTGAGATGATGTGACTTCTTGCTATACCCACACCCCTCAGGAGAGCAAAACAGCACAAGAAAACATCTCATCTGGCATGGATTAGTTTAAGTTGCCAATGAATGCTCAGCTTGGCTGGTTCACTGTACTGTGAAATGGAACATCTGAGGCATGGCTATGCCTTACAGCCTGCTGCCTTTGTTGCAGCACAGAACTTTGTAAATAGATATTTGCATATTGGAAGTCTATTCTTACTTCACACAAGCATATCAGCTCTCCTTAAATTTCTTAACAGTAGGATGCAACTACCTGAAAGGAGATTGTAGCCAGGTGGGGGTTTGTCTCTTCTCCCAGACAACTATCAGTAAGACAAGAGGGCTCAGTCTTAAACTGTACCAGGGGAGGTTTAGGTTAGATATTAGGAAGAAATTCTTTACAGAGAGGGTAATCAGGCACTGGAATGGGCTGCCCAGGGAAGTGGTGGATTCTCCACTTCTGGAGGTTTTTAAGACAAGACTGGATGTGGCACTTAGTGCCATGGTCTAGTAACCATGGTGGTAGTGGATCAAGGGTTGGACTTGGTGATCTCAGAGATCCCTTCCAACCTGGCTGATTCTGTGATTCTATGATGAAGCAGGTATTTAACCTGTAAGGCTAGGCAGTTTTACCGTAGCATATTGCCTACAAAACCTGAATGTTTTCCATCGTGCTACTTGAAAAGTAATATAATATAATTAATTTACCTTATAGAAAAGCAGGATAAAGTTGATGGCAAAAGCAACAAATAACGCCAACATCCTCATGTTGTAAAAGTTTCGCGCAAAATAATTCTGAAAATAATGCAGAACACAAATACACTTTGACTAAGAAAGATTCAATCATAATTATTAGGTTCTTGCATGGAGGGATTTTTTTGTGGGGTTTTTTTTTTGGCTTTTTCCCCCCTATGGAATTTTTCAATGGTATTTTAAATATTTTTTAAAAAACAAAGTTTTTAAAAAATTTTTAAAAATTTTTAAAAAACAAAGCCCCCCTCAACAAACATTTTGAGTGACGTACAAATTCTCTCCTACTCCAAATTACCATAACGGATAAAGGATCTTTTGTTTCAATCCTTGCAGAAAGGATGAAGGATTTCTAATTGCATCTTTTTCATTGTCCTCTCAATACACTTAGAGACAACACAAAGACATCACAATGTAATAATAATGTAATAATAATACAGAAGTCTCCATTTTCCCAGAAGCTTAATATTCATACATATTGTTACCTTTATCAAGAAATAAAAATTTCTGCATATAAGATTATTTTAAATCCTTTCCTATTCCAAAATCATCTGCATTTTTACCAGGTCAGCAAAAATTCATCTGTGACCTAAGTAACATGAGTAGAAAGCTTCTCTGACATTACGGTGCAATCAATCAAAAGGGTTGCAGAAATGCACCTTTTCCATTCCTGAAAATTCACAATCCTTTACAGCACACATTGTGAATGTTTTAACTCTCCCATAGGAATTCCTCCATTTTTCAGCCCTAATTATAGATGACTATTGGTGAAATATTAAACAAGACTATTAGAAAAAAAAACAAGTCAAACTTGCATGACTGCTATGTGACTAGTCTTAAAAATATTTATCTCAGTTCAAAAGCAAAATTTAAGCACCTGATTTCTTAAGATGATTGTGACTGCAGTTTTGTAGTTTTGCTAAATTACTCATGTTAGAAGTAGGCTGTACCTAAACAATTATCTACTAGATAAATAGCAAAAGTGTATTTCTTTTTGCTTTGCATTTCACACTAGACTCAGTGAATATGGATGGAATCCCCTAGCTAATAAAAACATAGATTTTAAACAGTTCTACAGCTAACTCGTGGATATCATATTTTACTGTGATGCAGTTTTACTATTTGTCATATTTTCTATAGGTTTTGAGAAGTTTGACAAATATTAACTTGCTATTTCAGAAAGAAAAATATCTGTAACATCTTTCCGTATTTGCTTTAGGTTAAGCATTGCATCTTAGTCAATTCTTTTTATAGGAGAGCTTGTAATGTCCCAAAGTTGGCTCTCAGGAAAGGAGAAATCCTACAGGCTCACTAGCTGCTGTAAAAATTCAGGAATTTTATTCCCAGAAAAATGCATGGATGTTTTCCAATGGTGCACAGTCATCCCTGAAGGTCTGATTTTGGGACAGTAATTCTTTTCCTAAGGATTAATATCTTGTCTGTTATTTGTGTATTTCTTTTCTCTAACATTTCCATTAAACCTTTGTTTTATGTTCTTTTTATGGATGATGGTGGATAGAAAAATGTGGTCCATCGAATGCTATTTGTCTTTACATTAGTACAATAACATGATGGTACATGTTTCTGCCAACAGCTAAACACATAATCTAGAGAACAGCTTACAAGAAGCTTCTGTTGGTATGCGATGATATTCTTCCAGAAAACTGATTCCTGAACTTCTGGTTCTCCATATCTGTGTGTATGAAGTTGTCTTAATTTCTGTTTCCCTTTGTCTTCCTTAGTTTTCTCTTCTTTTTCTCCATCTTCTCCTCTTGGGATACAAAAGAAACCAAAATAATATGTCAGGTTAATACAAGTTAATAAGTTAACAAAACTGCTAAACACAAAATTAAAATCACACACTGAAATAGGCTATTTCATCTTTTAATGAGGCTCAGTGATGAGTCATGTGGTTCATGTAGTTCATGCACATGAGATGTATCCCTCTTCAGTCCAAAGCACTGGCAAGTGGTCTGTTTAAGTCTGCAAATAAATTTATTGGTTTGGCATCTCAAAGTGAGAATGTTAACTGGTAGAGGCAGGTAATCAAGAATCTGCCAACCTCATTACCGAAGGGTCTGCTTTGTAATTGTGCAGTTAAGAGCTGCAGTGACAAAATGTCTGTAAGCTGACAGCTGTATGTCTGTATGAGTGTCTATATGTCTGAGTGCTCCCCTCCAACCTCGTGCACTTGAACTATCTGGTTCTCACAAATGCTGCAGAAAACTTTGATTCTTCTTGCAATTACAAGTCAAGCCTCAAGTTTTAAATTTTTTATTTCTGCCCATCTGATGAATTCATAAGTACCCACTCCAGAAGGAGATGGGAGTAAGAGTGTGTCAACATCTGATGTATGATTATCACCATGCTGTCCCGTTACAGAAAGTCAGAGTTAGTGGGCTGCCTTCTCCAGACACAAGATCTAAAGAACTGTGAATTGTTTATAAGTTAATTTGACATGTCAGCATGATAGATGAAAAGATCATAGAAGCCCATTTGAAGTCAAACCAGAACGAGAGACAACTTTTAAGTTAAGCTATTAATTTCTGTGTACCTCTCAACAAACAGAATAACTGATGTTCTAAACTGCTTCTCAGAATACACTCAACAAACTTTCACTTTCACTTGAAAGTTTTTCATGTTCAGCGTAGCTTCAGGACAGCCAATAGTGTCAGGCACCTCACTCCTCACAGAGAATACAGGTATCACTGCAACTGACACAGTCAGGCAGAGCAATCAACAGTGAAGTGACCTTGTAGGATCTGGTGTTAAAGTAATACCTACTCTGCTTTTTCAGGTTCTGATTTTGTTTCCTCTTTCTCTTCCTTTTCATCTTCTTTCACCTGCTCCTACAGAAAATCAGATTTAAAAATATGTCTAAACACTGTTATACACCTCAGAGTTAGTTTAAAGAGATACCCAGAGTGCAGAATGTTAGGTCTTTCTGGTTTTGTTAAACAACCAAAATCAGAGACAAGACAATAATTCAATTTACATTAATGAAGAAACAGTTTAACATCGAACTAAAAATAAACCAAAATACCATGTACCTAGAGAAGGTTATGGAAATTCAAGTTTATGACATCAGAAAGAGTAAGCACTCGTAATGATATGTGATTCCTTTAACAAAATGTCGGAAAACCCAGAAAAACAGAGATGCAAATTTCATTTCAAGAGAGAAAGAGAGAAATATACATCAGAAATAAGAGATACGGTTTACCTGGATTTTTTCCTGTACCTCAGGCATTGGAGCTAAGGAGGGAGTGCTCAGTAAGTCACTCAAACCAGCATTTGGATTGTGAGGGATCAATTTATACTGTCCACCTTCTCGTTTCAAATCCAAACCAAATATATCTGAGAGCAGATCGCTCTCTTCTGATAGAGTTTGCAGATCTGTCAAGTCTTCTGCAGGCAATGCAGCTTCTGTTGGTTTTCTCTCCCCTTCTTCTCCTTCCCCACGCACCTCATCCTGAGTGGGATCTGGCATATTAGCTAACAGTTCAGCCACCTTGATTTTCTTTGCTCCTTCTACTAAGCTTCCTCCAAGCAGCAAACTGCAGATAATGCGAAAGAAGCCCCGGACAACACTAAAAGCAAAATGTAGTAAGCCCATCAAAATGCTCCAATAGGAAGAAAACAAAGCCATGACCATGTCCTTCATGGTCATTTTCTTCACTTTTTTCATCTGTTTCTTAAGGCTTTTCACGCTGAGCATTTTCATAAGAGTCATTAAATTATGCTTGAGAGCTACTAATGCTGACTTCATGGTCACAAGAGAGAAGAAACCCATTCTAGTATCTTCTTCCTCAGGATTATCTTTCTCATTCTCCTCTTTATTTGCTGACCTTTCATTCAGATCTGACTCAGAGATCTGGGCAGCCAATTGCATTTCAAAGATGGTATCCTCACAGAAGTTAACAAAAAGCTCCATCTTTTCTTTCTCCCCACCTTCATTTACAACATCAAATATAAATTGTCTCTTTGACTCTTTTACCTGAGGTTTCTCCCACTGAGTCCGACTTGACTCACTTATTTCAAAATAAACTCGTTCAATGCGCTTTGCGCTGCCCATGATTTCTATGCGTCCAAGGAAAGGCTGAAAGTAATTTAGCACACTCTCTGACAGTTCAAGAAAGGTTTGCAAGCGGGTATCATGGGGCATGTGCTCTGACAGGTTGGTCAGGAGAACAGCAACATTGAAACCAATGTCTTTTGCAGGTTCGTGAAATCGTTTCACAAACTCCTCGTAGTCCAAAGTCTCATTCTCATCTGTTTCAGCACATGACAGCAGAAACTCAGTTTCGGACTGGGTGTAATGCTTATGGCTTTCCATTGCCCTGTGAAAATCCCTCTTCGAAATTATCCCTTTACCATCAGGGTCATATTCTTTGAATGCATCAGAGGAAGTCAAATCCTTCAATTTTAAGAACATGTCAAAAAACTTCAGAATCATCTCCACATTGTTCGACGATTCCACAAGCATATCAACCATTTGCTTTCCAATAGTTCCATTCACAACATTACCTAGATGTGATGACAGGATATTAGAGATAATGATGACAGCAAATGTTTCATCAAAAAAAAAGTCAGTTATAGTGACTAATGAAATAATCAGAGTAAGAATGATAAACTGTTGGACAACACACTCACATGAGAAGCTAGCTGTAAAATCAGAAATCTTTTACTAATAACACTACCATAAGACTTGGAAAAAAAAGTTACAGAAAGGAAAAAGTAACAGGTTGAGAGACATCTGTTACATCTAAAATAGAACTAAAAGTGGGGCAGCATATTATGAATTTCACTGTAGCACAATACAGTCAGAGCTAGTGTCTCATTAGTTCAGATGAGCGGCTCAGCAGGTTATTCATGGAGCGCAGCCTACAGTACTAAGAATTTACTTTGCTTCTCAGTGACTTTTTGTGAGCAAAGTAGTACACTGCTACACGCTACACTGCAAGCTATGCTGCATCTACAGCTCTCCCATTCTCTCAACAAAATATAATAGGATAGAGTAAGAAGCAAAAAGGAAAAAAACATCTTTGAATCATCTATGTGTATGTATGGTTAGTCTAGCACTAGAAGCACTAATACCACAGAGGAGCTAAAGCAACAGTAGTATTATTTCTTCACAAGGATTACATTCCATGAGGAATCATAATTTCAGGACCTTGAACCTAGTCAGTCACTAGATGAATCAAAGCCTGTTCTTTATGGCTAACAGCAATACCAAAATAAATGCAATATATTAAAGGTGTTAATATAATGACTGATAAATGGTTCACTTCCTAGAACTCGGGATTTCAACTTAAATAGTCAAAACCTTTTCATCTAACCCAAAAGAGAAATCAAGTTCATGGGAAGAAAGTAAATCCTCTGCTAGCCCTGGATTTTATACAATTCTGGCATTCAAAATTAATATAATTTATACTAACTACACTCACTAAATTTCCTATTCACTTTCAGATGCAAAAACTCTTCTCACAATTGAGACGTGAAAATTAAAAACTTTAAGGAAAATAGAGCATTATTTCTCAAATGAAGAAAATCACAAAGGTAAAAACTTCTAGAACAACTGTGAAAGAGGATTTCAAATTTTTACTACCTTCCAGCATAGACAGCAACATGACAACCATATCTTTCTGAAGATCCATTAATTCCTTTAGCAATTCAATTTGACTGGAATCCTAAATAATGAACAACAAAAAAATATATATGTATAATTAATATGTTTATTTCTTTGACATTTATATATGTGCACACATATTTCACCTTGTAGAAATGAAACTTTGAAATTAAGAAACTATAAGTGTCAAAAGTGGTAATACAATGAGAATATATTTGACTGCTTGATTCCTTACAGTACATTTATAGGATAAAACACATTTACTCCATCATCTGTTTAGAGGACAGTAATTTAATAAAGGCAAAGTGAAAACTGAAGCTGATGAAAAAATTTAAAGCAATAACTCAGTATGTCAAGCTCACAGATGATGCTTCTAAAATATTGTTGCTTCTGGTGTGATCAGGTTTACAGCTATGAAAACTTGTAAAGAACAGTAATAGCAACAGCACATAGAGCTCAAAGTGTAACATGATTCAAAATGAGTGGTCCCATTATGTGCCACTGAACTTTTTGGGGGGAGAAAAAAAAGTTGAAATAGAAATTAAAGATATTTACTAATAATAAATATCCATTAATTAATAATTATACAATAATTATCGATTAATTAACATTCTTATACATACATTATATTGACTTTTTAGCCATCTTTTATCTCATTGGGCTTTAAATCAAGTTTACTATTTCACTTGCCAATGATTTCAACCTGGATTCTATCTCTATGGATTTATTCATGTACTTAGTTTCTTCCTCAGCAATACCCTGTTGCATCATGCCATTGATAAGGGGTACTTGAGCACAGCTGGACTTCAGTGAATGGTACAACTAACTCAAGGTACTTTATAGCAATTTGCATCTTGGATTGAAAACAGTATAAGTTGGAAATAATAAAGATTTCTAACTGATTTGTTTTGTAAGTTTTCCTTATAAATCTTTTAACTTCAAAAGTTGCTTACAAACTGGATGATCTTTGTTCATTTAGATTAAAAATGTTAATTTTCTGCCTTATGGAGATTGGTTAAGTATGACTGTTACCATATTGTTGCTTCCTTTTACCAGACCAGAGAATGAAAATGCAAAAAAATACCTCAAAACCCAAACAACACAGTGATTTGGTTTTGTTTCTTTTTAAATCTTGTTTCAAATGTTCTTCAAAAGTGGTCTGCAAGATTATGATAGAAAACAAAAACCAAATACTTAGCCTAGGCAGGCCCCTCTTGCAGACAAGAGCCATATGAAAACTCCTTATAAAACCACTTAGTTACACTCAACACCTTTGAAAACTGGCATTTCAACAGAATCTGAAAAACTTCATCATATATTTTTGCAATAAATATAAATGAACAGAAGATCCCGCATCTATCTGGGTATTTCCCAAGACTCTGCTGGCCCCCTTAAGGAGTTTCCAAAAGGCAAGAGCTTGAGATTCATGCAAGAGAAAGACATCATCACTATTTATCATACATTTCAAGTAGACTGTCTTTCTGTCATCCCACAGAACAGCATAACTAACTCCACACACTACAGTGGATCCTGTTCAAAGCTGCTTGGTTAAGAGGCAAGATGAGTATAATTATTTTCTAGATCCAATAATTAAAAGATGCTGTGAAGCCACTCTGGGCACAGTTGAGAATTTAAACTTGTCATTACTATAAAAACACATCTTGCCAAAAGTCACATCATATTTCATAAATAACGCACAGCTACCACATGTTTGACTCACTGTCAGTAACTACTCGAATACCTCTTTTCATGTTGCTTTAGTGGTACAGGAAGAAAGCACAGTAGCCACCATGGTGGTCTATGCAAATATTGAATGTTTTTTCAATTCTTAAAATTCTACAGGCACTTTTAAATGCACTTCAGTAAAAATTCAATGCATTACTCTTGAAAAACAGGTTTGACTGAGATGTCCCTTCACTATTTCTGTGGTTTATGAAGCGAGTACTCGCATCCAAAAGGAATTCACCCATGATAAGATCTGGCTACTCTGTATCTCTGCTGAGAGTGGAAAAGGTTTAGGTGCAGATGCGTTGCAGGGTTCAATAATGATGAACCAGAGTTCAATGGAGAATTCATCAATGAAGATGATGGGTCCTGCATAAAAGGATGGTGAAAAACTGCAGAAAACTCTATCAGGGAATTTTGGTACAAAAGATTGGAACTGAGAGTTCTTTCTGAATATCAGTGATATGCTTCATTTGCAGCTTGATCTAATCTGCTTTGTGCCTGTGGCCAGCAATCCAATTACAGGCCTGCTATTCACACCCACTACAGTTTTGTAATTTACTCCCTCAATTCAATTGTGTCCTATCACTTCTCCCTTTTCTTCATACTTCCCCTACTAACTGGTAATATTAATGACTCAAACACATTAATATGTTTGTTTGTCTTTTACAAAAATGTTAGCAACTTATAAAGGAAAACAAAAAAATACCTGAGACAGCTTCATCTGCATGTGGGCAAACACATGAAGGAAACCAACGACAGCATCCCATAGCCTGCTGTGTGCCAAACTTTGCTGATTCCCAGTACATGGCCCCTGTTGTTCAGGCAACCAAAGGAAAAAAACAAACAAACAAACAAACAAACAAAAAAAACCCAAAAAAACAAATTAAAAAGAAAACCAGACTTTGTTTGCAAGAAACACAACAAAACCAGGAAGGAAGATACATAAGCAGTGTATAGCTTGGGGCTTAGGGGAGTCCTTTAGAAAGTGCTATGAAAAATTAAACATATCTAGAATTATGTATTCAATAACAACACTGACTGTAAACAATGCCTATTCCTAATAGTCATTCTGCCTCTGTTTTAGCCAAGTCTCAATACACTAATTGAGAACCACAAAGTGTGTATCTCCTTGCAACTTTAAACAAGTGCTAACAGGGTCCAAATCTTCAAGCTGATTCTTCCCTATGTAGTTCTATAAATCAGGAATAACTTTATAGAAGGTTAATGTAAAATGTACCTACGAGATTAGAAAATCAGTCTCCTGATTTTTATCTCACAGCATATTCTAGCTATTGTAGAACACAGTGCTAAAGAATATTTAAAAAGTATTCCAACTTCTGAACAGTGGGAATACAAAATCTTTGAAAGACTCAAAGGACAAGAAAAAAAAAATCTCCCTGATAAAAATGCTACTTGTGACTTGAGAAATGCATATACATTAAATATACATACACACATGTATAGAAGTTGCCTCTTCTCGTATTTATTCAGTCCTAGTCTATCACATTTTATCCTCATGAACTATAAAATACTATTTTCATATTAATAATCTTCATCTGAATGAAAACAATATAATAGACAGTCTACTGAGACTCTCTCTAACCTGCTTGTTTTTTGCAGAAACAAACTGTAATGTGGTTGACTTATTTACATGAGGAATTAATGCATAAATAAATTACACTGAATTCTTAAGATATCATGGAAGAACTGCTATATTGTTATTTTTACAGAAATTATCCCAACCTCATTTATTGCTGAGTCCACCTCAAGTGCATCTCTGCAATTCTCAGATGCAATGTGTGAATTCATCATTTCAAACACAGTGTTACTGCCATAAAACAGCCTTATTTCTGACAGAAATTACTATCTAATATTATATGGACTAAATAGCAACTATGATCTGCACTGAAACTAGGTACTCAATGGAATACAAGTAAAAACTTTAAAGTGGGTAACACCACTGCAGTTTAATCCAAATTAAAAACAAAACAAAACTCTACTATCTTATGAACAACCAAAGGATTTTATTAATAATTTTAATTTTTAATAAATTGCTAAGATTTAAAAAGAGTAGTGACAGGTATATATATATTGAATATTTTACTTCCTACATAAACAAATGCTTGATCAATGTTGAAGCATAAATGCATCTATATTATATTTCTATCTAGCGACTTTATATCTTCATGCCAAAAGTATGAATAGTTTTCTTTCAAATCCATAAAATTCCAATTAAATTAATTTACCTGGATATACTCTGTAAGAGTATTGAAAACTTGTTTTGCAACCTGGATGGCTTTGGAAAAATTTCGTTGTCCTTGCTCATCAATAACATCCTTCCCAGAATAATACCAATAGAAATCACTAATGGATTCCTAAAAAAACAGAGTTGTGAGAAACACAAAGAGATTATGTAGCCAAACTGCCTCTAGCTGGTTATCCATCAAGATAAGAAAAACAACATTAGATAGCATTCTAGTTCAGAAAAGTATTTAATTTAAAAAGACTTTAAATGGCCCCCCATAACCACCGAACAATTCTAAACTACTACTTCAAGAACTGTAGTTTCATCTCAAGGGAATCAATAGACAAAAAAATACACTGAAATAAATGATTTAAAAACCCCACAGCCTTAAAATGAAATTAAATAAAAAATTAGATCTGTTGGCATTTCTCTTAGAAATACAACCGCCTGCATTCTGAAAAGAAGTGCTCAGTAGCACTGCCCTGTTTCATGCTGTTCATTAAACAACGTCTCTTTATACTGCATGCTTGACATCTAGTCAATAGTGGGAGCAAATGTTGCTTTGTGTGCATGATTCCTCTCTCCATCTTCCCCAAAGGCAAGCTTATTAAAGTTTCAGCAAAGTAAGCAACGGAATTAAAATCATTGTATTGTCCCTATGACTTCTACAGAATGCATAAGGATATAAAGCAACATTGATAACTGCAGCAATGCAAAAAAACCCAAACCAAACAAAACAAACACAAAAAAACCCCATTAATTTTAAAAGCCTGGAATTCTCATGCCAAATAAATAAATAGCTAAGGGGAACCAGATAAATAAATAATAATTAAAAGAGAAAAAAAAGAAAAAAACAAACCAACCAAAACCAACACAAACACAACAAAATATGTTATCACCCACTGTGATTTCCAGAAAGATGAAAATTGTAAGTAAAAAATATTAACATTTATCATAAAATATGTCTTTCACATGGTCCAATCTTGAAACGACTTAGAATTTTTATTACTTTCTACTGTGTTGTGACAATGTAATGTTTTCCTATTTAAATATTTGGCAGATAATTCAAATTAGATGGTTGAAGAGTTTTTAATCTAGCATTCTGCTTTTGGTTTTCTTTTTGCCTTTTATTTCCCTCCTTAGAAAACCATGTGCTGTTCTTATGCTTCACTCTGTGCCAGCCTATGACTTTTCATTCATACAGCAGCCAGTGTTCAGACTAAATCAGAACATGGATGAAAAAGCAGCTGGCTAAAGCTGAACTTGAGCAATACAAAACCCTTTTGAGTTACAGGGTAGTTTCAGTCAACAACTGGCTACTTGTGTTCACTGATACACTTAGTATGCATCCACCTTCTGCCTCCCTTCCTTGTTGGGAGTTGGGTTTGCAATATATGAGAAACTGTTGTTTGAACATATTTCAAAATGGCTTTTTGTAGTGTTTCTGCTAACTCCCTTCTTCTTCCCAGAACCCCCACAGGCAAGTGTTATCTCTCTGGAATGTCCGAGGAAGACATCCTCAAGCCTTCCTATTGATTTTTAACCCCTTCTTGCTATTGGTGTTCCTGTACCCCTGAACTTCTCATTGGTTACTCTGTGAATCCTCCTGGAAACTATATAAGCTTTTACCTTAACAATAAACGCTCTCTTTGCCTTCCCCCAACACGCCCTGTGTGTGCTGTTTCTTTGCGACGGTGATGGGACCGCGTGGAAGGGGGGAGGGGGAGCACTACCCCCTCCAGATCCCTGGGGCTGAGAACCCCTGGGAATGGAGATCCCCCTTCCCATCCTATCAACCGTCGCACTTCCTTAGTTAACAGGCTTCACTGCATTCTTGCATATAATGGTTGAAAACAGTCTTTCACATTTATGACACCTTTACTCTTCCAGTACAAAAATAACAACTCTTACAGAACCATAACCAGTAGAGAATTTCAGCCTTTCTCATCAGTTTGGGCTACACTGACCAGAATAAATATCATGACAAATGAATGTGGTCCTCTAATAAAAATGAACATTTTGTGGTAAGGATCAAATCTGATTTTGCTGGGAAGTAAAATTTTTTTTCTGGCAACAAACCATGTATTACTGAAAGAAATTCCAGAGAAATTAAGAAACCCAAAGTCTCCTCATACAAACTTCTGCTGTATGATCAAAATTAATGAAAGAATAAATAAAAATTGCAAATATTGTATAGAAGCAAGTACTTGTTGTCATCTATTTAATTAGTATATAAGTTACCTACCTGAACTCTTAATAAGTAATCCACAGTAGAAATGATAATATTAACAGTTGTGTTGTTACCAGTTTGAGTTCTCAGGTAATTCTGAAAATCTAAAAATTAAAATAAAAGTTTAATTTAAGTGATAAACCTATTTCTGAAAAAAACTTGACTTCACCTTATTTTAATCTCATTTATGACTAGAATTACTTCAATATCAACCTACTTATAACTAAGTCAGAATAGGTCCAATGGCTAAAAAAGAAAGCTATCTTTTTTTTTTTTTTTTTTTTAATTCCTTAAGAATGACACAGAGAACACAGGGAAATATACTTAATGATAAAAATATACAACATCATACATTTTTGCTATGTGTTTTTATATATTTAAAAGAGATGCTATTTCTTCAAGAAAGGTATTGTGTGCATTGTAATTTCGTATACAATTCTAACTGACATTAGTGGCAAATAGCACACACCAGAAAGCATAGAAATGCCAAAGGACAGTAAATGTAACTTCCTGTTACGTTTCCCTCTGAAGCTTCCCTGCCTAGAAGTCATAAACCATATACATTTTCCTATATAAATTTACCTTTCCTAGCTGGTCAAGATCCAAAACTCATAATTTTGGAAACCGTTATCTTTTTAACAGCCTTAACTTTTCTAGAAAGTTAAGGCTGTTAAAAGACCTGGCAATTTAATTTCACATGCATATTTTCCTTTCATGTACAGTCTATCACCAACTCCACATTTCACAACATTTTATGAAGGCTGCCAAATCTTCACCAATGAAGGGCTTTTATGGTCAGTTACCATCACCTTGACTTGGCTGACAGGCAGCCTGCCCACAAACCTGAATTATGTCCTTCACAAAGCAATTGAAGGAAGCGGAAGAGGTCACAGGTGAATTCATCATCCTGCATCACCTTTTCTCCTGCAGAAAGGCCAGATGGAAGCAGGTTATCACAGTCTGCCAAGTAACACCCCACAGCCTCCGAAGAAAATCTCCATAATTAATTTCAAGAGAGAAAGAAGGGGAGAGAAAATTTATAACCTCCAATCTATCTGAAGCACATATAGCTTGTGCTTGGCAGATAGTTATTTGGTTATAAAAAAAAGAAAAATTAAATTACAAAACTTAACTTTTGATTTATAAATATGGCAGCATGAGCTTGGCAACATTTTACAAAAAAGTCCCTGATTTAGATTCTTGTTTGACTTTACTGGGCATGGATGCTTCATCACATACAAAGGTAAAAATTGGATTAATTTGGTTCCCATTCATCACAAAACCAGGTGCTTAAAATATGGAATGAGATTTAACCAAACAGTAATGAAAATCATTCCTCAAATAAACTATTAGATTTTAAAATATCCTAAAATAACCCATGAAATTTACAGCGATGTGCATTTTCAAGAATCATTTAGGCTGAAATATTTGAAGATTTAACACCTCTCTGTTGCTGACACAAAATGGATGTTGGGCATTTGTCTCCCTCATCAAAGTAAGGTGATAATGAACTAGGACTAAATGCCAAAATGCCTTACTGAGCTAGCCCCTTTAGTTCATGTTTTTGATAAATAGCTAATAGCCAAATGAATGAAGTTTCAAACTATTTTCTTGATTTTTTTCACAGGAAACAGTATACTAAAAAGCCCTCTATTAACACACTGCTATTTCAAGTACATCAATACATACAGTTAACTTTGTACAGGGACATGTGAAGAGGAAAAGCAATTATTAATCCAGGAAAACAAGCACAACTAAGGAAAATGTAGAACAGCTAATAAAATGGTACAGGAGGACAACAACATGGGTGTTAAAACAATTAAGGGCCACCTACTGAAAGTAAAATTCCATTTAGGACCTTGGAAACGTATTTGGAATATATATGGCAAGAAAAATGGAAGTCACAAAAAAAAAATCGACTTTTTAAGAATATACATCATTAGAAGATGTGCCAAGTGCTATTTGTAGACAAGAAAAGGAAGGAGATAAAAATGTAGCCAAACAGCAAAAGAATTTGAAAGAATTTTTTTTTTCGGGGAAGACAAGTTAGGCTCTACAAAGACAGTATCTTTAGTATCTGAACAGGAGATCAGAAGATTGAGTAAAGAAATTAAAATTTAAAAGAAAAAAGAATTTAAAAATATTATAGATAATAACTATATTAACAATTGCTTCCATACTGTTATACTGGTGGATTACTCTAATTACAATGTCTGAATTTATAAATTACTATATTATTATAAATAGATTATTACTGTTTGTGCTGGTTTTGGCTGTGATCAGATTAATTTTCTTCATAGTAGCTAGCTGAATTGTATACAGGATTTAGTACAATTTGGAATATAAATAAACATGATCAGGAGTTTAACTTACATAAAGTCATGAACAATTACAAATTCAAGCTAATGGGTTTATCCATCCAGAGCCTGTGAATTTTATAGTGAGAAACTTCAGTACAGTATTAGGAATAGGAAGCAAAAGAATTTTGAAAACTGATATGAATATTTTAAAGTACAAAATTTCACTCTTTTCTGTGGTCATTAAGTCATAATCTTCTGTATTAATAGTACATATCACTAAGGTATATGCCAACACAATTTCTTGTTACATAGGGAAAGATAAAATGCTCTTCCTTCTAACTCTAGATGTGGACTTAGGCCAATCACAAACAATTAGCAATTCTTTCTCCAAGGATGAATTCAAATACTACAAATGACATTCCATGACATTTTTCTCCATTGCAGATATAAGTACCAGACACACAGTTTTTCAGCCACAGAAGACTGAAAAGTCTTTCAGCTAATTAAGCAATGATAAACAAATGACTGTTTCTATCCAAGCTGATTAATGTATACATACAATACATGCCCAAGAAGGCAAAATCAGGGGATGGCTGTGATCTTAAAAGTATGTATCCAACATTATATGCAGGTTCAGCCCTGCGAGATACTTTCATATGTTGCACGCCAAAGGCCAGAGTATAGAATATGCTGCAGGATTAGTCACTTCTTGATTTAACTGAACTCCTGTCATGCTTAAACGTACACTTGGAGTCACATGCTTTGTTGATCTAGATGAATATTCATATAGTGCAAAAACAAGCACTACAGAAAGCCAAATATTTGGTGGAGCCTGTGCCATCACACAGCTAATGCATGTAGCTTGACTCTTGAGATGGCACTGATTTTAGAAAATAACTCACAGGGAACATTGCTTGGAAAGACCAAGCCCATAAAAAGCCCAACCTTCTTGCACAGAAAGGTACCACTGAATCAAAGCCAGTAAGACTACAGAGTAAGTTACAGTTTAATATTTTTTGACCTCTGTTTTTCTTGCCCTCTTAGGAAGTAAGATTTTTCAGAACAAGAAGAAAAACAAGCCTCCAATTAAAATGTTATACAGATTAATTTATGAAGTAATCTCCTGGCTTTTAGTAGACTTACTGGAGTTTATGAATTTTTGTTAAATGAATTCCATTTTTAATATTGGAATGGCTTGGAAAGGTCTTTAAATTAGCTCCACTGTAAATAAAACACACCATGAATGCAAGTTATTGAAAAATTCTTCAAAATCAGAAGATGTTTAGGTACATCATTGCTCATAAATTGAAAGGTCCATCCTTATTAGAAATATATTTTTTCATATTTCAAAATGAAGCAAACCCCTGTATCAAACAACGTGGCCACACTAAGATTTAAATAATCCTGGTTTACAATTTTTACAGCTGATCAAAATCCGACTAGAACCAACACTGGTATTGACAGGAATTTTAATTTTCAGATGTTACTTACTGACTGCAAGTGGTGCCTCACTGGTAATTACAGAATGGAAGTGGAGATCCATTTCTTTCTATAAAATCTATAGGAGCAACTGTTGTTGCTGTGCACATAAATTCGTATCAGTTCACACAAAGATTTGCAAAGATATTGTACTTAAAAACATATACACTGCACAGAATACAATTTAGTCTGTCACAAATTTCTGTTGATATGGGCTATTTTCCTGCATATATTTGCTTAGCTGTTAAAATGCTGCCATTGCTCATGCTGTATGTAAATGATATGGCTGCACACATGAAGGCTTCAAGCCTACAGCTTTTGCAAAACTGGCAGTTTGTGTTTGTGATATACAGGAACAGAGGTATCATGTAGAGGAAATGAAAATAAAATTCAATGAAAAATTAAAGACATGTTTTTTTCCTTGAAAGTGCATGTGTACAAGTTCAATAATTCTCTCCCTCTCTTTTTTTTTTTTTTTTTTTCTTTAAATCCTCAATGGAAAAGATCTGACTTCTATTACTACTCAGAAATACGGATCTGATGCTGCATATTACAGAAATATACAAATACTTTCCACTTTCTAAAGGGAACAGGGCTCCTTTTTGATGGCTGTTAAGCAAGAGCAAAGCTGTGCCACAATAAAGAAAGTGAATTTATTCTTTTTACAAGACACAGACCATATTGAGTTGGATTGTAAGTCCTGCATACACTTGATTTCTCAACAAGCTAACTCAAATAAGAAAGCAATTGTTTTCTCAGAATTTCTCTGAACTGAAGTTACTCCAGTTCCCTTTTAAATGTAAAAACTGATTCAAATACAGTGATATAAAGGTGGAAAACACCTCTCCAATGTAGGCTACAGCGGATCACACAGAATTTAAACATTTGATTTAAGTGTGACTAGGTTAGTGAAGAACGAGAGCATATTTATTCATTTCACACTGTTAACAGCTGAAAATAGCCCTGATGTGAACCCACAGTATAGCTAGTTATTATATAACATGTGTACCACTCTCACTCAGATGGATATAGAGTCCTTTAAGAGCTACAGGCAGATCAAATCTAAAATTCTAAAATTGTATTTTATTAAAATAAGCCTTCTGAAAATTTATGGAAAAACAAAAGAATGTCATGATACAATATTAAAAGGTTAAAAACTAAAATAGACCTTTCTGAAAAAAAGGGGGGGGAAAGATAAAATAAGTGTAAACGTAGAATCTTAAATTTTGTACTTCATATGATAAGTAGTACAAATCTCCCCAAAGGAGAAAAACATTGCACTTTCAAGATTTTTATGACTCACAGTGAAATAGCAAAGAGTATGAGTGTTAAATGAAAGACCATTGCAAGATAATAAGCATTTCTACATGTCTTTGGTTTTGGACCCTCATTTTTGGAAAAGGAAACAGAAAAACCAAAACAAAATACATACAGAAGAAACAACATTGAGTACACCACAAAAACAAGTAAGAAACACATTTGCTAAAGAACCATCAATGTTGTTACCAGTGGGGGTTCCAGGGTTTGAAAAGGGAAGGTAGTACCAGTCAGAGGAATATCAGGACAAGGCACTTACGATGTGGACAGCACAAAGAAACAATTGGAATAGAGCAATAAATCTCACATCCATGTTGACTCAATACAGGGCTTTCTATCTATTGCTAAGGCTGACATGGGACCAGAAACAAGGACTTCATCTGAGGAAAAGTTGACTCTATTCCCATAAGTGTCAACAGCAGTTTTTCTTTGACTTCAAGAATAAAAGTTTCAGGCTTAGAGGTTGCAAACTCAATGACAATCACTCATTAATGCGCTTCTGCAGCAGATGACATGAGAAACCGCTAAAATGCACATTTTACATCCCATCATTCCCCTGGGAATCAAAAAATTTCCTTTAATTGAGGAGTAATTAATTACTTATAAAATAACCATTCCCTCAAAAACAAAAAGGAGAGAAAATCTTTCTAATCTTTGGTACTTTCTTTGTAGTATTTACAGATGGTTATTTATAGGATTACAAACAGACATAAGAGCTTGGATATCCCATAAAATCTAGATACTTTGAAACTGTTCACTACAGGATTTTCCCCACAGACACACTGGCTGGGCCTTCTAATGCTATCAGGTATTAATACCAGTACCTGTGCAGCTCCTAATTAAACTACTTTTCAATTAATTGAAAAAGGTGTGCCTCAAAATATTAAAAAAAAAAAACTTATTTGAAGGTAGGATAATATCAACAATAATGTAACCCTGAAAAGAAAAATTACAGTCCTTTTTTGGTTGAATTTGCTTTTCCTATTTTCTTGAATTTTCAGTAGCTGGATAATAATACACAAGAAAAGATGCTGTTAGTAAATATTATCCCCTCGTGCCAAGAAATCTTTGACAGTGATTACTGTATCTTGACACTGCTGCTGCTCAGTAACATAGAAAACAAAAATAAAATGATCCTAATTACTGTGTAGAATTTTGTTAATCTGCCAAATAAAAAATTTCCACTGAGAAAAAAAATAAAACACCAGATCAGCATCCTCCCCAACATTTGGCTAATGAAAAGACATCTGCTCTGTTTGAGCTTATTGTTTCTGCTGACTGGCATACACATTTTGTATTTTAAATTCTCTTGTCACATGGTGACATGAACATCTCATGACAACTGCTCCTACAAAGTTCTTCCATTACTTGAAATGAAGAACATACGAGGTATAGCAACCTTAACACACCAAAGTAGCTTTCCTAAAAAGGAAGAGGCACCTGCAAACAGTATTGATTCCTCTAAATTAGCGATGCACCACCTCTTTCTTGTATCAAGTCCTGACTGCATTGGATAAACCTAGCCAGTGACATCTCCACTCCTTACTAATCACCCTCAAATCCTCACTGGATCCACCACTGATTTCCTGTGCTTGCACAAATCAATGCAGCAATAAAGCCACATTCAATACACAACATAAATGCTACAGGAGGACTATAGCACATGGCTTTGTGTATATATACAATATTATTTTCCTTTTAACATTCATCCATTGCAGATATTGGGCTAACTAAAATGAAAATAAATAAAAAAGAACAGGAAATAAAAAGTATAAAAAAGCTTGCTGCTCTTATGTCTAGTGTGTCAATCACTGTGCAAATCCTGAGAAAGGGAGAAAGATCAAAGTAGGGAGATTTAACACGTACACCAAAAATTTCAGAATAAACAATTGTAATAATAATAGAAAAGTCACATTAGTTCAGCAATCGTACAGGAACAGAAAAATCTCATAACGTTCAGGAACTGTACAGTGCTGACACAAAACTAAGAGCAGAAAAAATTAGGAATAGGCAGTTGTTTATAATAATTACCACGCTCATGAGTGATGACTGAGGAAAGGAGGACAGGACAATTAGTTCAAAGAAAAAGAAACAGGGAAAAAAAGAAAAAAAAAAGTGAGAACTTGTCTTTAGAAAATACAAAGTACAGTTAGTATTGGTCTTGGCAAAATTAGCTCTGTACTAAAAGAGAAACATCAAATAAACAGAAAAGGGAAAAAAAAGTCCCTCAAATGAGGAAGCACAAAATACTCTTAATATTAGTAGAGTCAGTTATGCAGCATTTAGGGATTTATTTATATTTTCATGCAAAATCAGTCACCACTAGAAACAGAGCAGTGGTCAAAAGGAAAATGAGCTGATACCTTGACAGTCCATTTCAAAATTTCCAACATTATGAATAAGTTTAATTATATAATAATAGAAATATTGTCCAAAAGAACAAAACATTGTAATCTTCAGTAGAACATTATAGTAATGGCCAAAATTTATACGCCAGATAGCTGCAGCAGTGCTCAATTCACAATCTTGTAGCCGAATTTTATCCACTTGGTTTCATTTTTTCGTTTACTCATATAAGTCTAGCAGGACTTGATCTATAATTTAAACTGTGGGAGCACTTTCAGAGAAGCAGATTTTTGACTGGTCTTGAAGTCATTCAGTCAGATTCAGTAGTTCATGAAAAATCATTACTTGAGACAAGCAGCTAAATACTAAAGAAACAGGCCGCATAAAAGATCTACTGACACAACAGACAATGATATATGCAGTGTTGCTGGTATGAACTATGATCCTTCAAGTGCAATAAGAATTATACAGTCAAGCTTTTTTACCTTGTTTTAAGATAAAAACATGTTAAAAGATTAGGTCACTGTAGGATTTAAACAGAAAATGCAATGTAAAAAATTCTGAGGATAAGGGAGGAAAATGTGCTTTGGTAGCTCTCTTAAGTGTAATAAGAATGAACTTAATATTTCCAGGCAACCACAGTAACGGAACGGTAGAACTTACTGTCAGACAGAAAAAAGGAATTGACAGTGAACTGACAACAACGAGGGCAGAAAGCGAAATTGGTTCAAAGTCAAAAGTAAAGTGAATATTTTGTATTATTTCCCCAAAGACAAACAGAAAAGAAAAAGCTTTCCCATAGGCTTTTCTCCAAACAGCAAATACAGTTCTCTCGACCTCTTATATTTAACTTATAGCTTAACTAAATTGTGTGGTTTTCAGTTTAAGAAATCAGGTGGGAACTTTTAATTTCATTTTATACTGAAATTGGTTAGGGACTTCTGAAATGTTTTACATGCATAAACACTGCTGTTTGTAATCAGAATATGTTTTCAATTTTACATGTAATGTCTTCACTTCTTCAGAATGATGGGTAAGAGTCCTCTGAGACCATTCTGAAATCCAACATATGCTAGTGATTTACTGTTGACAAGGATGAGCTTAGTTATGCCAATTAAAGAAATATAAAACAATTTTAGGAATTCTGTTTTAGCTTTAGCCTCTCTATGTATATATTTACCGGGTTCATAGAATTATAGAACATCCTGAGTTGGAAGAGACTTACAAGGATCATTGAGTACAACTCCTGTCCCTGTACAAGACATCCCCAAGAGTTACACCATGTGCCTGAGAGCGTTGTCCAAACACTTACTGAGCTCCATTAGGCTTGGCGCTGTGACCACTTCCCTGGGGAGCCTGTTCCAGTGCTCACCCCCACTCTGGGTGAAGAATCTCTTCTTAATATCTAACCTAAACCTCCCTTTGGTTCTTTCAGCTTGCTTCTGCAAAATGTTAAGATAAAAGTTCACAGAAAATTTCTGTTGAATCAATAGTACCTGATCCCTCTTCAGTCACCATGCCAAGGCCTTCTGCTTTGTTCTGACGTTCAAATGCATTTAGGTCAAGAACACTGCAGTGAGAAAAACGACATTTGTACTGTGATTAATTAAATGTATGCAATATATAATTTTCTGAAAGTTAAATGTTAGATGTTACAAAGAAGCCATATTATTGACTACTTTTGTATGATAGCCCAGTTCACCTCAAGGAGCAAGGTCCATTAAAAAGCTGTCATTATTAGTTCTACTTAGCACTTCCTTCCCTCCAAATTCTGAAAAACTGAAGCTGCCAAAAGGGAATATGTATTCAACTAATCAGATTTAAGGAACATACATCTTGCATATTTCCATTTGTGAACCTGTGAAGTTCTGCTTTCAGGGCTTTGCATGTCAGCTAACCATGGATAACTTTAGTTCATAAGCAAGAATGCTTATGAAAGTCAGATGAACCTAGAAGTACAACAGTAGCTCTGCTGACAAGAAATCTCACTGATTTCAAAATGAAACTTGGCCGGAGACAGTGTTAAGAAAAAAGTATATAACACAGTATCCCTGACATAACAAGAAGACTAAACATTCAATCCAGAAAGACCCTTTTAGTCCTATGTTTTATGTTCATTAATAAATTATTTATTGATATGGTTTATTCTAAGGAATTAGATATGAAACATCTAAGATATATATTTATATGTGAAATCAATATAAACTGTAAATAAGCATGAATGGACAAAAGCTCACAGTATCACCATAATTTCTTAAAACACGATATACACATTCCTTTTTCTGCCTTCTAAAAAGTCCTATGAATATTTTTAACAAAGCTGGGTTTTCCCAAAATCTTTATGATTACTCAACATTGATCATTAACCTGGTCTCTGCAGGACTACAAAGTACCTCCAGAGTTATGGATTTGCCTCTGAGAAATGCTCCTAACTCCAGAGTTGTTTTCTGGCATATCTCAGGTACACACAAATTACATAAACATTTGTGTTTATGTAAATGTTTATAAAAAGAGCTCTTCTACAATGGTAGATCCAAATCACAAAGACTTTCACACCACAAGCACCACCCCATCCTTTATCCCAAATCTAGCACATTGCAATCTCCAAGTACTGCTTGCAAGAAGATCTTTCCAAAACTACAAATCCCATGGAACACAGTATAAATCCAAAATAATAAATTTTAAAAGTAGATACTTTCTTACCTACAGGACTGCATAAGACCAGCAAGGCTCTGAAAGAATCCTACATCCTTTTTATCTTTGAGGTAGTCAAGCATTTTCTGCAGCAAACACAAATAATTTATGCAGAGAATTATTATCCATATTATGTGTTAATTTAGGTAACTTAATAATATATAGATTCTGTATTATTAGAGATGCTGGTGTTTGGAAATGTCTTTAATATTTACAAATTGGATAAGTATTCTGCAGAGAAAATCCAGGTATCAAACCCAAAAATAATATTTAATGCTCATGTACTTTACAGAAAAGGTCATCTATTTTGGATATTCCTTCCTAAAGCATTAAAAATGAAGAGAGTAACTAAAGTCAACACAGCCAGCAGAATTCAGTGCTTAATACAAATGCTATCTTGCCACTACTATGCCAAAAATTTGTATTAACACTGTTGTTTCAACACAAGACTGGGCTTTTCATAGGCTCAGTTTGTTTCAAATTATTTTAGCTGCAACAGCAATTTGAACATTTTTTACATTTGTTTTAGCTTTATTGCAATGCGTAATACCTGTCTGAAAACAGATTGCAACAACAGGAATTTATTCAGTGGAATGAACTTTTATTCTAGAATGCAATGCGCTGTTGAGTGGATGGCAACAACAGTAGAGGATGACACCGGAAGTCTCAGTTGTGAGCAAAAATCACAAACTTAAAGATCAATCTAAGTAGGAAAGCTGCAAGAATTTGTGTTACGAATGAGGTAAAACTATTTTTGCAAATAGCAAAAAAAATAGGAAAAAGTGGATAATAAGTAACCTCCAAAATGAAGTACGCATAAGCAGACAGTGTTAACAAAACACTTCAGCACAACCCCAAGTAGACCCAAGATCACAGAAAAAGAATACCCCCATCAACAGCATCAAGAACACCCCCATCAACTAATCAAAGCAAAGAACTCTAGATGATGGTGATGACTTTTCAAAACCACTTCTATACCTCTCCCCCCACCCATATCCTCCTTCCCAAGGAAGACTGAAGAGTTGATCCTAGGACCTAAGGGAAAATTGGAAAGGTGAGCATAACACCAGAGAAAACAGGTAGAAATGAGGCAACTGAAAAAACAGGAATTCAAACTGTACTACTGATGCTTTTATCTTATATGTCTAAGTGTGCCTTTTAGATTAGTAGCATTAGAATTAATGTAACCATACTAATACTTGTTTCCTGCATTCTGATCAGTTAAGACTTTATCAAATAATTAAAAAAATATATTGTAGGACTTCAAATTAAATTACTATGTACAAATGTCATGATTTTCCTAATTTAATATTGGGACATCACAAAGAACAGGCACTAGTTCAAGCAGGTATTTTCAGCACAATCTGTAGTCTTTCTGGTCAATTCCTGATAATGACAGACCCTGAAAGAACATTATTTTTGGCTGCATTCAGCTGCTTCACTGTCTGCTTTATTTGGGACATTAACTGTTCCCAGTTGTTTGTATACTTCAAACTGTCCTACAGTAATTTAGAAATGGTAGGTATGAAGTCTTCTTGACTCAGGAATCTTTAACTAGGACAGAACACTGAATGTACCCTGTATCAGTCTCTTCAACAGAATACTCTTAACATACCAGACTTGTCCACTGATCACCAAATTATCTTATGATAGATTAGTGAATCAAGCTTGAGCGCTCTGCTTTTATCAGCAAGACTCTCCATTGCATAAGCTAAGGACTTCTGAAGTTGCAGATCATTCTTTTTGGTGAAGATTAGGGTCAGCAATTTTGCTCTACTGACTATGGCAATCTCCCAAGAGACCCTTCCCTCCCAAAGAATTCCCCTAGAAGTAAATGACATAAAACTTCCTCCTTCCACCTGAAGCGCAAAACAAAATTCTTTTAGCCTTGTATACAAATAAGAAATAGATACCTACCAAACAAGATACTTTGGTATACTATTTTTTTTCTGGGAACAAGAGTAAGAGGATAAACAATGTGACAAATAGCCACATTACATAATGTGCTACTACAATAATAACCACCGTGGTATAAAGATCTATACTGACTAGAATGGGTGAAAAGAAACAAATACCTTACCTGCTGAACAGTAGAATTTCCTCCATTTAAGATGGCAATTCCTAGCTTTAGGGTAGCTGCAACCATTGGCCCCATCTCACCTTAAAAATATTTTAAAATACACTTTTAGATCATATATAAAATAAGAATGTTCTATTAATTTAACCATTCAATGACTTGTAAAACAGACCCTTCATAATCTCTAGTGTGACTTAATATCTTCCTGAGTGCCAACAGACAGTGTAATGTATACACAGCACACAAAAGAGGTAAGATATAAGGCAGGAAGAACTGAGTTCAGTGAAAATAAATCATGTTTCAATCGCTAGAGCATCCAACAGTTGATTTAAGGCTGGGTGCACAATTTTAAGCTAGCTATCAAGTTTAACAGTGCATCTCCTCTGCATGCCAGTCTAGGTGTTTTCTCCCAGTTTCTTCAGAAAATGAAATGATCCAAGCATTTAGTTACAGCAAACAAAATTTGTAAACAGGAATTTTTAAAACATCACTACTGCGGAAACAAGTAAAAATGAAAGCATCAGAAATAAAAATGAAAGCATCACACCTTGGAGTAAGATGGTTTCTAAGGAACAAAAGCATGATTTACGCTTCTGAAATTTTTTATTAAAGTACACCAATAAAGCAGATATTTAGGGAATAATAAAAGGACTAAAGCCGACATCTATTCCAAAATTGTACACATTCCAGAATTCGAGGGCCTTTTTGCCATGGCATACTGATAAAGCTATGAAGTTTTTCACATCTCCTCCCAATTAGCATGAGATAAAATAATAATAACTACCAATGAAAAAACAGACTCTTGAGAAATAGTCATTATACTTTTCTGGATTAGCTGTCAGCAATTATTGAAATTCTGGGTTCAATTTGAAAGCAGACCATAGTGCCAAACATCTGCAGCTTTTGTCCAATAAAAAACAAAATCATTTCAAAGTTCATTAAAAATAAGGTTTAAAATTTAACCTACACACCAAAACCTTACCTTTACTAGCACTGATGGTTTGCAGAACCATCTCAGCAGCACCCCGATCATGCAGTCTGGCTTGTTGATACAAAAGTTTTTGCTTTTCCATTTCTTTTTCCTGAATAAAAATTCCAGTCATTTAAGATGAGATTTCAGTTACTACCAGTCCTCCAAAAGTTTTTTGTTTTCTCTTAGTATATGGGCTCTATGGCAACATCATGGACCATTTTAATACATACAATGCTACTGAACAAATATTTAACAGGATCAAGTAATAATGTCTACTTGGTATTTTTCTTTAATATGCTTTTAGCAGTTTATCTGGAAAGAGTCATCTCAATTGTTCAAAGCCCATGTTCATTTTATATATATATATATATACTGCATGTATCAAACTTGCACTTCTGTGCCGTGTTTTTGTGCAACAGTTCATACTCTTAATTATCTTCTATAGCATGACCATAACTTCATACTGCTCAGTATGTGGCTCTTGAGTTGCAAGTTGTTGCTGAATACCAGAGTAACAGAAGCATCTCAGAATTTTTTTCAAAACATATCATTACATTACAATATAGATTGCTCACCCTGCTAACAGAATATTTGATAGAATACACTGTGCTTTTATATTTTGCATTCTCTAGCGGCAACAAACAATACTGCATGGCGTTGCTTGAGCAATGGTGACGTTCGTTTTTTGTCATTTAAACTACTACCGAAAACATAAAGAAGAGCATAAAGAGCAAACATAAAGGCACAGTTAATTCCAGACGAGTTTGAACTTTCATCAGGTTAATTGAAGTTTGCTGGAGAATTGAGGATGACTAAGCAGTATAAGTTGCAAAATGGAAGTTGCATAGAGCCCTATGACAGTGAGTCCATCAGATGGCGTGGTAAAAAGCTTACTCAAAAGGAACATGACACAATCAGTTAGTATCATGTCCAAAAACACAACGCCCAAAACATGTATGACCTAAAAGCAGGAACAGCTGCAGCAGAAGTAGCCAGAATGACAGCTTTGCTGCCATAAACTTTCCATCCAAGTTACGGAAAAAATACACTGGAAGATGGAAGAGGTTTAAAAAATGAAGGCTTGCTAAATAGAGGATATGAATAATAAATTAAAAAAGAAGAGGTAAAAAAGAGAAATATGTTCAAATGAATGAAAAAGAAACCTTTAACTCAAAAGCAAACCAACACAGACATTTATGCTGTTACCAGAGAGTTCTCGCCGAGGCTGGCAAATTTGTTTCTTAAATCTTTGATAATATCGTGCTGCGGAAACAAAATTCATCAGGGTTGTTTTTTGTTTTTTCCACACTATTAGCTCTCCTGTGGTTAAATTGTGGTTTAAATTGCTTTAAATTATGTGACAGATCTAGATGGAGGCACAAAAAGAAAAAAAAAAATGGCAGCGTTGCTTCATATTTAGCCATGCTAAGGTTTGAAAGTTATGCCTTCATGTTTAAACCTCTTCCTGGGAGTTCAACAAAAGCAAAACAGAAACATACACACATACACACACACACCCCCCACACGCACAAACCACCATCATGACAAAATCATGACATCACGGTTTCAAAATAGCTACAATAAAATGTTTCCATTTGCTTCACATGTCACTGAAAACTGATCAGTGTTTCTTTTCCTGAAAACTCTTTCCTATTTCTAACTACTTTTACTTCTAGACCAAACAATTTTTCGTCTTTCTTTCACTAGAAAACTTATTATTCACAAGCCTAATGTCATCTATACTACTTTCATTATCTGATATTTTCTAATGAGTTTGTAAGTATGCTTACAGTGAGGATGCATCTGCATAATCTATAGACTAACTTCTTGCAATGGCACAATAGAAGAATAGTCACAAGAGGCACTGCCAAACCACTTAAAATGAGAGGAGTGACATTGCCCATGGAAATCAAGATGTCTAGGTAATTAGTAACAAAGCGGATCAAAAAAAAAAAGAAAACCAAAACCAACCAACCAAACCAATCCACCAATAAAGAAACACCACATGCACTTCTTCTAAAAGCAACCATTCCTTTGATGATAACCCCCAAGGATCATGGATCCTTCTTCAGCTTGACAATGCTTTTTTCCTGTTGCTTTCTCCATGAAAACTTAATACATATATATAAAATATATGTGTGATGGCTGCACTTATAAGAAGTCGTCTACCCATTGCCTACAAAGTATACTAAATAATTAAGGTACCCTCATTTCTCTAAGATGTGCTTACACTGTTAGCTGTGCTACCAGTTTCAGGTTTTTGCACTTTATTCACTTGCTTGCCTGTTGATGTCAAAAGAACTACCAAAATAATTAGGCAATGGTTTGAGTTTTCTGTCATTCACAAAATCATCACAACAATAGCAAAATACTTACTAAATGAAAAATTTAAAATAATTCACCAGAATTAAAATAACAAAACAAAACAAAAAAAACCCCAACTCATTGAAACCAGATCTGTCTTATCTAGGATGTTTTCCATTCACATGGGAAAAAGTTGAAATTAATTAATTAGAAATGTATAGAAATAATTAGGAATATATAGACATGCATTCTCATATCACAGACTTTTTCCAGCAACCTACCAAACCAAGGAAATTTTTGAAGCGCACTCTTTAAAAGTAGAGATCCCAAAATCTACTTTATTCTATTTTTTGAGGGGGATTAAGTCAATCGTATGCCAAAATACACTGAAAAAAACCCACAATTTTTTATTTGGATTTGTAGGCAACAAACTTGCTAAAACTAAAGAGAAGCTTTAACTGACAAGTGTGTCACTGAAATTCTTCATTTTCTTGTAATCCATACAGACAAAAATACTTGGACTCTCCATTGGATCTAAGACATATTAAGAGGTTTGTTTGCTGCCACCACTAAGCTCCAAGCCACAGACTGCCTCTGGCATAAGATTCCACTCTTACAGAGCATTCTCCTTTTCTTTTTTAATATGAAATCATGAAATTTAGTTAAAGATGGAAAGAGAAGAAATTACTTCCAACTCAACTGTTAAAAGATAAATCCTTCTCCTTTGAATTGTCTTCATATTTTACTCTGCTCAAAACTTCTGTTCAGTCCAGAGAACAAATCCCATTAGATGAGCCTTACACTGCCAAAACTTGTGTTCATTTCAGTGTCAGGCATGCATGAGTAAGACCTATGTAATTAAAATATCAAGTACTCATGCGAAATCTTTATGCATATATTTTTATATACATCTTTATTTAAAATTTAATTCTTTAAATTCAACATATGCTGGTTTATGCTCTATAGAGAAAATTGATTTTTCCCTAAATTACTCCTTTTGGACTTCATCATTGAAGCATCACTGCTCATTACAGGGGATTTGGTCTAGATGACCTTTAAAGGTCCTTTCCAAAGCAAACTATTCTATAATTCTATGCATAAATAACTCATCCTGTAGTTTTAGAGGGCATTAGGTTGCATTGTAGTATTAGGTTACATACATCCCATTGCAGGTAGAAAAAACTAATGAAAAACACATTTTTACATACTAATTAGAATGTTTAATTCCTAAGAATTGATAAATTGATTATGGAGTCTGACCTTAATTCCTATAATCCTTTAACAACACTAGTTGCTTATTGTAAATACATGGTGTATGGTTACTCTGTTTATTCGGGATTTGCAACAGTAAGAGACAACAGTAACATCTTCAAGAGGCTAGAGCCTTAAGAGGTTGCATTATTTGCACGTAAAATTGAAAATCTTTCTCTAAGTGATAGCATAATGTATCATTTTGACAGAAAAAGCAGTATCAACAAACTTGCTACTAATAACAGGAATGAAAAAAACTTGCATAAGGAAGCTCTGTTTCCCCCATTTCTTTCTTCCTCTCAAGAGTCAATTTAAAACAATGGAATACAATTGAGTTTAAAAATATGAGCTGGATTGTGACTCTTTTGTCTGAGTTCCCATCCCACACATATATACGTAGCATATTAACACGTAGCAACCAGCAGAGTCAGCAGCTCAGATGCAGAAAACTATTTGCATTCAGTAGTAAAATGGTTCAATTTGAAAGAATTTCCTACCAGACAGAATCAACAGAGACTGTGACACCAATTCTACAGGGAGCCAATTGAGCATATGTTCAATGTGAAGAAAGTTAACTTAGAGACAAAGGGCAAGGGGCAAGGATAACTGTAATAACTCAAAGCAAATAATAGCAGGTAAACAAGACAGGAACATTGTAGGACACAGACAACTTTATGGTGGATTTTTCTTGTCACCTCCCTGTTGCCCACAGAGTGATCCCAGTATAGATTTAGTGTACAAAAATGAGACTACACTGCACCAGATATGGGTATGAAAATTGTCAATAAAATACACTTGGCATTTTTATCAGATTCTAAAGTTGCCCAAATGCCTCTGTTGCTCTGTGAAAAGATTCAAGACTTTAAACATCACACATTTTTAAAGTCTAGAGCAGCAGTAGAGTTTTGTTCCCATACAAATTGAACAGTCACTCTTTTCAGATGCGCATACAACATGGATTAAAAGAACTGCCTTCAACAGGGAATTTTGAGACAGATTGCCAGACACAAAGAAACACACAAATGCACACACACACACACGTACACACAGAGCTGGTATATATGGTTTCATAACTGTATAACTGTTTTCTGCCATGTATGAAAAGTAAGGACTGTTTCTTGTTGTGTTGGTGGGTTTTTTTCCCTTTTAAAACACTTCTTATTCAGAAAGACTGAAAATTTTCTATGGAGCATATAACATTTAGTGTATGAAACCAGGTGAGCAGGGTGACACTTAGTAATTGAACAGCTGCATTATTGGAATAATAAAAGAAAGAGATTATATTGTTAGATTGCTTATATATTTCCTTTGGAGTTTTATAATATGCACTTTGTGTTTCTGGCTATTAATACCTTTTAAATAACTGTTTGTGAATCCTTATGAGTACATTCATCTTCCAGGATAATGCCTTTATTGTATGAAGGTGGAACAGATCTGTGCAAATTTTTGAAGTATAGTAAAGTTGACTCTGAAACATCTTCACTATAGTAAAGTTGATTCTGAAATACATCTTCTCTTCCCACAGTTGTATGGGAAGCCCTTTCTTTTGTTATCTGGATGTTAACAGAAGGCTAGCAAACAAAACACCAAAATCATATTTTCTTTCCATGTAGAAGGTTACAACTGTTTCCCTACATTACCACAGGCAATGAAATTTGGTGTTACTGACTGGCGTCTGACCATAAGCTAAATCTGTACATTCCAAATCTCAAGTAAGTCATTTCTACATAGTCTAGCCACAGCATAAATAACTGTATTTAAACACCTCAGAAACAAAAACTAGCGACCCCACACACCATACCTTCTCTCAGAATATCAACCTTGGAGCACTATCAGCAAGCAGCCTGAGTCAACAATGGGAACTAAGACTTCTACCTGCATAAAGTAGGCAAGTAGGCTGCTGAATAAGCCATGGAACACCTTATAGAGAGCAATGGTGAGACTTTCATGATAGGATACAAAAGACTGTGTAAGAAATTGAGCCAATAAAATAATTCATACTGTGAAATTTCAGAGATATTGCCTTTATGTTCTCAGAGAAAACACGGAACAACTAGGACTAGCTAAGGAGTTTCTATCAAATACTGTCATGATGAAGGTTAAGGACTTAATCAATTCCAAAGGATCTGAATCAGAGATGAACTGTGATTGATGCTAGCTCTGTGACAAATATTGGAAACAGAATTCTACCACTGTATTAGAAGTGTTTTTCTGCTAAGATACAGAAAAAAAGTCCAACTACTTTCCTTTAAGAGCCAAATAAATTGTTTCAATCAGTCAGATTAAATTATAACGAAAAAGAAGAAAACTGATGCACAAAAGGCAGCAAAACAATATGAACAAGCCAAATGACACTCTGTTTTCCCCAAAACGGTAACACTGTTTTACATTACATATTCTGCATAAATAATTCTTGGAGTCTTTAAAGAGTTTGTACACAAGAAGGGTTTGGTAGAGATGTCATGCTGGAACTGAAATAGTAAAAACATTTTCAAGACACTTTAGTTGAATTTATCCAAGATGTTGGGCCTGAAAAATCACAAAATTAGACCCAGACAAATACACACATACTTTTTTTTTGTTTTACCTTGCTGCGTTGTGATCCTGTCACCTTAAGGAAGGGCAAGGACAAGAAGCGAAATAGTAATAAGAAAAAGAAGTCCAAAACTTTTTTCTGCAGGTGACTGACCAAATACATACACAAAATTGCCTTTTGAACATATAAATACATTATTTGAACATAAGTTTCACAGCTATAGAAAAATATTAATGAGAAATGAATAGGATCTTCTCTCAAAAGAAAAATTTGAACGCTGAACAAAGAACCCGTTAAAATTTAGATAAGAAGCACTAATAAATTCCTTACTGATAATTTTTTTCAGTTATTTCAATGACTTCCTATTTATTGATTTTCAAACTTATAAGCACAAGATTTTTGATACCTAACAAGCACATATGGGCTAACTGAAAGAAGCTTATAGAAGTGAATATTCTTTGTTTAGTCAGTGATACATCATACATTGCATTTTCAGGGGAAAGAAAAACAAACCCACTGAAATTTGTATTCATACTTAGATATTTGCCAAGAAACAAAAATTTATATATTGAGTGTATTAGTCATAACTCAACTGGTCTTCTGAGTGACTGAAAAGAATTTGGTATTGCTATTCCTTCTGATTTCTGTATACAGTCAAATAGTGAACATGTAGTTAAATAATTCAGGGCTATCTCATGCAGCATCATGTAGAAAACATACAGAACATTTGATGTGCACAAAACAAGATGAGTAAAAAGTAAACAGGACCCAAACTACTTCTCAAAAATCAAACCAGCATACTTTATATAAAATCAGTCAGTATATTTAGAAATATTTTTAAAAAATAAGAAAAGTACATATTCCATGTTTCTGTGGTTTAGTAAAGATACAAAATATAAGTATTAACTTCTTTGAAAGACTTTTAATGTCAGAATTGTAATATGCTGAAATATATTAAAATATTAAAAATAATAAGAAGCTAATTCCTTCAGTGTCCCTGAGAAGAGACACATTTTAACAGACTCCGTTTTATTAATGGAAAAAGAGAGATAGATCCCAGAGTAAACACATGACAAGGACTCATCTCTTACTCTTGTATTAAACTTTTGTGCATATCCTTATACAGTGATGATCACTAAAAACTCAGCATTGAATAATAATAAATACAGATTTCCTATTCTCAACATAAGCAAAAGATTAGCAATACTGATGAATAAAACTTACATTTTATTAAGAAGCACTTATATATATGTGAACATAAAACTACTATATGAATTACTGGTACTGAATGAAAACAACTACTGCAAAAAGCACTATTATTTCAGTATTTTAACTATCCAAACTAAAGGTAGGGCACGATACTTTAAAAGGCACAGTCTGTTATTATCAGACTTCTATTATAAGTTTCTAGCCATAATAGTTATCTTCAACAACTAAAAAGTTAAAGTCAGTGAGATAAGTATGTAAAATCCATTCAATTACTCTCTATATAATATTATATTCTGTGATACTATGTATGCTTTTGTTTTACTAATATTAATCTGCTGACTCATATCTGCCAATCCATCTTGTGGCATGCAGTTCACTGGCATAATAAGCTGCAGTAAGCCATGAACCAAGAAACATAAATGTCGGCTGGAAGCCATGAAATAATGTCTAACATGACAAGAAAACAAAACAAGTATAATCTTACTTCAAAACTCTTTACTTCTTCTTCACCATCATCGTCTTCTTCATCATGGCAGCTCTGATATCATGTAGAAAGAAAACATTTACTGATAAGTTGCAAGGGAGGAGGGTATAAGCCTTCCTTCACTTTACAAATATTTTCTCTTGAGCTTCTTCATTACTTTTATTAAACCAGAAAACATGCAAAAGTTATCAAACAATTACCTTTGCCATAATGTCAGCATAAGCCATATACAGGAAATCTTCTTCCAGTTTACTGGTTAATAGAGAGAGGAAAGGGAAAATAAAGAACATTAGAGTCTTTATTGTAGAATTGGAGTGCCAAAATATTTTTAAACATCTTACAAATATTTCTAAAGGATTTCTATGCTCATAATTAATTACAAAAGTATTTTTGGAAAATGAAGACTTGATTAACTAATACAAATGGAAAAGTATAGCCAACTATAAACAGAGTAGTCAGAAATTTATAAACACCTTCCAGTGAAATGAACAAAATTAATTTTTTCAATTATACTTAGAATATACTTGTATTTTACATTTAGAATATAACTGTCAATAGGGAACATAGACAGAAGACTGAGGTGTAGTAAGTCCTGAACGCAGCATTCATAACTGTCGAAACACGAAAAAGTCATGTTAAAATCTCTTTACATGCCACAAGTTAAAGAAGACTGAGCATAACTCAAACTCACCATATATTCATATGCACGCATTTTACCCTAGCCTATGCAATCTCACTTGAAAAGAGACATATATAACCAAATACAGGAGTAATCTGAAAATCTGCATACACTCTGCAGTCTCTCACACCATCCCTACCATTTTTCAGTCAAGGCTGTTCGACTGAATAGCAGAATAAGTTGATGTAAAGGATCAACTCTTTTAAGGCTTTCATCTTCTTCTGGTGGTTCCTCCCCAGGTTTCTTTAGGGAGAAAAAAAAAAAAAAGATTTTAAAAGTATATTCAATTATCTATAGTAAAAATACCTTTAACTCTGTGTAATTTACTAAACATTAAGTACTAACATATGTAACTTTGATTTGGACAATCAGGAGGAAGCAAGTTCCAAGCCAAGTATTAAAACAGTGAACCCTGACTGTGTTTATGACCATGAAGACCCATAGAGATGATACCATTTGCAAAGCTTTTGATTTCCTCTCCTCATAAAAATTAACCCTCTTCCCTAGATTCTGAAAACAACTTCAATCTTTTACTCTGTTGTCCAAAACTAGTGGTAACCAGATACCATCATTTGCTATAATATCATTTGTTGGTCGCTATGTTAACCAGCTTCATCAGCTAAAAATGAGAATCTTCTGTTTTCAGTCTTATGCTAGATATCATGTTCACTGAGGAACTCAGAGAGATTTCAAAGGAGAAGAAATCCAAACCTGAAGCTCACCAATAGTTTTAGAGAGAAGGAGCCATATCTACCAACAACAGTAATGTTGGCAGGGTGTAGAATTTTAGGAGATGACAAAACAGTAACATTCAAAAAATATTATATGTCATTCAATAAGATATAACACATAAGAGGTTGGGGTTTCTTTCATGTGGTTATTTTGCTCTCAGGTTTAGACAGCTCTAGGTAGTTTAATTTAAAATAAAAATATAGTCCTAAAAATTATAATGTCAACCACCAAACAGCGTTTTGAAAAGAATCTATACAAGTCTTCTCTCTTTTCATCTTTATCTTTTGTCAAAAGACATTTCAGAAAGAAAGTTTTGTGTATCTGTTTAGTAACAAAAGTGCTTCGTCCAGACATTTTTTCTACAAAGAATCTGGTAGCGCAAAGAAAATTGGTTGCATAAATTATGCCCACTTTTCCTCCTTGTTGTCACCTAGCAGTATATACACTAATACAGATAAAATTAATTCCGATAAGACGGTGCAAGTAATACATATTGTCCGATGTTATCTGTTAAGTAATAAGGATGGGTCGGTCATATAAGAGATACAAGGAAAATAGATTTTTTGCCTATTGAGAAAATAAATTTTGCATGACAAATAGATTCCTGTGGGAATGCTTATAGATCTCTATGTGTACTACCCTTTCTATGTGAAGTCCATCTTTTTCCACTCAGCTGCACTAAAAATGAGTTGTTGCAGCTGAGAATTCACTTTAGTTGACATCTATGCACAATGATTTTTTCACATGCTACTCTATGATGGCCATACAAGGCTCATTTTACAATTTGCAGTATGTGAAAATATTTGAAGTATCAATAACAGCATCAGAACCATAATGAATGTCTTCCCCTGCACTTTATTTCAATCTCATTTAGAATCCTGACCTTTCTCTTTAATTAACTGGCAGTATACTATACTTCATAATATTATCAACCAGAATACCTCTCTAATGCTATAAAAATTGAGGAAGCAAAAGGTCAGAAGTTCCGTTAATGTCCTACTAGTTTTCATAGGTTTACTAAAATTAAATGGAAGATCAAATTCACCAATGTCTGAGTTAAGTAGAACTCATTATCAAGCACAGCATGAAAACTTGAATCAAATGATTTTCTGACATTTCTGGTAAATAAATATCCTTAATTTTCAGTGTTTTGAGACATTTGCCCTATAGTTATCTAATTGAAAAAAAAATCTTTAACTGATTGTAACATAAGAGGGTAAAAAAATACTGAAGGCTTAAAGCATTTAATTTTATAAAATCTAATTTTTAATTGGCCATTAAACATATTGTCCTTATATGTTATGTCCATTAATGTCTACCAGTAAAACTAATCAACAATTATATCAAAGAAGCTTAAGTGTTGTAATAAACCGTTTATTAAAGCAGAGGCATTTTAACAATTAATAAAAAGTGCTGAATACCCTATGGTGTTAACATCAAACATTTACAGTCTAGTTCCCTTAGAAGCTTGATTTGTTGAATCAGAATTAAGAATTAGCAGAATGAAGCTCCTCAAAAAGAGGACAAGTGTATAACTTTTACTTTTAATATCATAAGGTGAAGATGCAGTGCCACTTGTGTGTAACAGACTTAAGGACAGAAGATTCATGGAACAAAACTGCCAGTTCTCTTTCTCTGCTTTTAGTGGATGGAAATGCTCAATTTCCATATCCCAGAAAAAGCTCTTACCACAAGTCTATAAATTGCCTAGATCTGGTAAAGTCAGGAATAAGGTTGCTTTGACTGTATTTATCCCTTTAAATTATTATTTTTATAGAAGAAAAGAATACTTGAGATTCTCAGTATTGAGAAAGAACCCACTATGGCATAGAAGACTGCAGTTTATTAACTACAGAATGCTGAAGGACAGGAAGTCATGGCTATAGTTTCTGGGTCATGGACTAATCCAGTTTTCCACCTAACATGTAAACAGTTCAGAAACTTCAGACAATCCTTCAAGCACATATCAGAGAACCCAAGGCTCCTCCTTTCTGCCCTTCCAGATGATGAGTTCTGGCACCGCAGCCTGGTCTGTGATTCCATCTTGTCAGTCAAACAAATTCATAATTCCTTGCTAAACTATGGTACTGTTTCTCTAAGAGGAACCTTCACCAGTAACACAACCACACCTTTCATGAAGTCCACTAAGAATTCTGGGTCAGCTCCACAGAGCTGAACAATGGAACCTCAAACTCTCACCCTCTAGGTGAGTGCTCTAATGCAGCAAGAATGTGATAGAAATTTATTTGAAAGACAGCTAGGGTTTTTTTGTTCTTTTCAATGAAAATGTAACACATCTCTCCTTAAGAGAATGATGGAGACACAGTTATCCATATCTTTGAGGAATTACAAGGGAATGAATGTAGTCTTTAACTAAAGGAAGATATAGAAGCCAGTCCAGTCTGTTTCTGTCTTCTCTGAGACAGTTTTCCACACAAGCTATCTGCTGGAAATAGATATATACATAGCAAATATATAGTTTCATAGAGGAGGTAAGGAGACAACCCTTTATCTGAGTGTAACTAATTGATCATGCTAGGTTATTTCTTTACATGTACATACTTGCGCATACATGTACACATGAAAAGAATTATGTTGTTCCATATTCCATATCTGCACACTCATGCTCCCAACTGCTAAAACATAATTATTTTTGACAATGAACCTGCATTATTCAAAACACTTGCAATGTGGTGGGATACATGAAATATTTTGAAATATTTTCAAAATTCTTCACAACCCGGGTAGCTGGTTTTAAGCATAAGTTTCAAACAGTAAGAGAAATTATTATTTTTTCCAATAGCAATTTTCCAGCGAGATTCTTTCTTCTCTCTATTGCAGAGAGTATGCTCTTCTCACAATAAAAAGACTGGTCTCAAACTGTGTTCTCTTGGGCCTCTCAGGGACTGAATCAGTTCCTAGTACTAGTTCTAGCCCAACCTGTGAAAGAACTACTTTTCAGAGAAGCAATTGTAAGGACTGAGGAACAAGACTTAACTGAAAAACACCGTAGGGATTCACCAGGCTAAAGAGATGGCTCTTCTGTGCAGAAGAAGCAGACTATCTGCTTCTGAGGAACTGATTAATCTAAGACCAGAATTCCTCTAGTTTCATATTCTAACCTTTGGACTTAAATGGCTTTAATGCGGATTATGAAGTCCTTAAACACACAAAGCTGCAAAAGAGGAGGGAGTAGACTGTTCCCCTTTTCCACAGGTCAGAAAATAAGAGATAGGGGAATTACAGCAACCGGTATGTAATTCAGATAAAAGATTCATAAAAGGTGTTTGAAGCCCTGAAGCAGATTGCCTGAGGGGATTTTGGAATCTCCATCACCTGTAATTTTTAAAACCTGTCAGAGTGACTTGATTATAGCTCATCCCTTTGGGTAGAGATCACTTAGGTGATGCCTTAGGTACCTCACAGACATAAGTATTACTATACAAGATGAATGCTAATACATTCCTATGACCCTTTGCACCCAGACGTACTGCTAAGTCTTCTATCAGTTTGTCTTCAAAATAGTGTTCTTCTGTTTCAATCCAAGATTTATCATAGCCTTGAAGAAAGAGGTTGACGGCTCGGTGCCTAGAAAGGGACATTTAAAACAAAAGCTGTAAAATTTTAAAGAGAAGACTTGGTCAATATGAGTTTCATTTAGTTTGAAGTACTGTTTAATCATTAAAACTCTAATTTAAAAGCAAAACAAAATTTCTATGGTCATCCATTTCAAAGAATAAGTTTACATTAAAATGTTCTATTCAAAACTTGTCCCATTAACTGGTAAAACTGATACTAACATGCAGTCATAGTGACTTAGGAACAGATAACAAATAGAATTTTAGAGACATTTAAACATAATAAATAAATAAAATAAATTGTCACATTAGTAGGCTTTATTTTAAATATATTTTCATATTATTTTAATTTAAATATTAAGATAACAGCAATAGAAAACTTTGGATTGTGCTCAAATAATTGCATTTTTTAATGTTCAGCATTAGATTTGACTATATAAAACAAAAAAAACCCAATTTTTTTCCAAACTCCATGAAATTAAGTGGATGATGAGGCTAAGCAAGAGAGGGTAAGCCACTTATGGGTCTTTTTGTTGTTTGTTTCTTTAGGACTCAATGCAAAATGGAATGTCTGACAACCAATTCCCCATGAAGAATTTTACTAATCCTTTAATTTTTTTTAAACAAATTCCAGTCCCTTATACTGAGAAGGAAGAAGCATAATTAAAATATAGAGGAATGCCAGTTATTTGCAGGTGACCTACTTGTTAAAGTAACAACAGCTACAGATGGATATTGTTAAAGTAACAACAGCTACAGATGGATATATCTTTGTTCTATTCTTAACTGTCATAGCAGCTTCATTTTATGGTAGTATGAT
>JAWWES010000115.1:45281403-45368124 GCA_035583135.1 Lophotriccus pileatus | reverse complement strand
GTAACAACAGCTACAGATGGATATATCTTTGTTCTATTCTTAACTGTCATAGCAGCTTCATTTTATGGTAGTATGATTCTCATGCCCTAATGCCTCCAGGGACAGACTTTAAGATTCATCCTACTAACTATGCTAATGATAATAATATCCATAATTTTGGGGAAAAAAAATAGAACTTTATTATGCTGAAAAGATCAGATACAAGTGTTCTGAAACTTATTTTTAGAAATTGCACTAAAAAAAAAGCCTCTACTTTTTCTGAATGTCCATTCCTTCCAGAATCTCAGGATTCTGAAACTTCCTTGACTAGACATCCCATTCTCTATTGAACAAGAAAGAAGAGGTAAAGGAGCCACAGGAAAAGGTGTGGAACACCTTAGAGTAATTCTTGTCTAATAAAATGCTCTTCCCAAAAGTGCACAATTAATAAACAAGTTTTCAGATAAAAAGTGTCCATTTATTTCCTGCATATGGAACATCTAGCATCTAATGATGAAGTTAACTCTGTACTTCCTGAGCTATACTGTGACTTAGGAAGAAATTTATCTCCCAAGATGATATTACAGTGACACCAATATGTCAGTTTCTGCATTTATCTCCTATGAAAGGTATCTGCTTTTCAGAAAAAAAAAAAAAAAGAAATACCAGGAGGAACAGCTGGAATAACATCAGGAGGAGAGAAATTTAAAATTATATTTTTTGTTATTCTTTTCAGAAGATAGAAGGAAGTAATTAGATGTAATAAAACTAAGTAACATACAAACTACACTACCACTCAGTTTATGAATTACTGGTTTAGATTTTTTTTCCTTTTGATCTTGCCAAATAGCACAGTATGAATATTTGTGCATTTGTGAAAGAACGATATAGCTCTTACCTTGGCAGATTATACAGGGGTGCCATTCTAAAGCAGGCAACTACTGCTCTTTTCCTCTGTTTAGACAACAGCTTGTGCCACACTGCTTTTTTGGACCGCTGAGGATGCTCAACCTGTTAGGTAAAATAAACAGGGGAAAATAAATGATGTGGCAATATCCCAACTGCCTGGACATAGTAATATTAGTAAAAAAGTTAGTTAACAGATAAATTAAGTAGAAAGATAACAGAAGAATAATAGGAAATAAAAGATTAGGAAAAGTGTTCTAGACAGAGTTCAAGCAGTCAACCAAGTTGTAGAACCAGAATTTAGGAAACAAAGCAAAAATCTCCCTTTCCTGGTATGATACAGATATTCTCTTTTTTTACTTTGTTCTACTTCTATCTTTTGGATAGAATGCTATCATCAATAAGGTTGTGTCTTAGGAAACCTGCATTTTTAATACAAAGAATATTCACTCATTCTGTCTTTTATATATAACTCTTTGCATATGTACAGGTAAATTGTACACCTTCACATTGCCTCAAACAATATTTTTGAATGAACTGTCTTAAATACAATTAATCTTTTATTTGTAATGTTTATGATGATCAGCTATGATGGAAATTAATTAACTTTAAAAAAGAGAAACAAGCATAAAGACTTAGGACTAAATCTCTTTCATGAATCAGCACAGCTAAAATGTACATGAAAAACTCCAAAACACTTCAGCAACATTTCATAAACCTACAGCTCAGTCTTAAGAAAGATCTTTCTGCATCACGGCTCTACAGTAGCATGCAATGAAATTGGCTGTGCTTCAATAACTGACTAGATAACTGGGAGACACAATTACAGGCTATGCTACGGATCACTCCTTTTGCACAGCCTATTCACAGTTTTTGTGATTTATTTCACAAGTCTTCCAAAGAGATTATATAATTATATAATTAATTAAATTAAACCTACACAGTTTTTGTAGAGTTAAGGAGGGGATTACTTTTGTTGGGGGTTGTTTGTTTGTTTGGGGAGAGAGTTTGTTTCTTTTACAGAGAACTATGCTAGTGGAATAATAGTTCCTCTGTGTTCCAGCATCATCAAAGAAGTCAATGGAAGTTAGCATTTATCTTGAAAGACTTCATGATTCTCCCTCGTAACCAACGTAGGCATTATATTTAAAATACATAGTGATGATCCTGATGTTTATGTAGGCTCCATATTCAGTCCAAATTTGGTTATCCAGTTTAGTGAAATACAGAAAAAATTCATAGTTAAAAAATAAACATTTAATTAAACAGACAAAAATACTGCCAAGCATTCAGTGAAATAGATAATTATACTTGTAAGAATAAATGGTGACAATCTTAAATAAGTTCCTTATAAAAGTTAAAATAGAAATGAAAAATATTTGTTAAGAGAAAGGACAAAAAAGCACTCACTGTAAACTTATTTACAGTCACAAAACAAAGTCAGCACTGATAATTTAGAAGTCAGACAAATCCAAATGTGAAAGTTAGGTAATTAGTAATATCTTCATAAACAATTATAAACCCTTCTATACTTTCCCAAAAGAAATAGCCTCGGCCTACACAAGCAGATTTCTGAAAATAATAAAAACAAAGCAGTTAGCTGTGCATGGAAAGAAAATACAAGGAATAAACTGATCATTACCAATTGCAATAAGGAAACCATTCAGAGAATGTATATATGGAAACAGAAGATTTGCATACAGAGAGCAAAGGATTACTCAAGACATCATAAAAACAGATGCAGTGCTCACATATTCATTATTTTTAGACACCAAATTACTAACTTCAGTAACAACAGCACCTAAGCATTTGGCTACAGAATATAAGTAAAGCTGTGGGGCTAAATGTTTAAACAAATAGTAGCCATAAAAAAAGCAGAAAGCATTTACTTGACAACAAGTCATTTAAGTCTGATCAGAAGGACCGATCTTAAATGTTGATCTGATATTACAATGGAAATCCATCCTGTTCTGTACTACTTCTGGAGTATATGTGCTGTCAGACTGATCCTATGACAGAACATGCAAAAGACAGGTATTATACCTTGGGTTTCACTCACTTGAACAATGTCTCCAAACTACACAAGCTTAACCAATTTATACATATATCTCTCAGGTTCCTATTTGATTGAACCGGTGATCTCATCATGATATGGAAACTTCCTGACATCAGACCTGAAAACTTGTGCCAAGTTTCTAAGTGAAATCAACTGATCTAATGAGAAGGCAAGACAGTCTTGAATTCTCAAATATTCTTTGAAAAGGAAAAAAAATAAATCTTGAGTAAATTTTACATGCAGACAATTTATAGTCTGCAGTGTGCACCCATCAGCTGCATCCTCAAACCCATAAATCCTCAAACCCATCAACACTCTCATGTCCTGTTTCTTCAGTATATTTTAAAAAGAAAATCCTGGAAAACACAGAGTAAAACTGAAGTGCAAAATAAGTAACAATTAAATAGTTAAAATGGCAAAACTAATTTATCAAGTAGTCTTTGACCTCTAAGTAGTATCAATATAGAAGATTTTTTATTTCAAATTTTAAAGAATAATGTTAGTGGGAAGAAGGATACAAAATAAAACATTAAGAGGTTCATATTTACATAAATAAATATATTTATATAAATAAAAAGAATAATTTTAATGAAACTGACTATAGTTCTGGTCACATGGGAAGTTCATACATTAATGCAAAAAAAAAAAAATTACATAATATAATAGAGGTCTGTACCAGACTCTGAAACAACTTAAAGATTCTGCCAGAACTTTCTCAGAAAAACTATTTCTCCAACCTGCTTCTACTGTTTTTTGAATGCAGAAAGGAATACATGATTTGGCCATGTTGGTCAAAGAAGTTATTGTTGGAGCTGCTGCAAACACAATGTGTGATCAATATGACCACAATATTTGATTAGAAAACACAACACTAAGCATGTAAACAGTGGCTATCAGAATAAAGAAAAAAGAATATAACATTAAATACAGCAGGTGAAAGTATAAATAAAAGGGTAAATATTTTTATTCAGATTAAGAAGCAATGGAATTGGTAAAATGTGTCTAACCTGTTCCAGGTGAAACAGAACATTAGCTATATCAAGGACCCTTTCCACAGTCTTCTCTGGATCTGAGCAATCTTCAGTCCTGTTTGGTAAATCTTTGTAAAGTGCCATCTGCCACCTAATGGCGGGATCCTCAAGCTGCAGGAGAAAGATTTCAAATGTCACGAAGTCAAAACGTTTCAAACATAGATTCAGTTTAATTAGTATAGAAACGGCAGCAAAGGTCAACGGAAGCACTTTATATGGGTAACCCACACCTTTACATGGCAAACCCATAAAGTATCCACTGCACTGTCTGTGAGACCAAAACTAAAGACTCATTTGTGCAATATTTTTAAGAGCTTCCATAAAAGCATAAAATCTTTTGGGTTGGAAGGCACCTTAAAGACCATCTAGTTCCACCCCCTCTGCCATGGGCAAGGACACATTCCACGAGACCAGATTGCTCAAAGCCCTGTCCAGCCTGACTTTGAACACTTCCAGGGATGATGCAGCCACAGTTTCTGCGGGCAACCTGTTCCAGAGAACTAAAATGCTAATAATCATACAAATAGCAAATGATCATGGGACAAAAAATAGCACTGGCACCAGCAATGAATACATTATTTGAGAAAAGTAATGAATATGAGGTAGACGGGCATAACTTGGTAGACTGACTTTCCCATTGTTAAACCAATATTAATAAAACAAATGAAATTGTAGCTCTAGTAGTTGGGATTACTTCAGTTTCAGTCATGGAAATTGGTAGTATTACTATTATTTATGTCTATTTTAAAATTTTTATCAATTGTTAGAAAATCCTGATTTTACTGATTACCAGCTAAAAAATGACAAGTTAATTCAGGAAAAATTCATTCAAGATGCATTTGCTTATTAGCCTACAAATTATAAAGAAGCATAAAAATCAGTTTTTAAAAAAATTTTTCTCATTACATTTAATTTTTTTCTACTTTACTGATCTTTAATACTCTGTTTTACAATTAATGATCTCTTTTTTTGGTTTATTTTGTCTCCCCAGACCTGCTAATCAATGCTGACGCAACAGTTTGAAACCATCTACTGTGCCAGTGACACTGATGACAAATGCAAATGCCTAACCCATTTTACTGAGAACTGTGGCCAGTGATCATTCCTGATAATGTAGTTAATGTTTAAGTCACACTGGCCTGGATGCCCAGAGTAGTTAGGGGCCTAAACAGTAGATTCAAATCAGTCTTGAACTCAACACTTACTTGTCTGAAAAATCTTTTTGGATCCAGATTTCAATTTGTGCCTAAGGTGAGACAATAACGCTACTTCACCTCCACAAAACATCTTAAGGTACACAGTTTACTCAAGTTCCAGGAATTATTATAAACTTACACAGTCATTCAATAATAGCTTATTACAACCTAGAAAGCCACAATTGGCAGGCATTTCTTCCACCTTTCGGCTTTTCCATTTCATATCAACTGTCACATCCACAGTCTTTGTGTGAGCATTTGACTGGATCGTCATGAATGGATAGTCCACAAAAGACTTTTTAATCACAGGTGGAGATGTCTTTTGATCTGAGGACTTCTCACATTCTATCAAGGTACAGCTTTTTTGTACAGGTAGTTTTCTAAGGGTATGAGTAGTTGACATTTCAAGGTGTGAATTAGAATGGCTGGAAGAAGATTTTGGTGACTTGAGCTTCATCCATGTCAAAATGAATGCAAGTTTCGTCATCAATTTCTTGAAATAAAAGGCTCGGTACTGAGTAACAGCATGCAGGCATGCAAGGAAAGGAAAGACAGAAACACGGTGAAGACAAATGTAGACAAAGGTAGACAAATGCATGAAACAGACGCCACAACATTAATAGCCTAAAGATTCAGAAGGATGATCCTCAAACAGTGCATTTTTACCAAGAGAAATCAAGATTAATTAAATTTTAGCTCTAACGTAAATGACAGAACACGGTGACTGTGAGAAGCAGGTGGTTAACAGAAAACACCATTTGAAGAATGAATATTGTTATGACTGGAAGAAAACCAGCCTTTAGAAAAATGGTACTTTTCCTATGTTTTGAAAGCCACTTTACACAAACACCATTATAACTAAGTTACACACTAATTCATAGCATTAAATAATAATTTAACTTTCTAAGACCATTTGGCCCACATTCCTTTTATGTCTGACTCAATCAGATGACAAAAGGGTAGTGTATGCATAGAGCATGATAGCACCATTTTGCTTAACAAGAAACATCATACTTGACTGTACCTGACATGTACTTGAGTCAGTCACAACAGTGACTGAATGCTAATGACATCAGAGAATTATGGAATTAATTATATTGTACCTTGCACATAACTACTTAATTTTATACATTATACTTTTAAGTACTTAAGATGCACGCTAGGTTTTATGCGAACTCTAGAATGCGCCAGTGATATAAATGATTAATTTTTTCTGTAGTTGAGTTGGTTACTTTTCACACACAGGTCAAATTTAGAGCTTTTCAAAGCTGCTAAAGAGATATGTAAACAGCTATAAAATCAAGACAGCTACGATATCTGTTTAGTTTTGTTATCTATGTATTATGTGGTTCTCTTTCAGATTTTCATCTTCCACTAGGAATTCATTTTAGAACAGGAAAATCTAAAGTCACTTACAGCTGGATTAGCTAAGATTACTTCCTTTCTAATTATCAAGGCCTTGTGAAATTTTGTCAATCTAAGAAATCTAAAAGCACTTTTATTCTCATGTGGTACAGAGGAGGTGATATGTTGTCTAATAACAGCAAACTTTTAATTGAAGCACAGGAAGTTTCTGAAGAGAAAGCACAGGTCAAGGTGTTAAGATGCATCATTCCTTCCAGGCAACAAAGCAGTAACAGACAGAAATTTCTTAAGAGCAGAATGTAACACTGAAGAAACAAAATGGAAACTGAAGTAGTTAAAACAGGAAGACAAATGCTAAATAGCAACATGAAACGCCAGGCAAGACTTAAAACTGCATGGCTCACAAAATGACAATAAAGACATACTGAAAATAACAGAACAGAAGTATCTATCTTCATCATTAAGAAAACACTATTGAAATTTAGACACAAAATCACCTCACATTTAAGGTTTTTATGTTCATGGCATGCACATTGCTTACATTAAGATCTTCAGAAATGCTCTTTTCTTCCTAGTACTTTGCCTGTGTGTTTTCTTCTCCTTCTCAGTATCTAACAATATTTGCTATACAAGGATAAGTATTTCAAGCTTTTCCTTTCAGTGGTAAATTTTCTATGTGAAATCCCTATAATTTAAAGTTAGTGTGTTTTTATTTGTGGTATTTTATGAAAAATTCTAAATGTCAGCTTTCCAAAATGATGCATCTTCTTGTGAGCTTCCAGAAACCCCAACCTCCACATAATCTTGCTTGACATGGCAGCAATACACGGAAAACATGATGGGAGAAGATTAATCTTCACATATTATTCAGGAACAACCATCCTACTACCAGCTCATTAAAAAAAAAATTATTATTGCCATGCACTGATTGCAGTGGAATCTAGACTTTTGGATGATTCTTAAACACCCTTCAAAAAAAAAAGCGCCAGATTTTCAACTTACATGTTTACTCTCTTGTGACCTTTTTATGAGCACAGGAAATACTAGTTAGTTTTTTCTTGAGGTGAATAAAACACAAGGCAGGGGGAGGAGATAAAGGACAATCCTAAATAAAGCACCATCCATAGGTACAATTCAGTCTTCCTTCAACAGAGGAGAGCTATAATTTTATTACACTTCTATTATACTTCCACATTCTGGCTTCTTTGTTATTATTTGAAACGACAATAAAACAGTTTAAGTACACCAGGCATTTCAGGACTTTTTCTCCAGGGCTATTCATCTGTTACTAACGGGAATTCAGTAACAAAAACTGACTTTTTTTGCAAAATACCTTCTTTTTCCTGAGCTGAAAACCAGGAAAAAAACATAGGAAACTAGAGGTTTTTCACTTTACAGAGTATGCCAAAGCTTCTTTTTCCTTTACAGTTCAAATTGAAACTAAGTAACTCTAAGCATTTTGCAGATTTTATCTCAAATAATAGTAGGTGGAGTTTAAACAGTGCTAGACGTTGTTTCCATCTCCAATTTCATATTAATGGTGTGCATAGCAAGGGATTTGAAGCTCCACATATTATCATACATAATGCATATATATACACATCAAAAACCTACCATTTAGCAATTGACGTGAACAAGTTACTTGACAGAAGAGAAAAAGGGACTACAAGTTATCCTAATGAACCAAGGCAGGTTGTCATTTTACAGCACCAACAAATGAACTCGAAGGAAGAAAAATCATATTTAAAAAATGCATATAGATTACCTTGCCCTGAAGGTGAAGATTACTGCGGATGACATCTCGTACTTCATCTTCAGTATCTTTCTGCCAATAGATTACAAATCATATAAATTAGGAATAGAAGGTAATTAGGAAATGTTATGATTCATTAAATGTCAGTGTTGGGTTTCATCGGGTGATGAATAAAACTGACAATGTGGAAGACTGAGGAAAATCTCAGAGACAAATCTTCTTGAGTCAGGGTAGAACTAGCCATATCCAAGCTTGCAGTAACAAATTCTGAATGGCATCATGCATAATTGATCAAAGAAACACACTAAATGCAAGTCTGAATTAAAATTACTAGTATACATGTAGTCAAAATTTGACCAAATAAAAGCAATACCATGAACACAGCTTTCTCTGATTTGATTTCTACTTCTTTTGGAAATCTTTTATCCTGAATAACATTCAGTTCAGCTGTCCAAAGGTTTTAGCCTGCCAGGGTGTATACAGGATCATAGCTTGAGAAAGAGTATATTCCAAATTACAATCACATTATTGCACTGTGATTTTATACCCAGAAGCATCAGTTTTAAATTAGCCTATCCCTACAAAAACTCCTGCATTCACATGAGAGTCACCAAAAGAAACTAGTTTTGATATTGGGCATAGAAGTTAGGAAACATCTAGTCCTTAATTTTATTTCCAAATTCAAGCTTCATAAAATATAACAAACTCAGCATTAAAAATTAAGACAGAAGAATAACTTTTAATTTAATAATGTCATTTTTACTCATCTACTGATCATTTAGAAAATAAGTATGTCCAAACTGAAATGTTTTAAGCCATGAGAACTATAGGCAGAAAACTATTTATCATAATCACCCATTGTGCCTTTAAAGTATGGAATTATAGTCATGTTTCTCTGTGTCACACTGTAAGACGAACACAGGGTGAAATACTCAAATAATTTTGTTAGTAAAATATTTCTACCTTTTGCAAGTGCAAAAAGAGCACCTACCATGCTAAATCGATTTTTGGCCAGTGCAATTAGCTCTTGGTCTCCAGGAGCACAAATGTTTAGGCCAATGGGAAGTAATCTCTTCAGTGCTGCCACAATGAGAGAGGTCTGCATAGAGTACCGGTCACCTTTTCGCTTCATCTTCTTCCTCTCCTGGTCAGAAACTGCTGCCTGCAGAATAAAGCCAAGATGAAAAAACGAAACAAAACAAAACAAAACATAAATCTCATATTAAATAAAAGAATTGTAATAGCAACTTTGTACTTGTCTTCGGTTTGAAAATCTCTTTATTACCTATACAGGTGCAACTATATCCAATGGAACTGCCATTATATCATTGCCAATATTTTGCACCAATATCTGCAAAGTTCACTGTGTTTCTCAAATGACTATGTTTTGAATCTCAACCCAGGGTTTACAACAGATCTTGTTACAAAATCCACTAACAAACACAACCTTCCCAAACAAATGAATAAACACCACCAAAACACCAAACCCCACAAAAAAACAAATTCACTGAAAAAAAAATCAAGCAAACAAAAAAAAGCGCTTCTCTGGAGTCCTCCTGTCTCCTTCTCCTTTGCAACAAGGAAAACATAAAGATCTTTACACTACCTTAGACATCTTAGATTTGGTGTCACTGATAAGGAAAGACATGTTGTTGATTTCATTTTGTACCACAAAGTTCTGCTCTTCCCTTTTGAAATTCTGGAAATATACAGAAAATCGCAGTTAGAAGCACTTATTTGAGTAATCTGTCTAAACATGTCTTAAATAAAAACCTGTCAAATCCACAAGATAACACAGGGAGAGTAAAAATTAACAGATGATCAATAATGTCCTTGAATTTCACATTTATTTACATGGCATAGCTAAGGTGGTTGTAAGTTTGAGGGGTTTTTTCCATGTTAGAGAGAGAAGGAAATGTTTCTCTAGCTATTAAACGACATGATAAAAGTCTCACTCCTCCTCCAATTCAAAATAAAAATATTGTCTGGGATTTTCCAACTAGTAAATGTTCACTTAATTTTTGCCCCATTATAAATTTTCGCTATATTCCGATACATAAGAAAATTTTTAAATAAAAGACTGAACTTGTGAATACACAAGTAATTTGATGATCCAGTATCTACTGTGTAACCAGTTTTTGTGAACAGTGGTGTTTATATTAAATGTTACAGTTAAATTCAGGCACAAATACAGAATTTAAAAGGCATCTTGTTTCCCAAACTTGAAAGAATTGAAGCTATGGCCAAAAAAAAAAAAAAAAATTAGTATAGCTAACAGTCCATACAGGGATCTAATGACTGAAAGTATTTAGTCTTTTTTGCTTCTTTAATTCTTTGTGTTCCAGTATTCACTGAATCACGTGCCTGATGATGTCTGGTTATAAAAAGGCTATGGGGTAAAAATAACTTGCGGGGTGTGGGGGGGCAGAAGATAAGGACAGAAAACAATGAGCTTAATATATTAAATACAAAAATATATTAAAAATCTCCAAACAAATAGAAAACCCACAATAAAAAAGCCAAGAATCTGTAAGTAAAATAGCTACAATCAGTGTTATTATGCTATAAAATACCTATAGCTACTCATAGCTACTCTGCCATGTCAATAGTGTCAGAAAAAGTCATTAATACCTTCCCATCTGCAGTTTCAATTCTGTCATTAAATGTGTTTTACAAACATATTTGATCTACTTTTATAAAAATCTCATTAAAACAAATATGTATCAAGAAATTACTTACATGAGACTTTGACCAGTAAATGAAGACCTCAGCCACCATGCGGAACAACTCTTCCGCTTCAGGGTTAGGCTCCTTCAGCCATTTTGCCCTAAAATTTGGTAAAAGGGTAAAAATGCAGATGATCCTCACTGTCTTTTTGCTTTGAAATCAGTGTACAACATTTTACTAGGATACATGTCAACAAAAACAAGCATGCATGATTTTAATCCTTTCTGGTAGCGGTGGCTTTTTGTTGTCCTATTTCAAAACCCTATAAATCCTTCTACATTAATCCTAGGTTTAATCCAATAGATTATGATTGAAATTGTTTTGGTTTGCTTTGTTTTCTTCTGAAAAAGACCCCAGCTCCTCCTAAAGCTCATAAAGCATTAGCTTGAGCAACTTCAAGATGGTCAGACTGCGTAAAAGCCACTTTAATTCAGTGCTAGCCATACCAAGGGATAAGAAATGGTATCAATAAACAGGAAGGTTTTATGAGCTTCATTGACCTATTCCTCTCCACATACCTGTTATAGTCCACAAATCTAATCAACAAAGGGTAGAAGGCATAGAGGTCCCGTGCCAAAGTGGTGAACTCATCTAGGATGAGCAGTTCAGACTCCGACATGTCACCTCTGCCTTCTGCTCTTAGATGTTCTTCATCCGATACAACCACTGCTGCTTTTTTCTTTAGTTTATCCATCAGTGGAAGGAAGTGTGTCTTTAAGAGCTGTGGCTTCGCTTTACTTATGATGGGCTGGGAAAACACTATTTAAGGCAATGAATATTATAATATATACCTGGCCACAAAATATAAATAAAAACTTTTACCTTTTCCCACTTCCTTGAATCTCATTTCTAGGCTACAAAGTAAAATCCTGCCCCCATTGAAATCAGCAGAAGTTTTGCCCAGAATTAAATGTGGTCAGGATTTCACAAAGTCAATTCAGTTTGTCACTATGAGGGCAGACTAAGCTTGCAAGATCATCAAAATTGAAATATCTCCTTACTGGAGGTATTCTGTCAGCATGGTATTTGTCTACATAGTCTTACTGAGCAATGTAGAAGTTGTTTAATGGTATGTGTGGCTGGATAAATGTATAGACAGCTACACAATGCACACACAAGTTTTCTCAGCCACTGGCCTCCGTTTTGAACCTTGCCTTTTAACTTGTGTGAAGTGGAACTCAAAAGCATTCCCTGGTTATTTGAAAACCTAAGGAAATAGCCTGCCTGTATTTCTTATGCACGTTAGGAAGGCTTCTATGTAGACACAAATGAGTCAACCATTCATTTCAGACTCATTAGCACAAGCTTTTGCAAATCTACTCATAAGAACAAATATGTAAATTAGCACTGGGCCCATTAGTGCAAAACCATTTGTAATGTATGATTAAATTACAAAGAATTTGTAAGTTACCACCTATCCTCAGAGTACATTACATTACTAACCCTCAAAAGACTAGGAATTCAGAGTGCTACCATGAATGAAATTACTATTACAGCAAGTACTGGAAAGTCATAAGAAAGTCTAATTGAAAAATTGAATCCACATCACTGAAGTGACTTTTCCTCAGAGATTGTAACACTGAGAAATAAAGTGGTTTTAAATAAATTTTAAGGTGTTATCACAATGAAGTTAATGTAAGGATTATTAAAATGACATGAAAATTTCCAGATTTTATTGTAACGGATATGTAAGAAATACACCTTCAAAACCACATTTTAAGGATCCAGCACTCACACAGAATAGCAAAGAATTGTATAATGCCTGCAAAAGGAAACCTGCTATATAATGAAAATGAGCTAAATAACTATAGCCCTTGAATTCAATATACTGCAAAATGCATATGTGTATATTCTGCGGAAAAATAAACAGTCTAATGTACTTCTTATATTAATTAATAAGAGACTAAAACATATTGCTTTTTTTTATACTGGATATTTCCAGTTCATCAAGATTTTTTGCTTTAAAAATGTAAAAATACGAGTGATCTTCTACTTTAACACAGTAAATACAGAGTAATTCAGAGTGTGTGTGTATATATCTATATATGTTCTGAATACACACATATTTGCTTGTTTAATTATTTATTTTTACATCTTACCTGCTAATCTCTTCATCCAGGCTCCTTCATCAATACCAAGATTGTTATAGATGATTTTCAATATGTTACCCAACAGAGTGTTCATGTGCTCTGATGTCAAGGCTGTGCAACACATTTCAGCCTTGTCGGGATTGTTTTCCGGCCCATGCTCCCACCAGTGGGACATGTAACTACACAGCATAGGCAGTACTACTTCCATGATATGTGGCATTTGTGTGTAACGAATACCGGATTCTGCCAGTTCCACAATTTCTTCCATCAACTTCACCAAGGAAGGAATATTTGGGCAAACCTCTTCTACACTAGCAGGCAAATTCAGAACTATTGAAAAAAAAAATCCAAAAATCAATAAACTAAGTCATAGAAGGAAAGTAGTTCTTTTTTTGCTAATCGATACAATTTTTGTTTTCTATTTACATTTACAGTCTTCTGATTCAAAGGAAGAAACCGAAACATAACAATAAAAAACATGTCCTTTCATACTATTGAGCAATAAACTGTTTATATGAAAATTTCTATAATTAAAATGATTCCTATATGAAAGTTTCAATAATGTAAATATTATGGAATGAATTCAGAGAAATCAGATGTGCTTTTCTATATTCAAAATAAAACCTAAATTCCAAAATTTTTTTCAACTTTGAAGTTGAGGAAAGAAATTGATACAATGAAATATCTCTCAACAAGACATCAGAAGAGACCTGGAATGCTAATAGAAGAAAAAAAGTCATTGCCTGTCACAATGAATTGAGCAGACTCAAGAAACTGATTATAGAGGTGAATGTCTGATTGTGAATATATACTTTTGAAGTTATTTCAATTATTAGTTTTTTCCTCTGAAAAGGCACTGCAGTTGTCTTTATTTTGGAGGCAGTTTATTTCATCCACAAATAAATACCTGTAAGCACAACTATTAGCTCTGTACAACAACATGATATACACATACAATGACATACACAGATATCTACAAATCAAAACTTTAGCCTGCAACTGGTGAATATTGATCTGTAACAATATAGCCTGAGGCTAGTCTTTTTTGAAAAACATTATCTTCTCCACATAGACCCAATACATTTTACATGGACATCAAAGAGTCTCAAGATTAATGCAATTTTGGAAGATAAATTCAGTTTTCCATTTCAAAATCATTGAAAATACAGTGGCTTATCCTTCCAGATGTATTAAAATTGCTAGAATATATATGGCAAGAATGCATAGTTGTTGATATTTTCAAGTTAAGATACTACAGCTCATTGGAAAACAAATCTGATATGCTCTCCTTTTTAAAAAATAAAGGTGAAGTTATAAAATGGATGTCATTATAAACTGTCATCTTATACAAACATACTGTCATCTATCTGTATCTGTGAGATAATTCACACAGCAAATACGCAGAGCTTGTACATTTCTACTGCAACTTCTTACTTATTGCAGGAACAGGTTGTGCATATTCTACAATCATGTTACAGGATAAGAAACATCAAGAGTAGAATAAAAAATACGCAAAAGAAACCTACATAATGTTACTGAAAAATATCTGTACTGTCTTGTATGTCAAACAAAATAAAAAGACAATTTACATACTACTCTGCAATGTATTTATTTTATAAGGGCATAATATGAAATTAGTACAGTAAAGGTATTTTCCTTCAATTGCAAGTATTTGGTTTAGGGACCCAATATTATGTGTGTAAACTGAGGAACCAAAGTTACTGATGAGAATACATATGTTTATCATCAGATACACAACAACTGAGGTACTCAAAATGTGCAAAGTCTCTTCATTAAATCAATTCCAAAGTAGTATTTTGAGAATGGTGTCTCAAAATTAAATTAGTAACCTTAGGAACATAAAACATTCACTTACCATTGGTTTAGAAAAGAAATACAAACAAGATAGGACAAGAAAATTCTTGCACTATCAAGTGTATTCAAAAACACACGTATTAAGGCAAGAAGCATTTACAGTGAAATAGTGTTTTCACAACCATTACGTGAGTTTCTGGAAATACCTGCTCTGTCTCTTGCATTCTTGGTATTGTAGATTGAGTAGATATTATGTTTGTTCAAATGAGTTTCCAAAAAAGCCACTGGAAAGGCACCTGAGAAAGCAGCCAAGCATTCTCCCAGTGCTGATCGTTGCCTGTGAATTAACAAACACCAGTAAGTATACACCCCTTTGATCACAGAATCACAGAATGGTTAAGGCTGGAAGGGACCACCAATGGAGTCATCTGGTCATTGGTGCTTGACTACACCTTGGGTTTTTTTTTAAGATGAACACATTTCAAAGAGATAAGCCACTACATTATTAGGATGATCAACACAAGAACAGGTAACAGAAACTGAAGTCTAGCAACCCTCTTCTAATATATGAATGAAATGTTAAGACATAAAATGTCAAAGTCGGCCTACTTAGCTTACAGAAAATGAGACATATGCAGGGAAAAAAACAAAGTAATTTTAACATTGTCTTCTGTTTTATTACTTTCCTCTTAGCTTTACTGACTTTATAATTGCTACTATTAAGACAAAGCTAACAGACAGAACACGAGACTAAAAACATCTATCATTTCATTTGAGTGATATTTCCTTTTCCTGAGAAATAGTGACAATCACTTTCATGCTTGGTCTAGTAAGAAAGTTCTTCAGTGAATAAAAATTGCTTCTAATGATCAATAACTCTAAAAGTTTTTCACAAAAACATTCCTTTAATGTCTTCAAATATATGACAAGATTTATTTGATAATCAAAATTCCTTCAGTGTGTCAAAATTTTAAAAAACCTGTCTCTAGTAAGAAATAAGTGAGTCCTTGTCACTTCACTTGGGTCCTTCAAGGGACAATTAATACTGTTCTTTCTGATTTCCAATTCAATTGATCACAGCAGATTTTAGAGAAGTCAGAAATTCCTTGCTGAGGCTGAGTCACACAGGTGCCAGATATCCAAGAGAATTTGACTCCAGAAGAGTCATGAACTTTCAAGTTAAAAGAAAAAAAAAGGCCTCAAAAATGATTTTGTGATTTAAAAAGATTCATCTTCAGTCTATAGTTTATCTCATTTTTGGAGAGTTTATTCTTTCTAGATCTAACTCATTAAACTTTATTTTGTTAAATCTAACTTCATTCTCATTATTATTTATATTGTTTGCTCCTTCTTCCTTTTTTTTCCCCTTTTCATTAAGTCTTCATAAGCAAATCATACATTCATCACATACAACTAAAAAGAGCATGCTATATGCTTTTCACCTGCAATAATGGTTGTAAACAATCACATATGAAAACAGTCAGGCTGAAATCTTTTGTCTTAAAAACAAAACCCATATACTTTATTTGCCAAATAGCAAAACATGTTGATTTTATCTCCTCAGTGAAATGAAGGAGACGTGATTTTCCACAGGTGTGTATATTTTAACTTAAGTATTGGTCCCAACCTTTCTTCGGTCCCAACCTTTCTTCATAATGTTTCCTATGATACTGCCACCAAGTAAGCAAGGGTAAGTCACTGGGCTGCTCTGGAGTTATGCACAGGTGGATTTGCTAAAGAGTATGACTTCCTAAACAGTGAACTTCCTAGATTACTGCTGCCAAGATCTGAAATGTATGAATTCTGTTTAGCCCTCTTTCAGAACAGTTCTAGTCACTGTAGTTCAACTATTCAGTTTTAAGAACTCAGTTATCTAAGTATCTACATTTTTTGGCCAAACATGGCTTACACAGACCAAACATAACTCGGAGGGGGGTTAGCAGATACACAGAGGCATAAAAAAGCAATTAAAATGCCTCATTTTCCTGGGTAGTTGAGCTAGAATAGATGTAGTGTTGTACAAGTGACAAATTATATTTAATTTAGGCTAATGAGAAAGAAATATAGAACAAAATTAAACACTATAGAAGGAAGAATCGTAACAATTGCTGAGCTGAATGACATAATTTTACAATGCTTCAGTTGACCCTCAAATAGGCCCTATTTATTATAAAGTCAGATAATTTTATTTTTTATTTTTGTTTTAATTAAGAAATATATTTTGAGAAGCATATAATGCAATATTTCTAGTGCATTATAATAAATGAAGCTGCATTCCACTTAACATCTGAGCACCACTTTTTCTCTTAAGATATCTTTGCAACAACAATCTCTTCCTATACTCATTTGTGAACTGCAAAGTCATGATGCTAAGTATAAACACAAATATTAAAAACAGAAGAACACTTTTCCTTCTTACCGCTCTACATAGATACTCTTGCTAGTTCCCAGAGCGTATAAACTGGCCAATATTCTGTAACAGGAGACCTGAACATCTTCCACTAAAGAGAAGAAAAAATGTTATTTATAAAGAGATTTTTCTCTGCAATTTCCCTAGAATTAAAATACACTTCCTTCTACAATAAATGAATTAATAATATTAAGATATCAAAGGCAATCCACAGAAATCCACAGAAATCACTCACTAAATACAGAAAGTCTTTGGACCACTGAGTGCTGTAGTTTTACTCAAAACTTCCATTCACTTCAATATCATGTTAACAGCTAAGACAGTAGACGTCTTTCACTAGGGCACTAACTCTCTGAAATTAATGGCAACCAACACGTGACACCTTTACAAATAGAACACCATTTTGTACAAAAGAAATGAAATCCAGTGAAACAGATACCTAAATACTTTAATCGGTTTATCTTTTTTTTAAACTTAGGCACAGATACTAGCTAAAAGCATGCACTTGGTTTACACTTAACACTGACAAAGGATTAAAAAAATAATAATCCTATAGTCCTTATGAATACTTCACCAAAGGATGTTTTAAAATTATCAAATGTTTCAGTCACAAAAATGTGAGAATAATCTTAATATCTATTTGAAAAATACTTTTTTAGTGTATTCTGCAGTAACAGAGTAACAGTGCCATTAAGAAGGACAACACTCCCATTCTTGCCACAGGTATCTTTCTTAGTGTCTCCTACAGTGATAATATTATCCCCTAACATGCAATGAAATATTGTGAGTAAAACAGGATAAGACTTCATGGGCTGGGAGACCCTACAAGATACTGTATCAAAGCTACATGGCTTGGCCCTTTAATGTACCATGATTTTAGTTCAGATCATGTTGGATTTGGGTGTTTTCACATAAAAATAGTAACCTCAGGTACACCTTTGCACATGCCACCCCACGGAATACTCTGTACCTCGTACTCTTAAGTACAAGTACCAGGTCAAGATGCTTGTACAAATAAGATAATCTTACTCTTAATAAGATGTAAAGAGAAATTTTGTGCAAGAAAAAACAACCTTTTCACCTATGCTGTAGATAAAATAAATAGGCACAATTTAAATAATTTATTATTTCTCAGATTATGAATTCTAAATTGGGTGTTTTACACCAGTGTGATGTATATGGAATATCTGGTTAAGAACACCGACTTAAGTGATAAGGTATACAAAGCTAATTATTAAGTTTTAAAACACGGAATACCAGAGATCAAAAACTATACAAGGCATGAACCTGCTGATGTCTAAACAGTGGTTTATGATGAACAAGTGAAGTATGTGAACTTCACAAATACTTTTTCTGCACACCATCACAGTCTCCTTAATTTTACAGAAATAATGTCTGTACCTCATGACATTCACATCCATCAATACAACTCCAAAATTTCAAAGAGTTCTTTTAATGCTATTTTAAATAACACTTTTTACAGATTCTAAAAAGAGGAAAAAATATAACTTGCTATTCTTTTCTGCCAGATCCTTTTCATGGATTTTCATAACTGAATTAACTCTACAGAGCAGAACTGTCTCCTTTAGTGCAGTCTGGACAGCAATATTTCTGTGAGTTCCTAAAATATATAAAATTAAACCTTTATGTGCAGATTGCAAAGTTTGCAAAATGTTGTCTTGCAGGTACCATGTTTGGGAAAATAAAAATACTGAATCTGCTGTATTCAGAATCTCTACAGAAACCCCATATACACAGTCTCATACACCTTCCCTTCTCTGGTGCCTGAATTCTTCAAGAGCTCCTTCCACTTTTCTCTTTTCCTTAGAATTTAAGATGCACCCACCCAGACTCCCTGCTAACAGAAACTGAGTCAAGGTGCATGTATGATGGTATAACACTATTCTTGTAGTATAACCTTATTTATAGACAGAGAAAAGGCAAATTAACTTGCACAAAATGACTTCTAACAGAAGAAGAAAGTCACAGTAAAACCACAATAAAGTTTTAAACAAAATTAATCCTTCTGACTTTCTAATCACAGCCACATCAGCTTTAATAATTTACACGATGTCCACTAAAACCTGCAGACCAGTTTTGGTTGATTACAGCAAATATTTGATTAAATCTATGACAATTTTGTCAAAATGACATAGAATTTGTCCTTCTCTAATAGAAATCAGAGTTTAGTAATGCTTATTACATAATACAACAGATATTTTAGTGGCATGGCCCTTCTACATACATACATGATAATATGATGCATGATACATACATATCAAATCTTCCCCAAACTGGTGCTGTCCTATATGCTCAAATAATGAAGATAGCACTGGCAGGAGAGCAACTGTGGTATAATTAATGATTTGTGTAACTCCTTTTGGCTGGTTTCTGCTGTGTGTAAACTGGCCTTGCTTAAGATTTTCCATCGTTTTCTCCAAATCCTCAGCAGCATTATCCAAAAATGCTCTCAATGCCATCCTAACAGATTCCAGACCAGTTTTCATCACAGTCCTGTTTATAGCATGCAAAAAGAACAAAAAAGAATATTCTATTAGACAAGCATGGAATAAAGTTTAGTCTCAGAGGATATGAAATAATAGAGATCTGAGGAAAAACCTTTCATCTCTTAATATTGTAAAATCCTCTCAAAGCAAAATAACTTACTGAAAACAAGTTTCATAGGTATCCTGCAGAACACCAGTATACTTTGTTTGGTTTCCTGATCAGAAAATAAAGTCCTTTAAAATTTATAAATTTAAAAATTTATTCATTTAATTCCAGAGGGAAAAAAAACAAGAAAAAACAACTAAAAAAAAAACAAGAATGAGAAATTTCTGACTCTAGAAAGGGAAGAACTATCTCAAGCTAGAACTCAGAAGTCTTCCCAATCATGACAGTCATATTTCTGCCTCCAAAATAAGGGTATCAAAAAGGAATGAGTAAAACAACTACATCTGTTTAAAAATAAAAATAAACAAATAAGTAAATAAATAAACACATTGATTACATAATTATATAATGCAAAGATATAATTCAGGAGAATTATTACCTTATTTGTTTTAACTAGCTCAATTACAGAAATCCTTTGTCTAAGGTAAGTGAAACTCAGGTGACGTTCTTCTGTACATTTAATATTAGTCCACTTTTTCTCTTTGATTGTTTATTTTAAAGAGTAAATATATACAGTTTCAATGGCAATATCTTCAAACTTACACGTAACCCCCATGAATTCCCTAGTCCTTATCTGGAGCTATTTTTACATCTCTACCAAGGGCTAAACTAGTGACCTCCATCAGTATCTGTACTTCTTCTGTACAATTGCATAGAGCATGGGCAATCTAAGACCAAAAATCCAAGATATTGCAACATAAAGGATTACCGTGAGCCATATTAGTGACCATGATCATGACTACTCCATAGCAAATGGAAAGTAAAACTTGTCCATGTAAGCCACCGCAAATATACTGAGAAAAAGAGCTATTTGCTTGTAATACAGTAAATTTTTGAGACTAAATGCAAAGTGAAAAAAGTCACCTTGAAATTTCCATGGAGATAATTTAAACTACCATATTTTGTTTCACAGCTGCAAAGATCTAAAAATCAACTATCAGCACAGATGGTTGAATGTACAGTAAACAAAAAGCAACAAATTACCCTCCAATATATGAAGGTTTCCTCATCTAAGAACCTAACAATGGGTCAGGCAGCTCAATTTAACTTAAAAGTAACACTGAATTCTATGTAAAGGGTCTGTGTTGTTTTTTTGTTGGTTTGTGTTTTTTTTTCAAATAAGAACCTGAATTAATTTCACAAAGACACACCGTGAGACAGATTTACTGTACACCGTGTCCATTTAACTCCTGAATTTTTTGACTAAACAGTATAAGCAAAATACTAAAATACTTCTAATTTTATTGCATTTTTAAGGAAGTCACATGATTAAAACCAGATGAATTAATAGCCAACAGTTTCTGGACACCATTGATCCATACCAAAGTTGAAAGTGTAACCTACTAAGTCAGACCTTAGTAATTAACCTACTTTGCAAGGGTTAATTAACTTACTTTTCAGCATGGTAACTCCTTGAGTGTTGAAATTCAGTAGCCTTACACAGATAGCACAAATACGACTGCACATTACACTCTTTATCCTTGATTTTCTCTGTACTTTAGAAAATATAATCAGTATTACCTCGCATCCAAAGTCTGGCCTAGTATGTGAAGACAGTTGACTATTGATGTGGCATCATTTCCTAAAAAGGGGAGAAAATGATCCACCAATTAAACTGAGCATAGTGTGTAGCTTATCAACACTCTGCTATCTCTGGATTTAATGAAAGAATAAATGACATAGCAGAAGAGCAACAGAACTTCTGCATAATTTTAACATTCAAGTTAAAAAACATGCATTTTTTTGTCTTAGCCTTATTTACACAAATGCAGTAACTATAGGCAGTAAAGCATCTCTCATCAAATAGCTGAGGCAGTCAAGATGGAAGCACTTAAATGTGGGGTTAATATGAGCTGCAGTGTATTGTCTGGTTTTCCTTTTATTTCTATAAATTTTGCTTCAATTAATTCAAGTTTATCTGGACATTTGTCTTCCTCCTCTCAGTAACATAAAACCTGTTAATTTTCAGAAGTTGATATTGCAGGAAGAGAACATTTATATAAAATGTCATAATAAAAGTTAGCTCCCTGGTGTAACCCATAGGCTGCAGCAATTTATAGCTGGATTAGGTGTGGTCCACATGAGTAAAAATCTATGACATAATACACATATTCCATACTATTTTCCATTATTTTTTTCATACTTATATATGTAAAAATAGGGCTTACACACAACATGCCTTGTATACATATGTATATCCCAAAATGTTGCCTTGTACAAGCCTCTTTACTGTAAGTTCACTTTTTAAATACACGTAGGCTACACATAGGCTACAAAAATCTGAACCACAGCTTACCTAATACATTTATTTTGTTTAAATGAAATTCTGCAAAAATAGAACTGCCTTTTCTTGTGTCTCTTTATATTCAAATTTTCTCAATTAGTGAAAAGAGTAGAAACAAACTGAAGGTTTAAGATGTATTTCTGTAAATACATCTATCTGCATACCATGATACACCGCACTGTACTTTCTTACTGGTGGTTATTTCACTTAAAAATATAAGCAAACGTACAACTAAAATTAGTAACTCAGTGAAATAGAGATTTAAAGAGATAAATTTAAAGAGATAAATTTAAAGAGATTTAAAGAGATAAATTTAAAGAGATAAATTGCAAAGAAGGTGTGGGAGGTTTGTTGTAACACTTGAGAAACTGTTCTATGCTACCAAAATTAGGAGATACTGCCGTGGTGTTCATCCACAGCAGATTAAACAAACCTGAATGATAACTTCCACGGCTGCCACTCGTCAAGCCCCACCCTTTTTTTCCACTGGCACTTGTGATCAACAGTGAGCAGATAAGAAAGCTGAGGTGACCTCAAATAATCCTATCAAAAACACCACTCCAAAGGATTTTTTTGTCAGATCCATTTTTTTTTCCTTATTTTGCTGCTCTGGTGGTATCAATGCCAGTGTTGATGCAGAGAGTGCAAGACTGTGCTAATGACAGCAGGCATGAAAGGAAGTACTCAAAGCAAACTGCACTTGGATTGTGGATTAGACTGTCATAGAATCATAGAATGGTTTGGGTCGGAAGGAATCTGAAAGAGTATCCAGTTCCAAGCCCCCTGTCACGGTGGCTGGGGACACCTTCCACAAGACCAGGTTGCTCAAAAGTCCTGGCCTTGAACACGTGCAGGGATGAGGCAGCCACAAATTCTCTCAGCAACCTACTCCAAAATGGAATTCCTTACTAGAGATTTAAACCAAATTGAATCAAACTACTCATATATAAATGTGCTTTTTAAATTGAGAAAATATAAATTGAAATGCTCAATTCACCAAAATTATTCACTAAAATCTTTCCATTTCAGCCCAGTTATAATAATGAAAATAAGTCAATACAGTCTTTCTGATGCACTGCTACGGATCTCAAATAGTAAACTATTGGGGTCAAAATCTACTTTCACAGTGTGAGAAATAATGTTTCCATGTTGAATTACAATTCCATAATCTAAATAACTGTCTTAGATATCAAATGTGATTAACTATTTAAGTTCCCTCTGGAAGACTGCATGCCTAATTTCCCAATTTATCAAGGTTTTCATATCCAGCTTAAGCTACGTGACTTCAGCTAATGATTTTCATAAATGCAACTGTATATTCAGAAGTACCATTCAAATTCACAGTAATATAAAATACCTACATAGCAAAACTATGTAGTATTTTGTTATTTATTATAGCAAACTCCCCACTATCCATAACAGGATGCTCACTGAAGATGCAGTGAAGCACTGAAGATGCAGTGAGCACTCTTGCTCAGTGAAGATGCCTCCAAAATGCACAAATAACCCAGCTGTACACAGAGGTATCTTTATGAGCATTTTCCCCTCTTCTACATAGTCCTTGTCTTTGCTGGATTAAGTGAAACTCTGTTGATCAGGTTTTCTAACACAATGCAATTCACTGTCAAGGTAAGGCAGACTGTAAGGCGACTTTGAGTTGACCTAGTGGGTCCAGAGTAAACAACCCAACCATGCTCCGTAATCTTATGGTGATCTTATCATAATTAACAGAAAAAACACAGTGTTGGCATAAAGATTTTCTATTCTGTTAGTTACTGCAGTCTAGGAAAAGAGTTAAAAACCAAACTGTAGCCATAGGGAGTAGTCATCTGACCCTATCTGACTTATCTCCTATCCACTCAAAGCTATCCAAACAACAGGAAATAAGCAAGATGAGTTGTGGAGTGAAAAAGATCTTTTCTTTAGTACTGAAGAAAGTTACCTTGACTTGGATTTTTGATTTCAACTGTGACTCATTTTAGAAAAAAAGTCTGAAAGCCAAATGCATACAATAACAAAAAATATTTACAAAATTTTAATAGTATACCTGAGCTATTTCATTCTTTGAAGAAGCAACCTAGGGTATAAATCAGAACTTATGCGTACGCTTGTGAAATATTCCACTCTTCAGAAAAAGCTGCAACAGTGCCCCACATCTGCAGAAATAACTCAATTTCTCCTATGATCTTTTGGTTTTACAGGGAAATCCACTCATCTCATCTCAAAACATTTAAAAGTTATATTCCAAAATAACTTCTGACCTTTCTTCTCAGTTTAATAGTTTTCATAACAGTCTGTGAACTTTTTGAACACCACACTGCTGCAGCAAGTTCCTTGCCTTCAAGCTGAATGAAACATGCAGGAATTGAGTTAGATGCATGTTACCTTAATAAAATTTTAATTCACTAGAAATTACCCATTTAGGTATGTTCACAGATGCTGAAGTTTGCACTGCATCCATCATAGAAGTTATGGATGCATAGGATGTACTATTTCAACTCTCAACTCTCATGGCATAAGAAAAAATTGCAAAGTAAATTACTTCAATTAGGTGATTTTCACATGGCATAAGACAAACACAGAGCTCCTGCTAAAGTCACATAATGTCAGAAAGATAGTACACATGCGTATGTGGAGTCAAGCAGATCTTGGAATATTCAAGAATTCCACAGAACATAACTAAGCATTTCAGCCCACTTCAAATTTTCCTTAATGACTTTCCGATACAAATGTGAAGTTTGGTGATGCTTTTCCCAAATGATTTAGGACAAAATAATAAATTAGTAATTATAAATTATTTAGCAAGATTCTTTGGTAGGATAATGAAATCCAGATATTAGTTAAAACACATGGAAAACTAAACAAAACCCCCAAGAACTGATAACTACAAAAGCTTTTTATTCCATCTAATAAATTCTGTGATCTACCAGTCTAAATGACTAGTGGTCTGTGTAGACCATGCATTTCTGCCATGCAGCATGCAACAAAGCAGCACATAACACAATGCAAAAATGGCAAAGAAAACCAAGTGATGGCCATGCTAGTATTTGTCAAGGGTCTCCTTACCAAACAGTGAAATCCTATGCCTGACAAGAACTCCAAGTTTGCAGAACAGGCTGAAGACAAAAGAAAAACAAAAGAGAAGAGAAGGGAGAAGGAAAAAAATGAGGGAGGGAGGGGGGGAAAAGAAAGAAAAAATAACAGCTGATATATGAGCAGGAAAAGCAACATGATGTCACGCAGAAAGAATCAATTGTCTGAGCAGAATGTGGGACAGAGTACTAAAGAAAGAGTTTTTAAGTGCATATCCTTAACAAACATGGTTAAATAAGCACATATTATAATTAAAGAAACAAAAAAAAATTAAAAGCAAAGCTAATTAATATAAAAGCGTCCTATACAATAACCCACAAGGAAATAATCATCAAGTTTTAAGAAGTAAAATGCAATCATTGTCCTATTCAGGATACCACTGACAATTTGAAAACAAAAGGTAAGGGAATCAGATTAATTGAAGTGTGTGATGGCAAATGTTTAACTAGTTCAATTAGGATCTTGTAAACTTGAACACAGTAAAAATTTCAAATATGTTTCTTTTTAAACGTTTAACATAAGAAGTAGCCTCTAAAATGTTTTAAAACAATAAAAATGGATATGAACAATGATTTAATTTCACATTTGAACTACTTCCTGTGCTGATGAGCAGTGCTCCATTGAGAACAATGAAGAATGAAGTTTCATGTTAATTCACTGAAGCAGGAGCAAACTGCCCTACCCAAACTGACCCGGCCTCCAGATTTGGGAGGAATTCGTGCAATCTTTATAATTTGTTTTGTGTGAGAATTTTCACCAAGAACAACATCCATCTTGGTGTTATTATTTTATGCTGCAACCTCCCTTCATCTACTATCAATGGCAAGAATAATATAATGACATTTTATTAAGCTACTTAATCATTAGGCACACTGGATATTTATTAGCCTCGCAATTATAAGCAAAATATACAATAAGCATGTCTGCACAGCTTATGGATGAGATCTGAACATGTTGTTCCATTGACAGACAAGAGCATGGTGTCAAATGAAAACATTTATGTCCAGAATCACAACAGCCAGGTTAACGTGATATTGAATACAGCTAATTAGCCAGTGCACAGTGATCCACTTTAGCAACAGCAACTGCTCTATTTGAAAAATGAGTCTGTTTGGTGCATGTTCAGGGATCTCTGTTCACTTTTTATTCCACGATGCAGACATTTACTATATATTTCTTGATGAGAATCCTGGTTCACCAAGTCCAATATGAAAAGCTGAATAGAAGCATGTAGGTATCATGCTGATATTGAGTCCATTCTAGTAAAGATACAAATAGCTCACAATCTATTTTATGTTCTGATATACAAATGTTACTCAGTTGACTGTACCATTCAGACTGAACCTGTTATCTCCAGAGTATTTAGTATAGGTTAAATAAATAAATAAATAAGTCCAATTGGCCAGTACTTAGATTGATGTTCAGAACCAATTTTATACAAATGCAGTAGTACTAGAACTTGTCAGATGGCCTACTGGATGAGAAATGCAAAAAGCCCAATCCTGAAGAGGCTGTCTACAAGCAGTATGGATTATAATGCCATCACATTTCAGGAAGAGGTCTGACCCATATTTGCCAGAAAAACAGATCCGTATTTACTGTATTTGCTGAACATGGAATGGTTTTTGCATATGTTAACACTCTCACTGCCTTATCAATACCCAAAATTATACTCGTGCATCGCTTAATGAATGCAAGCTTATCTTCACTGGAGAAAGCAAGCAGCCAGGAACTTCCCTTAGCTTGAAATAAATCCTGTGTAGGAAGTGCACTCAAACAAATCTAAAGAGAAAACTCAACAGAAAATCCAAAATTCAGGTTTGGTAAGCTTCCTTTGATACTGCGAGGGGGAAAAAATACACAAAAAATGTTGGGAATCTGTTAAAATACCCCAAAACAACCCTTCAGGAAATGGATCATTCAGTGTAGTTTCTATATCTTTGTGTTGATAATTAGGAAATAAATTGCTCATCAGGGCTAGCTATAGCTATTATTCATTCCAGGTTTCCTTATAGGTGTTTTCTTCTCTTTAGCTGACCCATCTGGATGTCAGGTAACTCAATCAGTTATGATAGCAGCTCTGATCTTTATGCAGAGCTAGATGTTCAGGAATCTCACAGAGCTATAGAGTATATGTGCAGAAATCCTGAATCTCTACGCAGCAGGTATGATGACATATTTGACACTGCAGAAGTGTAGGGTTTATTGGCATGACTTAATAACTGCAAAAATACTGTTATCCAGGACATTACAGAAAGAAAACCAGCAGCTCACAAGAGTGGAAAATTATTTATATTCATGCATTTCAATAATTTTTTTTAATTTCCTTGTTGAACACCATTCATATAAGCTGCCAGATCAAATTAGTCCATGACATGATGCAGGGTCAAGAAGCCGTTACCTACTTAGGCTCAGTACTGTTGCCAGAAACTTTTCTCGGTATTCACACAATCTTGCAAACCCTGCATGTCTGTTTAACCACAAATTGGCTGTCAGCCTCAAAATACAGCAATTCTATATTGCATGGTTCATGCCCAATAACAGCCAAGAAGGCAGCCATGATACATACATACATTACAGGTATTCAATAGGTCCTGTGTGAAGCTTGTAGTCCACCTTACTAAATGGGAAATGTGGGTTTCAAATCAATCAGAACTGAAATTAAGTGAAAACATATCTTAGAGAGATGGTCCAAAAAAAAGGGTAACTTCGTGGAAATAATTAAGTGGGTATTTCTGTAATATTATTACTGTTATCACTATTCAGAAAACAGAAAGAATGCAACACCCTCATTTTTCCTTTTTATGGTGGACAGTAATAATGATATTTACTGGAAATCAGCTATAATGTATTTGTTTGGCTTTTAAAACTACCATTAAATTTTGCAGCAATAACAATTTCAGTATATACCTATTTCCAACAGTGAAAACTGATACCTAATTGTATGACCTGGGTCACAGGCTTACACAGTGCTCTATTGTGAGACATAGTGATAAATTAAAATTCCCTGCATGACAAAATCATCACCACTGCCTTTTAAACAGCATATAATAGTAACTCTGCACTCCTCTCCATTTTATACAATGAATTTTCCTAACAGGAAAAGAAAGTGAAAAAAGGCTAATCTGTTTTAAAAAGTTTCCTTCAGAAAAATATTTCCCTGCCTCCCACTTTTCACTTTACCACAGTCAACTGCTGCTGTTTGAAGACAAACACATATATGCATAGACATTAACATTATTTTAAGCTTTACCTTGTCACCATTTCTTTCTCTTTATTAGAGGCATGGCCTCCACTGCTGAGAGGCCTACTTGCTGAAGATAAGAAATAGAGGCGATGATTTTTAAAATACTGATCAATCAAAGGGAGCACAACCTGAAATCACATCAGAAAGAAGTGGTTACCTCAGGACTTTCTTTACTATGTTCTGTATCACTCTGTAAGTCACAAATAAAGACAGGAGGTTTCAAATAGGTTTTCTGTTTTAAAATCTCTATGTGCTTCTTTTCTTTAATGTCTATTCCTCTTTGAATTTATTTAGTATTCAAGGCACTTAATATGTCATCAAGAAAGGCAGCAGAAAAAAACTTTACATTATCTCTCGGCCTTGATCTGTGTGTTTATTTAGGAGGAATACAATGCAGAAAGTACAATTTAATTTTATCTCACAATTTCAGATTTTTTCCGTATCACATAACAACTATTGCTATTTGTTCTTTTTAATGCAGGTTTAAGAAAAAAAATCACCTGCAACTGTCAGCACACTAACAGCACTTAATTCTAGATGCTTTCAAATAAAACTCCCAAAACAACCTCACTCATAAAGGGCTTGCCCACAGCAGTTTTCCTGTTTACTTCCTGTGGTGACTATTACTCAGTGCCTACTGAAGGTGTCAGCCAGGAGGAGACCCAAAAAAAACTGCCAATAAGAAAACCTGAAATTGCTTCCTTTTCGGAGCATGGTTCACAAAAAAGTGGAATGCTATCTTGTGAGTCAGTGAACTTGGCAAACAATACCACATGGAACTACTCTAAGGTATTGAAACTACAATTTAATGCAAGGATATCAGGCTTAGAAAATGCTACAAACAGTGCATTAGACAGACTGCTATCAGCAGGTCCAGGGAGAGGATTCTTCCTCTCTCTCAGCACTGGTGAGACCACCTCTGAAGTGCCATGTTTAGTTCTGGGCTCCTCAGTACAAGAGAAACTGACATACTGGAGAGAGAGTCTAGTCAAGGGTCACAAAGAGGATTAAGGTAATAGATGATCTCTCACATGACAAGAGACTGAGGAAGGTGGGACTCTTCAGTCTGGAGAAGAGAAGGCTCAGGGGGAATTTCAATGTGTATAAATATCTGAAGTGGGGTCAGTAAGATGGAGCCAGGCTCTTTTCAGCTGTGACAGGACCAGAGTCAATGTGCACAAACTGAAACATGATAGGTTCTCTCTGGCCATCAGGAAACACTTTTTCACTGTCAGGGTGACTGAGCATTGGCACAGGTTGCCCAGAGAGATTGTGGAGTCTCTTCCCTTGGAGACACTCAAAAGTTGTCTGGACACGGTTCTGTGCAACCCGTTCTAGGTGACACTGCTGAGCAAAGGGCCCTTCCAACCTCAGCCATTCCGTGACTCCATGCTGGAGACAAAAGCATGGCTTGAAAACAAGGAAAGAAATAACTAACGTGACTCAAAAATAGACTAAGCTGGAAAACAGAAAATGTAGGGACCTTATGAAAAATATCATATGAGTAGTTGCATATCATGGAGCAAGAAAATAACAAGACTAAAAATATGATCCTGTAATTTTCACACATCTACACGTCATTCTACATTATTTTCATGCTATTTTTATTAGTACTGGTTTTAATTTAAAAAAATAATGAATTTGACACAGAAAAAATGCAACTATACCAATACAGTCACTAAAGAATACTTTCTCACTTCAATTACTCAAATCGTTGACAAAAAATAAGCAAAGATATACTGTACTTTGGCAAAAAACTTGATTTCTTGTTCATATGGAAACTGCTCTCCTTTGCCTCTGCTGCCACCATCTGCAAAGAGAAAAAAATTAAGCTCCCTGTCACATAGCTTCATTACAGTCTATTCTGCATTTTTCTTAGAAAGTGTACACTATAAACAAATAATACTGTTCAGCTTTAGATTTTTAGACATCTCATAGTCCAAAAAGATACATATATTTTTGTGAGATAAAGAACTGGTGCTGTGTTTGTCTCCTCCTGTTACGGGTGACAATCTGAAAGCCTTACTCAGATTCTAATGAAACCCCTTCCTCCAGTTGTTTCCAGGAGAAACAAAATTAATTTTTACTCTTTATTTGTGGACTTCATCTAAAGAAAAAAATTAATGGTTAGATCTACCCAACTGAAATTTAAACTGCTTCACTTCATCCATTACTATAAAAATCAAAACTTCAAAATCAAAAATAAAATCTGCTACACCTCCCAAACTATTTCTCCTTTATTTAATTGTCTTCTTTTTGTTAATCCATTGAGGGACTTGAATGGTATTTGTTCCAATGTTTCTAGTGTTTCAGTATCTATCCATTATCTTTCTTGCATTTATGACAAATTTATATAATTAAGAAGCATGAAGCCACTGTAATCAGGCACCAGCAGCAGAAGTAACCCGATGAGTTATCAAGACCAGACTTTTGTTACTGTAAATAATCATCATACAATAATTCATAAATTTTATAATTTCCACTTTGAAACTAGATAAGCTTTTGGGTGAGCATTGATTTATTCAATCCCGATGTTCCTGTTACTGTCAATTACACCATCTATGACTACACATGAGGCACAGTATACGCTGTGTGTCACTACAACTCCCACGGTCACAATGGAAGATGCATCTGGCCAGGTTTTTTGGCTTTTACTGCTCATGTACGAGGCAGACTTGGGTCACTGAACTTTCATCATTTTTTATCTTCACCAAAAGAAGATCAAGTTAAATCCCTCACAGCATTATTGACAAAATTTGTGCCAAGTGTTTGTGAAAGAACATTCCCATTGTGGGACTTTGTTGAAGAGGTTTCTCTATTCCCTTCTCCAGAGAAATTTCAGAATGGTATAGAGATGATTGGTTTTGTTTGCTCTCTGAAAAAGGGATTATATATGATAGCAACTATTAATGTGCACATGGGAGAGATTATAATTTTGTGCATAAATGCAAGGGAGCAGCTAGTTTTCTTCTTAGAAGAATGAAAGTCATTATAAATTTTGGCCAAACACTTTTAATCTGATGAATGAATATGGGAAACTGGAATGAATAGCAACTACACAACTTTCCAGAATTCATAATCTTCATCAACTATAGGAAATTGAGGGGAAAATTAGTCCAGGAAAGTGCTATTTTTAAAAATTTTCTAGTTGTTTTTATAAAATCATCTTAGTTAGCAATTACTTTTAAAAAATGTGCAAGGGATACTGTACCAAACTCCAGAATGTACTGATGGGCTTCATCCACGTATCTTATAAGCTGTTGAAGGAAACTGTAGGCAAATCGTTTCTCAATGGAAGGAGTGTCTAATTCCAGGTCCTTAAGTCCTCTGTAAAAAGAAGCAATTTTCACATACACAGAAGGACTAAAAGCAGTCTTACCGCTCCATGTAGGCTAATGCCATTTTCTCTAGTAACAATTAATATAAGAATTTTTTGTGTTGACATAAATAGTACTCTCACACTTATTTCAGTTTTGAGCAATTTCTTAAAACACAACTAAGATTTCCCAAGTAGAGCATTACAGAAAAATGAGACTTGTCAATCAGGTTAATCCACTATTATTATAATTCCTTTCCCTTATTTGTAAGGCATTACCATCTTATATTTTCCTCCAGGGATTGATTTTTGAGTGAGGGAGTTTTGATGCTGCCAAAATACTTTGGCAAAGTACTTTGATTTAAGCAAACTAGAAGAAAATCTAATATCCATCATTATGACTTTTACCGAAAAGTCTGTTTGTAATGGAAAAACTTTGAATAGCTATGTCGCATTTATAAAAAATCAGAGGAAAACTAAAATAAAGTGATGGAATTGCTTTTCCAGTATGTTTCATCATAGTTACTAATCTGATATGAAAAGCACTTCCTTCAACAAGTATGAATCTTTGGAGGGTGAATCCATGACACGGGCTGATGTCTGCTGGCAACAAGTTGGCACTGACACATGCCTTGATTATGCAGGATCAGGACTTAATTAATGGCACACGAAGAAGCCATGCTTAATGGGCAAGGGAGTCAGTCACACCCACCCGGTCCCCCATCAGAGGCACCGAGTACATTAGTACTCAGCTATGTTGCAAGTTTAAAAAGTATAACCACTGCATATATACTGAATATAACTGCCTGTGTAAGTGCACATTTATGCTTTAAATTAAAACATTGATGATGGCAGGGTTCACTTTCAGAAAAAGAGATCCCAGAATTAAAACAGCTTTGTCAGCTGTTGATACCAGTAAGGGTACAAGAATGCCTGCTTCATTAAGGTTATCTGATCAAGGACCTCAAGGGAATAATAAAAGAGTAGCCATAAACAAAAACACAAAGTTACAAACCCAGGAGACAAGGGATAAAGTGGACAACACTGGAGAACGAAAGTCTCCAGTTACTAAATAAGAGTCCATTAAGAAACTTCAGACTCAACTTTGGAGAGGGACCACCTGTATTTTGTAACCCCTATGAGGAGGGAACATGAGGATTTGGAATATTTGAGGCAGATCAGTGCAACTACACAAACCAATGATGGACTGAGCAGTAGCAAAATATCAAGAGCAGAAGGGAGAAGAGGAAAAAAGAGTTTTAAACGTGGCTGATCACATGTAAACTGTGGCCTATTAATATAGTTTTCTGACTGAGCCCTGTACCTCATCACTAGAGTTTGTCCTAAATTCTTACTATATATTCTCTATACTTTTATTACTTGTAGAAAATTAGAGCTTACTAACAGTTGGATGGATGGAGACAGACCAAAATAAAAATAGGCTGCAGTGTTGAGAAGAAAGGCAAAAGAAGATGTGCAGAGATTCTGGAAAACTCTGCTTATGCCTTACAAAACATTGCTACTAACTCTGTAATCCATTTCTTCCTTACAGTGTTTTAAATGAAGAAGCTTGTCCTTATTCCCAGGCACTGAAACCTAAAAAGGATCACAGACCTTTCTTTTGATTAAAAAAACAAACAAAAATCCCCCCAAAAAAACAAACAACCAACAAACAAACACCACTCCTAAGGACTACAAGAAACCTTCCATTATGCTAATATTGAACAGAGAATTACCTGGAGACAACATATCCATTAATCTGTAAAAATTTCAGAATATCCTGTGCTTTTTCTCTGTCCTTGGCTTTTTCTTTGGCAGTGAGTGTGTCATAAGGAACAAGAAGAGGATGGTTGCCTCCTCCTACTATGGAACACCAAGAGAATTAAAAATTAGTTAAAGAGTTTTCTGTTAACATAGTAAGTCTTAGTATGCAAAATCATTCTCATAATACTACATAGCATGTTACAGTAAAATCTAGTCTGAAATAACAATAATACACTTGTCTGTTTCTTTACACAAACCTTAAGAAACATTCACATGGGAACTTTAGACATGGCTGCATAGTTCCAACATAGTTGCTGCAAGTACCAAGTAAATATGCTGAACCTACTGTAAAAACTCTTAAAGAAGAACAAAGTGCTTAACTGTTACAAATATATTACAATTACGACTTCATTTAATAAAACTGTAAATATTTCAATAAATAACACATAATTTAATAAGAAAACCATTGTACAAACAAATATATAAACCTATACATTCCTGCTTTTAAACATTCTGGCAGGGCCCATTGAGTTTAGCAAGATAAACACATATGTAAAAATATATTAAAGTGATACAGTTCTACTTTGTAATAATAAATTAAAGACAGAACATTAGAATGCATTTTTCAAACAAGGTTCACACAGCTGTCCAACCTGATTAAAAGAATGCTTACCAGAAGTAAATAGAATAAACTGCATTGCTTACAAATATCTGATGTATCGATAAATCCCTGAATGTAGATAGTTAATTTCGCAGGAAAATAATGCTGCTATTATTAATATAAATATCTGCATAAAAAACTACATTCTTAGGATTTCAGCTTTTAAAAACACCATCACACAACAGAACACAATGAATTCCTATGACAATTGCTCTGAAACCCCAGGAAATTGTAAGGGCAATGATCAGACTCATGTCAGAAAAAAATCCTATAGCAAGTCTCTAATAATAGTGATATTTTTTAAAAGGAACAAATTCCCTCTAAAAATATTGGAGACAAATCCTTGGATTTTTTTTTTTAAAGCCACATATTATAAAATTTTCCATTACTTCTAAAAGATTAATGCTATAAGGAAAATGTATTAATGTAGCTTCAATTCATTTATAACCTTTGGGTTCTCTTCCTTTGATATATTGGAATTGGTAAGCTACTTAAACAAGAACAATTACATGTGGTACTACAAAAACTTTCAGGCATTAAACACCACAACAGATACTTTGTTGTTTCTTCTTTGTCAATTTTAATATGCTGTTCCTTTTTTGTTCATCTGTTTTCTCAAATGCATAAATCAACCTAATCACAGTGAACTTAAAATACTGAAAATATTTATAGTTAACTTTACCTTTTGCTTCAAGCTCCATTTTCTTTTTCTTTGCCCATATGTTATGGTAGTTTTCAGCCATCATCTCAGCCATAGCCTTAAGAAAATGGAGAACGTACAGATATGTCTTGCAATGGTTAACTCTCAAGAAGGACAATTTTCTGGTTGATAATAAATAAAAAGGTTTTTTTCTCTGGGTCAATACAATTACACTGCAATGATTCACTGGAAACAAGTTTTTATCGAAAAATATTATATAGAATTTGGGTAGAATGGGCATAGGTATAGGAGTTAGGAACCTGGTGCTGAAGAGACAACTGTTAAAAAAAGGAGGAACCACAAAGGGAAGTAAAGTCTGGAAAGAATAGTGGGCTGTAAGATGGGGGACTTGATTCTTCAAGGCCAAAAAGAACCCTCTGAAGGCCTTGGTCAGGGAAATAAAGAACAGCAAGCCAGAGGACTGAATCAACATTGTTACTGCTGGATGCAGACTAACCATATACCCATGGATATAGCTTCTTCAGTGTGGATATTATGCTCAGTTTTGTGAGCACACTGTTAAAAGCACCAACCACTTTTACCACATAAATTGTTCTATACATTCTTCCCATAAAACAAACTCTTTCAGACTGGCCAACTAGAAGCTAGATCCCAAACCAAGCAAAAGAGACAAGCTCTCCAATGTCTAACTAGTAGGAACTAGTATTCCAACACGAAACAACTTCTTAAACCCACCTCTCCTGTTCTCCTGGTTGTATACCACCCTCCCTCGCCAGCTGTACACAGTGGTGGAATTTTCTGCAGATTTCACTTTTCATTTCTTTCATGAAACTACAGAAACATCCTGCTCATCTTCAGTAAGGGTTTTGAGTAATGAGTTTGTCCTTTATTTGTGATAATCCTCATGAATTCACAAACTTTTCAGCCATATCCTGTGCAGGGCTAAGGGTTCTACTCAATGATCCTCATAGGTCTCTTCCAACTCAGCATATTCTGTGACATCTTATTCATAAGAGAATTTGTTTCATAAACTTTTCCCCAGTGAATACATTATTGCACGTATCTCCTCTGCATGGTAGATGCTTTCTATCATGCACGCTCTGATCCTGGTGTTTTGACAATCCCAATTAGGACCTTGGAAGAACGTAGTATAAGTCTGTGTTTTATTTCCTTGGAAAGCAGGGTGCTATGAAGATGTTTTCAGAGCAAGACCTGGCTACTCACGGAGCCAGGATGTGACCAGATGACTTAAGACCAAAATGAGAAGTATTTAGCAGAGTTACAGTTTCAGACATGGTCAATTCCTGCTAGCATGTTATTCGAATAGGATGATGTAAAAATTGAACAGCATTAATTCTTATGTACTAGTTAAAAAACCAAACAAACTAAAAAACCCACAAAAACAAAATACCAAAAAAACCCCATAATTCTGTTCAAAACAATTAACTTTGTTCTTACGATTTATCTAAGCCTGAACTCTAACTTGAAAGATATTAAACATTTTAAAGAATGTTCAAAATTAAATACACCTAATTTTTAAAACTCAGATCTCCTTAATACCTCACAAGTTTGGATATTTCCTGAATGTCTGTGTTATGACAATTAATAGCTGAAATTGCATTTTAATTAAATTTGCTTAGCTTTTAAATAACATATTCTAAAGCCAGTTTCAAAGAAGACCTCTCTTCACAGGGAAAATAAATCATAAAGTCAACAGGCTCTGCTTTATAGGTAACGGCTGCAAAGGAAATTCAATTAATGATGAGTGTTAGAGGGTATGGGATTAACAGAAGTTCTAATACCATTTCTTTGTGGTTTGAGATAGGATGGTTACTTTTATCTGGGCTTGGTTTACTGCAATATAATACAATGAAGATGTTCGCATCATGAGTTTGCTCATGAGCGTTAAAGTCCTCACAGTCTTTCAATTATACTGAGTTTATACAAATGTTAAATGTTGTAATTGTAAGGAATCTTTTTAATCAGAATAAGATAAGAGAGTAATGATAGTAGTAGTTATTCAATTATCAATTTTATAAACTCTTTGGAATGATCACCAATGTAATGACAGTTAACTGGCGGAAAATTCTTATTATTGTGAAGCTAGTCAGCAATCTAAAATGGCTAGAAATATAAAACTGGAAACTACAAGACAGAAATCAAGGAGGAGAAACCCAGTGTGAGACTCTGATACAGTATGGTATATACTGTGCAATTAGCCAATTAATCTACTACTGCTGCTTGTTTCCTTGCACCATGGTAAAGCTCAGTATGGGCAAACTTAGCCCTGTGTTTCAGCACTCTATTGTAGCCAGCTCTGAACACCATGTTGCAATCATTGGACTGGTACAAACACTCATACTAATGAACTTAAAACTATTTAGTATGCCTACATAATACTGCAATCATATTCACAGTAAATAAGTAGGCTGTTAAAACTGGTATCATGCTCCATAAAACACCATTAAAAAAATTCTAACTAGTGACATAAACATCATTTATCAACTAAAATGTATCGTTCAAAACAGCAGCAATACACTGATAGGTCTGTCAAAATCATACCCTCAATTCCTTCATTCTCTATTTTCACAATATTTATTGTAGCAATAGTTCCTAATTCTTATTTCTTCAGTTTAGGGGAAAAAAAAATCAGTGACAAAATGTTTTGGAAAGATAACGGAGAAATGAATGATAAAAATAAAAGATTGGTGCTGCTAACTCTTCTAAACAGGTTTGTCTTCAAAACAACAAATGTTCACAAAGAGAGCTGAGAAAATCAGTCCAGGAATACAGAAAATTTTGAAGGTTTTCAACATGAATCATGTTTTTTAAGCAACAGAGGATCAAGGAGAAATGATAAAAAATACCAAAAAAAAACCCAAGAAAATCAAAGCATATCAAAGAAAATAAGACTTGGTAGCAAATTATTTAAAATAAACGAGCAGAACTTAAAAAATTAAATTGTAAAAAAAAAAAGGGTAGGCAGTTAAAGTGTTTCTGACTTACATGTAAGTCTCTGGAGAGGGTGACATTGCTCATGTCAATTGCTCGAGGAGTGTAACCATGGGCTGTATCTACAGAGATCTGAATGACAAATGTGCAAAACAGTTGAGTTATGCAAGCAGTTAACATGAAGATGTTATCATTAACAAGGTAGGAAAGTAGTGAAAGCACTTCAGGAAAAAGTAATTTTTATATCTCCAGAGAGCAAAAAGAACCTATGTAGCCCAACTGAAAATAAATCAAGGTTGTAAACTTAAGTGAGAATTAGACAAAGATCAACAAAGTTTGTTCCCAAAGACAGCCAGTCATCAAACATAAATCCCTCTCATTCAAATGCAAATTTTACTTGAACTCCTTTACGGTTTGAACCTATCTATTTGTAGATCAGGCCATACTGAAGTTATAACAAAATCTACGCATTTTTCTCAACAGACAAAATCTCAGACAATCACATTTAAGGTGAATTCACGCAAAGATCGAACTTTGAATTTGGCTTTTCAACCATATTTCTACTTTCAGCCATATTTAATTTAAGACTACAATCTACAAAATACTTCTCTTTCACCTTCTGTTCCTCCTCCCCACTCAGAAAATATCACCATTTTGTCATTCTTTCTTTCTGATGCCTGAATTTGTCAGGAGTTTGCTCATTACATTGACACAAATGGTCAAAGAAGGACAAAAAATTATGGAGGTTCCCTGGATGACATGCCACTGATACAAGTAGTGTGACTAGAAAAGGGAGAGGGGGGGAGGGAAGTGTGGCTAGAAAAGGGGCATTGCTAGGCTTTCCTCTACGTATTCTGCAGTAACAGATATATGTACCCCTCAGGTATGTCTTCCTATAGAAAGAACAGTGTCCAGACTTTTGTTGCTACTTGTGGTATTATTTTAATATGCATTTATATGCGCATGTAGAGGCCTAAAAGTTCAAAGGCTTGCTTTCAAAAGGCACTTATTATTCATTGAGAATAGCACAAAGGATGTACAAGCAGCACACAGTAAATAAATATTGAGAAAATACTATTTTCTAAAGTAAACAATGCTTTAATGCAAGCATTATTACATTAACATGAAGACAGTGCCTAAATTCACTTAAAATTTCTCATCTGCACATAAAAAAATGGTCTTTTGTCTATGTATGGGATGACAGTGCATTTTAAAGACATAATGATTATTAATATGATAGTGTACTCTGAAATACAGAAATATTTAGGTTTCAGAAACTCTTCAAGAAAAGTTATACAAATTCGCTACAGTAAGGGAACAGTAAACAGCTACAAAAGTTGTTCTCATATGTTGTTATAATTTGAATCTGAAATATAAAGCTATTCCTTCTGAGATTCTTATGCTTAAAGCATATACAAATATCTCTATCAGTACAGTATTTGGGACTGGTATTATACACATCAGAAAGTTAGGAAATTTGGAAGTCAGTAATTTTGGAAGGCAATAATTGTGTACAAACTATAATGTGTAGTTCAGCCCAAGTACCAAATAAAATCTCATGATATACACTACGGTCTATATAGAGTGGAGAGGCAGATTCAACTGTTCATTTTACACAGGGATATCACCACTCAAACATGTAAATAGTGCGGAGCTGAGTGGAGAGAACAGGGAAAGGTTTTTGCCCTCCAGTTTGTTTCACCCATTTGCTTGCCCTCCCTGTGTATCTGCGTGAATGAGAGAGATTTTCTCACCTCCCTAGTTTTATCATAAAGTATGTGGAGCTCTAAGAGAATTTAGTGTCACTATTTTTCCATTTTATCCTTTCAGTATTTTGATTTCAGAAGTCCATTCTAAAAGACGAAAAATAATTCATAATTTTGGCAATCTATGTATGTAAATTTATGCTACATTAACATTGATTAAGTTTCCTTGAAAAAACTAAGTATAAAAGTAACTTTTATATGTACTTTTATTCTTTATATAATTAAAGGTGTCAATAGACACCAAATTTCAAAAAATAGCAGAGTAAAATCATATTAATACAATTAATATGTAATCACCAGCTGGAGTAAATAATTCCCCTTAAAACCATGATTAACTTTAAATCAGATGAACAAATACATTCTTATTTAGTTTTGTGTAGATTTATTTTTTTAGAAAATATTTATTAGCATATTACTTTGGAAGAGAGAAATAAAAGTTCCAGCTTCACTTAACAGAAAAACTGTCAGAATTGTACAATTATCTGTGAAAAATGCTTTCATATATTTTTACACTACAGGTTTACTTCATCACTTTTAAAATCCAAGACCAGAGAGCAGATTTTGTATGCCTTCTCATTAAAAAGTTTTTAGCGAAATGACTCACTTGACTGGTTTGAGATATGCGACGCGTCCGATTATACAGTGCCATGGAATCTCCCTCTCGCGTTCTTTCAATTCGCCATCCCCATGCCAGCATAGTTTTTAGTGACTCTTTGATTGGCCATCGATAAATTTCTTTCTCCTAGAAGAATGTACATGCAATAATTAACTTATTATGTAGCTGTACAGAGCAAAAAAGGAGTTTGGGTGTTTCCTGATTATGAGATGTAAAGAAATGTGCTTAGATCAACCCTTACGGCCCAGGGTTAATGAAACAAGGTAAATAAATCATATAGGATATTAAAAAGCTTATTTATCATTTCAGAGGTGGGCAGAAGAATTCTGGCCCTGCAAAAAGCTGTTAACGGCATTCTCAGACATGAAGTCAAAGGTGGAGCAGTAATTCTCAGGAGTAACACTTTTTTGTCTGCTACATGAATCAAAATACCAAAATCATAGAATCATAAGAAAGTCTATGTTGGAATAGACCTCTGGACATAATCTGCCTCTACCTTCTGTTGAGATCAAATAAGCAAAGCTAATTGGGCTATCAATTATTTTACAGTATTTTAATGTATTTAATACATTTGACTATAAAATTTACTGGCATTATGTCACCATAAGTTATGCCATATAAATTCAGCCATGTGAGAAAACAGATTGAGTGGCTTATTTAATATACAATAAAACCCTTCTATATATTTTCAAGATTTGGGGGAAAGGCAACAACCACACATTAACTGACATACTCCAAATAATTATTTTTAAATTATGTAAATACAAGATGATCCTTTCGGCGATATTTCAACCACCCTGAATGAACAAATTCCTTACCTTTTCAGATAGTAACTTATATTGTTTCATTAATGGTTGCACTTTTGCAGATTCAGAAAATGTTTCACCATATGTCCATCCATTGGCAAACTGAAAACAGCAACAAGTAAGGAAAAAATGAGGAAAAGCAAAAAACTATGAAAAATCCTTTTTTTGTTAGTACAAATTGACTGAACAATGCCTCTGCAGACTTTTTCTCTTAAAGTTTCCATTCTACTATTTTCTCAACATTTTCTCAACCAACATTTATACTATCTGTACGCTGAAAAGTGAATCATGTGGTGTGCCATCTTTTTGCGAATTAGTGATTACCGAAAGGTATCATGTCAATACCTTTTTCTTGTAAAGATTTATATAGAGCACAATGCCGTGCTACAGTGGAGTAACTATTTTTAACAGTGAGCAAAAAAACAGCACAAAGGAATAAAAATGCTAAAAAATTATATAATTTTTATTTAATAATTTAAATTTTTATTAAAATGCTTTTAAAAACTGAAGTTTCAAGTCCCTAAAACTGCTAAACACTTAGCACGTATGCTTACTGAAAAGTCAACAATAAAAATAAATGAAATGAGGAAACATATTTTGAAACACTCATATGCACTTACAGAATTTTTCTTCAAATATATTTCAAGAAAATTATATATCTTACCTAGATAATAACTTGTTGCATTATGAAAAATAATAACATCCACAGTAAAATAATTTTAAGATGAAATGGATTCAAACAAAAAAATCTGATTCTGCTTTAACATGAATATAGATTTTACCTTTTCCATTGACCATTTATCATGAGCATGTTCTGCATATTTGTTAATGAAATATTCTAGCTTTTCAGGGATTGTAATGCTGAAAGTGAAGAGAAAATTAGCATTATATCACACATGCTAAAATGTGAATGCTTTTGTTTTGAAGAAAACTTCAAAATAAATAATAATGCATACATCAATTCAACACATCTTACTGTGCTTTTTATGCTCACCTACAGTTTGCTCCAAGGCCTAGTTAAATCAAGGAAGAAATCTGACTTTTTTAATGGGCATGGAATGACAACCACAGCTGTTGTAGGAATTTTACTTCTTCAAAATGTGTGCAGAGAAAATGAATAATGATATTGAGCACTCATGCTTTTTGTCACCTATTTCTTTTACTATCATTTTCTTAGTATCAAAGGTAAAACTATGACCTATAGTTTCAGAATTACGATAGTAACTTATTGCACGTGTCCATCATAAACTAAATGCGACAACAGTGCTTTTAGAAACACATCATCTATTTTATATACAAATACAAATTGTATTATATGCTTGAAGCACTCTAACTTATGCAGCTCAAAAATTATATGCCTAAGGCTTTATTTTCCAACACAGCAGTGAATATTAAAAATATTTAAATCCTTATTAAAAGTAATAAAAACCCACACAAATTAATACACTAGCCCTTCAACAGGTGTACAAGACAGCACAGAAGTTAAGGTTTCTGAGGCAGTAAAGAAAAAAGAGTGATTTTTAGTTGTCAAGCAAGTACTAGAACCTTCTTCAATAAATAATTTATCAAAAACAGTATTTTTCTTCATCTGGATTCTTACAAAGGAAAGGGATTAACTGCTTCTTGGTCATTGCTGGAATAACAAAATCTTCCCTCCTAACACATAGGATTTGGGTAATAGAAGTGTTACAGTGCCACCTACTGCAACGTAGAAGAGTCTGGATTTTAATTTTCAGTCATAAGAAAAAGCAGAAATGTAAGCCAAAATTATGTCTGACTAACAGTTTGCAAGAGCCTATCCACGTACAAAGGTAAGAAAATATTCATGCAGCACTGTCGTCAGTTTTCTTATTGTTTGAAAGAGTGTATTTCAGGGGGAACTCTACTACTACTATAATACTTCAAATAATTTCAGAAATGCAATAAACCAACAAGTACAACAATGTCCTATTTCCTACAGCTTAATATAAATAGGTCGAGTAGTAAGCAATGTGATGCAGGATTTGCATGTTAAAAGGATGTAAGATAATTTGGAGGTAACACAGCATCAGTGCCTTCTTTGTCTTGAAATATCACAGAACTGGTGACTGTTTGGCAAAGAAGTGACCTATGGTTTGGGTAATGTTAAGTAACATTTTCTAAGTTTTTCAAATACATTCTATCTACAATTTTTCTCAGAAATGACAACGGATAAAATAATATTCAGTTCACTAAATGATAGTATTAATATTCTTACTGAATTTTGTTAAACCTTTATATATTTTAAATACATCTTAGACAAATGAATTTTCATGGTCGCTGATGTGGTTTCTATATTCCAGAATAGATTATGGCTTTTACTACCATATTTTGATGTGAATACATGTACAAGCATGCTGTAACGAAGGTATTAACCTTTACAGGCAGAAAGCTCACAGAAGCAATTGAAGCAAATGTCTTACAAGAGGAATTTTTCAAGATACAGTGCATAGACACACTTCTGTAAGACTGTTCTGCACAAAGGAAAATGGTATGGTGGCTGTAGTCAAAAATCAGGGCAGAAAATCTCCATTTAGATATGCACTTTGTCTGGCTAATGTACTTAAAAAATTCTGGTTAGAGACTGACTGCCTAGAGAGAATATCTTTCTGCCCAGTTCCCCATTATTCATAGTAAAATGACTATATGAATGCATGATCAAACAATTTTCTGTAGGTACACTGTCATTCACACATGCTGAAATTAGTGTCTTGGCACATGTTAATAATGACAGGGATGATGTAGACCACTCTGCTTTTTCAACTCCTAAAAACGTGATGGTTTGTTTGCAGCAGACATATAAAGATAACTGGACAATTCTATCTTCAGGGTAAAAATGCATTAAAAATATCCTAATTTGACCAAGACATTAGTTATGTAACTTGATAGTTACTGCTTTACATTATTTAAAATAAATACTCATGTAGAAATAAAAATTTAAGGTCTCGATTTGATCTAGAAGATAAGCACTCCAAAGAGAAAAAAAGCTGTAAGTTCCCAAACAGCAGATTTCCCCCCCTCTTTTACGCATTCATGATTAAAAAACAACAAAACTAGTTGCAATGAAGTAATTCCTTACTTTGAGGTATCAACAGGTTGAGGATTAAAGTTCCCATCTGAATCCATTGAAGCCTGTTTTTCCATCATATTGACATAATTTGATTCCATATAATCTGGAGGTAAGGCCCCTGCAACTGCGCTCAGACAAGGCAAAGCCAGTTTGAACAGCTCTTGTTCATATTTCTGTGGAAAACACAGGGAATAGAAAGTGAGTAGTGAATAGCAACTTTCAACATCACTGCTGAAACTGATACAGCCATATGTGAAACCAAGCAGCCACAGATTGGCTTTCTTGGTGTGAAATTGAATCTTTGTTCTGAAAATAAAGGAAACTGTCCAAAGCACATAGATAAAGCTGGGATCAAGTGTTGCTCTTGCTCAAGTAAATGAGAAAAGTGCTGACTTCACTCGTAGCAAAACAAGACATTTTTCCAATGCCTGAGAAGTAAATATAGCACAAGAATATGCACAGCATTCCTAAAGACTTAGATTTGAAATGAAACTCATGAAATTTTAAGCAGATTTGTTAAAAACAGTCACAGAACGAACAATAAAAACATAATGAGGTGTATTATTAAACTTTTGTCCAACACAGAATTGATTCAAGGGTGCTGCAACTACAACTATTAAGCAGAGAACTGTACAGATCTATACAGATATATAACAAGATTACTGCTTTACCAATAATTTTTCTTTTTAATGAGCAGACAAAATGGTTTACCTACATTAAAGTAGAAGCCGTAGGAGAAAGATTTACATTTACTCAAACCTGTATCTTTTCCTTCAAAGTGTGTAATACAGTACTGACAAAAGCTGGGTAAAAATCACAGATTAAATAAAAAAAGACTGCACAGTAAGGATTTTACACAAATAAAATAATAAAATTATTTACCTTTTGAGATAAAGCATCAAAAATACCCCAGAACAACTTCCTGGATAAATGAAGTTCTTCTTCTGAGGCAGCACCAAAGTTACCCCATCCACTTGGCAAACAGTAATACTTCCAGCATCTTTCATAATGATTTGTCAGCAACTAAAACAAAACATATTTTTAAATCAAATAAAATTGTTTGTTGAGGTCCTTCCATTACGGCATTTGACCATTAGAGACATTACCACAAAAATTTCTATATTTTTGTCAATAATCCATGTTGTGTATCACTTTTTTTAAATCACTGGTGCATATGCACACTGAATTAGAAGGTTTTTCATCTTTGTTTCAATATGATTTTGTAAAGCTTGTTGGAAAAAAATTTTGCAAGTCACAAAGATCTGAACGGATTCCTTTTTTCCAGTCAGAACGAATGCCAAGATAGAAAAATGCAGGCATTCATAACAAAAATCTGCATATGTGCATAAATAAAGCCAGGACTTTTTCAAACTATATTCTATTACACAATGGCCAGATAAGTTTGCTTTTGGTCTGCATGAGCATATTAATAAAAAATAAATATGCATATGTTGTTAAACCTAGTCAAGAGAGTAAATGTAGGTCTTAGTCTTAGAGAAGTTCCTGATGAAGCACTGAATATGAATTAAGAGGAAATAAAAAGGCAGCTCTATTCCATAAAGCTTGCACTATATTACATAGGAAAACCACCACAGACTTGGATTCTCTTGCTGCTTGAACTGAGGCAATTTTTAACTGTAGAAACTAGCAAATGTATTCACAGTAGGTAGCACTGTATTCTGATTTGCCTTCATTATTTCCTCCTCTTTTCCCATTCAAAATTACATTTTCAGATGCCTGATTAACTTATAGCTGCCTTTCTAGATTATTATAACCTGTTGGTCAGTACAAGCCCGTAAGAAATACACAGAGTACTTTCAAATCAGAAACACCTTAATAGATATGGGTAGGAGTCCCTTGTTAAATCACTGGAAATCAGTTTATTGTCAGTGAAACCTCTTAAAAGTTATAGGTGTATTATCAGATAAAGAGTTTGCTTTCCTCAGAAACTCCTATTACTCATTTAGGGTCAATGGACAAAAACATTTGCCCATGCTAGCACCAGGTTCTCTTCACATCTATACTCTCGCAAGGCCTGACTTGCCAGAAGGATCCAATTATTATTTCCTTACTGTTCAGTTCAGCAACATGGGAAACTCATTGCAGTCATGACCCTCACTATCACAAAGCCTGATCTTTGAGATGAACAGATACCAAGGAACTGGGATTGTTCCTTCCCAAAAAACAAAACCCTGAAGGACAATAGCCACGGAGAGGGCACCAAGTTACTCTCTCGTTTTAGCAGCACACAAAATGTCACAATGCATCAGAAGGGTCCACTTTAGGGCAGCCTACTAAATTATCAACTACATTCCTCACACATAGATACTTAAAAATGGCAGCTCCAGCATCTTTCATTTGATCGAGGAATTATTAGGGGACAGAAAATAAATTATGAAGTCCTTGGCAGGACTTCAGGAGCAGGTCCTGGCTTTGAGACCAATGATTTAAATTCCTCCTCTGAGGTCAGGGAACTGATATGCTTTTAAATCATAAAAATATATTAAATAAAGAAAGATTAAATATCTCGTTCAAAGTGGTGGTGTGAAAGCACTGAAAAGGACTGTTGAAAAACAATAGGTAAGGTAGGAAGCCATATAAAAACTGATTATGATCATATTCTGAGGAATCTTCTCAGAAATGAAGAAACACACATTTTTCTTGTGCATCGGGAATAAGAATAAAAAGATATGGATAAACTTTTAGGGTCTAAAAACAAAATGAAACTTGATTACTGAATATTTATTTCTTAGATTTCCAGGCACCAATTACAGAAAAAGAGTCTGTTTTCCGAGAGCAAGGAAAACCAATGCAAAGGACAGAATTAAAGGTATGTACAGATTATAAATTGCTATGTTTTGTGCACAGGATTCTGCCACCTTACCCCAAAGTTTTTTGTTTTCTATTTCCACATAGGCTAAAACAAACAGGAGATAAAGGAGAACTAAATACTAGACTTGGACTTCATAATTCTATATGGATTGATGTAAATTAGACTGAATTTCTCCCAAAGTAACAATTTATCTTTAAAAACCATGGCCTTAGATTAATGTAGAGTGGAGATAATGTAGCAAATATTACAGAGAATCTTCTCCATGCAAGCATTTTCTGTTAAATACTAATATATACTTTTACCTTGAGAGGCATCTTTGCGTGTTCATTTAACAGAGGAACATCAAATACTAGTCTTCTCAGCAAATGCTGCATCATGGAAGGCCGCAACTGCCTAAAAGCAGACAAACCATTTCAATGAGGTGTACCAGCACAGTTTCATGTAAACAATTAATAATTACATTAAAGCAATATATCAGTTCTATGCACTTACAATTTTTCAAATTCATAAAGTAATAGGATTTTACTCGCAGCACTAAAAACAGGTGTCCAGAAGACAGCAAACAAGTGCATATCAAATAAAATATTCTGAAAAAGTTTCAAATCAAATGCTTCAAAGAAGCTGAGAAAATACCTTTCAATAGACAGAGAAAAGCAAGAAAAAATACTCAATTTTGATATTGTGTATTAGGATCACCATGTGCATGAAGAAAAGATATAATGTAAATTTCTTGTAATATATCTCAGTGGCTCTTAAAATATCCTAGAAACTAATAAAGACATAAGAGCACTGTCTCTTTAGATGTGCTAAACAAGACACACAGTAGTGGAACAACTGGAAAGACAGCAGAAATAGTTATAATATGTATGGTGGAACGGAATGAACATTAAAGCTTTCCAGATAAATAACAAGCCCTGGTCCATTTTATTGGTTCCTATCATGGTTATATATATATAAATAAAATTGTCAATGTGATATTTATTTAAAGAAAAGCTATCTAATACTTTTTTACAGTATTACAATATAAATGTCTGTCATTCCTGAACACATTTTCACACTATGAAAAAAAAAACACTGTGAAATATTTAAAAAAAACCAAAACACCTCTGTTGAACTGAAAGCCTATATACTAACTTTGATGAGAAATTGAATTCGTAAGTGTCTAGTCAACTTCTCATAATTAAGCCTGTAGGCTTTTAAAAAACTTGGATAATAATTAACTGGTTTTGAGCCTGCAGACACCCAGACAAAATTTGTCCCATACGTGTCAATAATCAGGTATAACAATACTAGTAATTGATTAGGATTTCAAATGTAAAACAGCATATATAGAAATCTACACAGCACTAAGTTCTATGTAGATCAACCACACTGCCAATCTGTACAACTTTTACAATACAGTATTTAAATGGAAATTCAGTGTATGTATAATTCCACAATTCCAGAACTTTATCTTTTTGCAGTACATTCTCTTAGCTAATCATTAAGGATGTAATTTAAAAGATTTGGTAATAACAAAATAACGGAGGACCGATATGGTAATTAATAAAGCTGAAAATTGAATACAGTACATTAAAAACTATACAATAATTTGCCAGGAAAAAAAAAAGTCTCAATTCTGTTACTGGTGGCATAGTTCTGAATTCCTCTTTTTATAAATATCACAGTTATTTTATCACGTAGCATTCCTGTACAGCCAGGAGTATTTTCTTACCCACAGATTGACAGCAAACACTCTTCAATAGAATCTCGCTGAGCTTTGGTAAGTGAGCATCCCTTTGAGAGTCTGTACACAGTATGTAATAAGGAATCAATGAGGGAAGCGTGGTGCTCTGTGCCAGCAAAAAGAGGAGCACATCTGGTCAAGAGAGGCAAGACTGCCGTGCAAAGGTATCGATTCAGAGCCAAAGCCATATCCGTAGCACTTAAAGCAGCCTATGAATTAAATGGGACAGAAATTAGACTTGTCTCATCAATGCTGTTACAAATGAAAAGAATTTGTTGTTGTTTTTCTTCTGTAGTAGTTACAAACAGGGAAATTTCCAAAACACAAATGAGGATTTGATACCTACTAAAAGCTAAATGCCTAGCTTCTTCTCCTGCTTCTGAAGTCTCATAGATGGCTTTTGTTTTCTTTTCAGTGAATGGAAACAAAAAAACACTAAAGGTGGCCATTCAAAACCAAAACAATTCTCAAGACTATATTGAAGAATGTCATAGTTGATTAACAGAACACTCCAAAATCAGGTAATACCAGGCAGTATGTTTTTGTTATGATCAAAGCCAAATTTCATGTGAGGAAAAAATTCTCCCCTACTCTTTCTTAGATATCTGGATGAAAAGGACCTGGGGGTGCTGGTCCTTTTCATAAGCCAGTGTGTGTCCATCTGGCCAAGAAGCCCAGTAACATCCTGGCCTGCAGCAATAGTGTGGCTAGCAGGACCAGGGCAATGATCATTCCCCTGTACTCAGCACTGGTGAGACTGCTCCAGTTTTAGGCCCCTCACTACAAGAAAGACACTGAGATGTTGGAGAGAGTACAGAGAAAGGCAACAGAGCTGGTAAAGGGTTTGGAGCACAAATTTTATGAGGAGTGGCTAAGGGACCTGGGGTTGTTTAGCCTAGTGGAGAAAAAAAGACTCAGGAGAGACCTTATCACTCTCTACAACTACTTGAAAGGAGGTTATAGTGAGGTGGGGGTCAGTCTCTTGTCACAAGTAATAAGAGACAGGACAAGAAAAAATGGCCTCAAGTTGCACCAGGGTAGGCTTAGACTAGATATCAGGAAAAATTTCTTCATGGAAAGGGCTGTCAAGCATTGGAACAGGCTGCCCAGGGAGGTAGTGGAATCACAATCCCTGGAAGTGTTCAAAAAACATAAATATGTTCAAAAAAGTGGATATGGCACTTGAGGACATGGTTTAATGGTGAATCATGGTGGTGCTAGACAGATGGACTTGATGCTCTTAGAGGCCTTTCCCAACCTTAACAAATCTATGATTCTAAATAACAATGTAATTATTTTCACGGTTGACATAAGAGGTCAGACAGGAAAACCAAAGTCAGTGTCTTAGCCCTCATAATAGCTCTCTAAATCTAATTTTTCTGGATCAAGACATTTAAGAAAAATTCAATTTAAATAAGCCTCACAGATAAAAAGGCAGCAATACTGAGGAGGAACTAGAACCGAACATCTGTCATTTTCTAAATAACAATGTAGGCATCTCTAACAAATGCACAGAGATGAACACTTTCTGTGTATCTTTGGAAAGAGGCTCTCATTGGCAGCTCATCTGATTTTGATTCCACAGCGCAAGGTCAGAAAGCCTCCTGGGGAAAAGCATTGCATCTTTTATTGTATGGGTAACAATAGGGGCTCTTATAAAGTGAACATCATTCTGGCCAATTCATCTTCAAGTAATACCAAGTCTCAGCAGCAACACACAGTACATCCAGTATTTGAGAAATGCAGAAGACATGAAGACATAAAAGATGTTTTTCTGAGGAATGAAAAATGCTTTAGTGTTCAGTAAGAACCAAAATAAAAACAGACTTAAACGCTTACTGTATCTAAAGAAGCAGCAGCACGAAGATCTGGCAGAAAGCCAACTTCAAGAAGGTGTAGAAGAAATTCCTGGTCCTCAATTCCATAGACCCTGTCAAGGAACAAAACCATGGCTGCCTTGTGATCTGGGCAAAACCCCGCAGACATGTCAGGTTCCACCACAGTACCATCTAAAAGGAAGAAACAAGACTTCAATGACAAGGATCATCCTTCATCAGCAGATCAGGCAGTCTAAGCATCTTCCCCACGGTTTTATTATAAAAAGGCAATATATTTCAAGTTCAATGAAAAAGAATGCATAAGACAAATTCATCCAGAGAGATCTCAAAGTCCATACATGTTCTTCTGTTTCTGCTTTGTGTATCAAGGGATTCTTACCAGGTGATATTCTGATATGCTAAGTACTCAAAACATAGTAATTAATCTATAGAACTACCTAGTTTTTAGAAGAAGCAGACAAAAATTCAAAAATACAACAATTCTGCATCAAATATCCTGGAAATGCAGCATTGGTGACCATATCTGTAATGTATGACAAAGAATTAAGAATGTACTAAAAAGTTCTCTGTATCTGAAAACTTTTCAAATATCTGAAAAGAATTCATTGAAATATTTTAAAATGTTGATAATTTCATTTTGAAAGGCAATAAGCAATTCCATATCTGTGAGCTGTATACTCTGCTACAGAGATATCACCTACTGATCTCTAATTATTTGGAACATAAATAAATAATGGTGTAATAGAATGATTAATCTTTTTATCTCTTCTACAGCAACCTATTGGACAATCTTGTGCTGTGAGTTCTTAGACAATCCAAGTTGCAATTATAATATTCTCTCTCCAGACACCTTAAAAAGCAGATGTAATTCCTTTCCCCTTTATATAGATACTCTCATAGCTCTCACAGTTACAACCAATTCTATATAGGTTGCAAATTCAGAGAACACAAAGAAATACATTTGCCTATGTATGTCACACCTATAACTTCACCACAGTTGCTGAAGAACAACTCTGGTGTCTTAGTAAGATCTGCTAGAAACAATTGATAAGGTTAGAACAACAAAAGCTAACAATTATACTTTTGAGAAAATATATCTTATTTATTTAAATTGTTTATAAACACTAAAAGCATGCATCCTTAAATTTATTTTTTAAAGTGGTAATAGATTTTAATAGCTCATTTTGATGGAATTTACATCACTCATTTAAGAGTACACAGAATTATTGACTACAGCATGCAGAAAGATTTTTGAAACATGTTTGAGATATACAATTTCTTCTCTAATTCACATAATAAATAGTTTAATTTCTATAGTATTTTTAAATGCTGAGAAAAGTATGAGTATCAATGCACCAATAAATTACAAAACGTAACAGGATGGGATTAAAAAATTCAGAACAATCATCTTACCTTTAGCTATGGTTGGCATGTGGAAAGCAATACTAATTACTCCCACCAAATCTTCCAGTGGAATCAAAGACCGTAGAATTGATCTGATTCTAATGGCTTCCCCTTTACCAGCATGGATTAGCTTGGAAAAAGACAAATAAAAAATTAACAAGGTCTCCTTTTTATCTTCAATATGTGTTCATGGTCTGGAAACTTCCTGAACCATTGACAGACAAAAATGACTTCTCTCAAAATTGCAATCAACATTGCAATTAACAATGCAAATGCCATGCAATCTGCATCTACATGCTATATTTTGGATGCAAATGTACAAAATCTAAGAATCTAGTTGTTTGCTTTTTAAATAAGACTAAGTCAATTTTCAGAATGGAGCATTAGGTAAAAGAGGTGGACAAAGCATTTAAATATAGCATATGGTGGAAGGGGTAGAGGGAAGCAGAAGAAGATTTTCAGATTAGAAAAGACAGTTTTTCTCTCCTGGTCTATTAAGAACACTTTCAGGTATCCCAGTTGTTTCAGTTTTGTTTTAAAAAAAGGCCTCAACACAGGTAGAAAACAAGACAACTCTTTTATTAAACAAAAGTGTCGGGAAATGGTTAATAGGTGAAGAGCTGCTGTCCAGAGAAACATGGATTGGACACAGCTGTGTGTGGGAGAGTATCTCCTGGCATAGCAGAGACAAGGACACAGGTGCTGTTTTCGCTTTCTTGCTTATCACAATTCTTTTTCCCATGGACTTGTGGGGTGGATTTAAGGAAGTGTAATCTTTAGCATAAAACCAATCAGTAATAGACAAATGTGTAATTTTATACATATGTATGAGTTTATGAGATATAAACACTGCATCGTCCTACAATAAACTAAGTTTGCCTATAAATCATATTGATTTAAGAACATTCTTCCCTCACCTCTCAAGTTTTGCAACACAAAAGAGATATTCATACGTTGACTTTATTAAATGGATATTTCTCTCTTTCCTCAAGTTATCAATCTCTTCAGTAATCTGATACTGATCTAGACTAATCCATACTAATTAAAGAACATTTCAGGATGAAATTAAAAACTTCTTATAACTAAATTTCTGAAGAATAGGAATGTATATTGAATCATAAACAACAAATATTTTCAAATAGTTTCAAGCTCTTACAAAATAAGTGGCAGAGGTTTGTTTTTTATAGTGTCTAATTTTTCATAGCTAATGCCTGAAACAGTGACATCTTACCTTTGAGAAGGTTTGTCAGTGTGAATAAGGATTATGAGATATTAATGTGTATATTCAAGGATAATGCTATCCCTACATTGTAAAAGAATATCCTATCATATTTACACCTTCATAACATTTAGACTTTTATATGCAATTTAAAGAGTCTGTTTAAATAAGTATATGAAGAGTAAAACCATGGTTTTCAAAAAGGAAATCACTCTACAATATCACAACAAATACGGAAATCTGAGGAATTTGATTGTAACACTGGTCAATCAAACAAAAAAACAGAAAAACAAACAAACAAACAAACCCCCCCCCCAAAAAAAAAGGCAATGGAATAATTATTTTTACAAGAAGAGCTTCTGAATAGATTTTTTTCCTTGCAAATTAGCAGAACACCATACTATGTACACTAAGAAATTATGCAGCCATATCACTTCTGAAATACCTGATACCATGTTACTGTGAAAAAAAACTACCAGCAAACCATGGATCGGGTCAAACAACTATGCCTTTACTTTTCAACGCACGAAGAATAAAACTTACATGCATTTCAGGGGCACAACGTCCTAAGAGATCAATCAAAGCAGCATAAAAGGTCATGATTGCATTTCCCATGTGAATAGTGTCATCTTCTTGTTCTTCAATTTCTCTGTAATTAGTTAAATGTTACAACAATTAAAAGATGAAAAAAATACAAGGAAGTACTTTACAACAGTAATAAATAATGAAAATCAGCTCTAGGTGGAACAGCTTACACAGAATGGCTTCTGTTAATTAGCAGAGTTTCAGCAAACTAGGACAGAACATATTTTGTCCCCAAGACATTGTAGTGACATCTGCTTTGTAACCACTGATACCATTTATCTGCCTCATTTTGCATCAGACATCATTTGCATCAGACTCTTACCTGACTGGCAAAGGACAAACAGCATTTCAAAAATGTTTTAATATTTAGAGTTACTTAAATTAGCAGTGCAAAGAAAGTACAGTTTAGCAGAAGATAAATTTCTACTTTTCACAGAATCCACGGGAGAATCCAACTGATAATTCAGGTGTTAAAACAAACAAGTCATTTCATACCTAAGATTATAAAACAAATAGTCAAATATTATGTAAGTGGTTCTACTGCACCTACAGGGTTTTACTAGATCCATTACTTGGGGAAGGTCCATCTCTTGTTGTATCTTCTGATATTTCTATTGCCTCCTCCATGGCAGCAAGTAACCCATTGCCTCCTTCTCCTCTTAGAGCTGGACCAAAACATTCAGGTCGACGAATAAGCAGTCTGACTACAACGTTAGCATTCTCCTCCACACTCTCTCCTACCACACAGAACAAATATCAAGATATAAGATTATATCAAAAGGAGTTCTGAAATATAATCAGAAAAAGGTACATGAAAATAGTGCAGAGTGCATGCATCAGTAGATACTTTTAACTACAAAACAGTTTAAATATCACAACAAAGTTACATAAACATACATACTCCCCTACTACTGCAATAAAAGCTATGAAATAAAATGTGTGTTTTAATTCAAAATTAAATAGAGACAAAGAATTAACTATGCAGTAAAGGATGTTTAAAGCATCACTGAAACTACTGATTTGTAGTAAAGACTCCCAGTCAAGTGCAAGGGTTAATGAGAGGATTGATATAACTGCTGAACACTAAAACTGGACTATTTAAATCTTCACCAAAAAAATGAGGGTTTAGCTCTGAATTTAGCATGAGTTTATCACAGAAAGATTAGGACTCTCTACTCTACTTTCAAAAGAGATGTGGGCATTTCAAATATTAAAACTGGATCTAAAAAATGGAGCGTAGACCCTATATGACTTGTGAAATGGGCATCTAAGATAATGTATGTCTTGAATAATTACAGTCTTTCTGCAATTGTCCTTTAAGTTTACAGTAAATTATCTAGTTGGCTTGTATTACTATTTAAAATTACAAACTTATTTGAATATTAGAGGAAGTTATAAAATGTATAAGCTTCTACTCTACCATTGCAAAAAACAGCAAAACGAAGAAAATCCAAATAACGTTCTCCTTCAACTGGATTCCATCCAATGTCTGGGTAGCCTTTACAAATTAACAAAGGACAACTCTGCAATCCACATCCAGCCAAGTAGCGAACTACCTAAAAACAAGGTAAGGTGAAAAAGATACTAATTTTGAAAAAGAAGAGAAGTGCAACTTCAAACAGAAGCATTCTTACTCTTTGCCAGGATATGGTGTCCACATTCTATTTTCCCTGACAAAACCATATCATACTGTGGGCAAATCAGAGGAGCACCGCCTTCATTATTTCATTTCTCCAGTCTTTTCTGCAATGAACTACTTGAACTACTTATCTCAATTCCATCATTCCTCCCTCTAGATTACTGTTTTGGTATCTGTTATTTCTCTTACAACTCTGAGCATTACAAATTAGTCCATTTTGCACTATTCCCCAACTGCACACTATCCATAATTGAGGACACATCCTTTCCTTTATAATGAATAAAAGGTCTGAAATGGGCAGCCCAGGGAGGTGCCAGAGTCACGGTCCCTGAAGGTATTTAAGACACTGGATGTGTCACGTACTGCCATGGTCTAGTTGACAAAGTGGTGTTGATCAAAAGCTGGACTCGATGATCTCAGTTATCTTTTCCAACCTAGTTGATTCTGTGATTCTGTGATACTCTTTTTTTTAACCATTCATGTTCACTAGACTTTTTTTCTTCTTTTCTTTTTTTAAACACACAGCATTAACACCCCCTGTAATTCAGGCCTATACGCTCAGCAGTAGTTTTCAGTTGGCCCTGACCCTTTCCTTTCTGAACTGTAAGAATTGTAAGCATAACCTTTAGCCAGTTTGGACAGCTTCTTTTTGTTGATCATTTATAAGAGTGATAAGTCTCAAAATGTCCTTTTAAACACACACGTTTTTTCCTAAAAAAGGAACATCTACACTTATATTACTCTTGACAGATATCTTCCTATGAATATTATACCATCTCCAGAATTCAAGGTCTTCAAAAGAAAGCTGGATATTGTAATTCCACTGGTTTACTTTCCATTAGAAAGTGGGTTTAATGTCTATCTTTAATCTGTCTTTCTATTATTTAACCTGCTTTCCTTATCCACTACTGACATAGCAACTATTATTCTAATCCTTCTAGCAGTAGCAATTTACATGTACTACACAATTGTCACAGGCTCTCTTGAGTGTTTTACTCTTTAGTCTAATTAGTCCTAATTTCTTCAAACGTTTCTGGAACAGGTTTAAATGATAGGGGAAAATACAGATACATATAGGCAGGTATCTCTATGAAAATTTGTCATATATTGTAACAAGCTGTCACAAAGCTTCTAGTTACTCCTATTGTATTATGTCACCACTTCATGTCACGATCCAAAAGAATAACAAAGAAAGATATTAGCAATGAAGTTTTGTTGGGTATGGACTCCGCTACTCCAAAAGTAAGAGCTGCTCTTGAGGGAATTCCTTTTGGTTACAACTGTGTGTATAATAACCAGAAACTCAATTCAACTTTTCAAAACACCAACAGAAAGAATAACCAACCAGATCACAATAATCTTCCCTGGAAAAGTACCAAAAATTCCCATGAAACAGGTATTTTCCCTCTCTACGGGGATAAAAAGTGCTTGATAAAGACATTACCAACCTTCTCCAGATCAGGCTCCCTTAACGCCAGGGCAAGTTCATTGTTATCCATTACAGACGCTGCTGCAACATCTAAAGGAGTTGATCCTCGCATAGAAGGAGAGGCTGTTAAAATAACATTTAGTTTCAACACCAATTTAATAAAACCAACAAATTTATAGGAAATGCATTAATAATAAATCGACATGCACTTGTATGAAATCTGACACTGTTATGAAATCAAAATACAATAGAGACTTTCAAGGCTAGAAACAACTTGTCCTACACATTCCTGTTCTCATCAGATACTTTATTTTAAGATCTCATTCTTTCCAATTTTCCTAACTGGCACAACTTTGTTTTGAGGAAAAAGTAGTAATGATTTTATATCTAATACACTGACATGTTATCAAATCCATCGAAACAGAAAATACCTTTAAGCTTTAAAATATAAGATTATAAATTATCTATTTCTTAAAAAAATGGCAGTAACTATAGCGTTAGAAAAATCTGAACTTTTCATATTGACATTCCAAATTCATTCAATTTGGACACTTCAAAAAGATTTTTAGTTTATGCTTCTGTTCTATATCTTTACATTAAGACATCTCTGATCATTTAAAAAAAATTACTATGACGACTCCTAAATAATTATATATTCTCAAATACAGGTACTAAATTAAATAAGGATAAATGTATCTCCTCTACAGCACTTCAGTTAGAAAAGAAAGGCAAACACGTTAAGACAATTTCAAGGTTCATTTCTGGGTACTATACATGCATACCCAAGCAATTAAGTCCTGTATTTCTCCCACTGCCATAGGTGTATACTGACCAGCTTAGAGAAAGAAAGTGCAAGGGTGCAAGCTTGAGCAGTGAGAGGTAATCCTAAAGAAATGTTGTGAATAATTGTTTATTATTCTTTTTCTCAAAACAGGATTATATTCTGTTCCCCAAAATGTACAATCACTAACTCTCTCTGAATGTTCAGGGACGTACAAAAAAGTGTATACCAAATTAGCTCAACTTAATGTCTCCCCGACTGTCAGGGAGGCTGTTTGGAGTTAGTAATACAGTTAATTAAGATATTTTTGCACTGAGAAAAGGAGAAACTTCAATATAGAGTGTAAAAAGAGGGATGCAAAAAAATACAGGTGGTTTTATATACAAATTAGCTGAAAATTTTAAATTATATTTTTGGTATAGAATCTCTAAAGCCCCACAATCAATACTTACCAAGGCCAACACTGCTGTTTTCCAATAAATAGCTAAGATGATCAAACATAGCTTTTTGATTCTGCCTGCTGATGCGGCAAAAGTAACATAGAAAACGACAGCAGTTTGCCACCATCTTTGGGAAAGTGATTTCCTAAGAAGCAAATAAAAACAGACTGAAGCTCAAACTCTAAGACTGGCATAAAACATGTAAAAGGTCATTTATGCAAAAGCCTTTTAACCTACTCATATCTCAGCACTGTATTTACTGCACCTCAGTGAAATTAACTGTTTAGGTTTTGCACTGGAAACAACAGGACTTTCTCAGCAAGTTAGTGACACCTTAAGCCTCAAAGATCAAAGTATAAGCTTGAAAAACAAAAGGTGAATGCTCAGTTTCATAGTGTAATACTTAATTGATGTTTAATTAGTTACTAAAAAGATCTCCTCTTCAAAACACAGTAAGCATATAAAGTGCTATTTGCATTTTTTTTCTTTAAAGCACCTGAAATTACAATGCTAACTGTATCTTCCTCTGGAATGGAAGGACTGATTCCTCTAAAAACTTAGTCAACTATTATGTAAATGGAAATTAGCTAGAGGTTATGGTCCCACTACCTCCAGTGATAGCTCAGCACCTTATGGGATAAAGCTTTGAACACTATATTCTGAACTCCCTGGCTGTAACATGAATTGCTTTACCTTGGATTCTCCTCCACCAAGTACATTAACCATCACTTCCATGACAGTTTCATGCATGCCTAAAGCTCTCATGAGATTTGGATGTTGGTAAAATACTTTATTATTCATGATGTCTCTACAAGAAAACAAAATAAAAAAAAATGTTATGGACTGATAGTTTACCTACTATGTTATTAGCAAAGCTGATTGACTGTGCAATTCTTCACCACCACATGAGGTGAAAACTTACCCCAAGGACTTTTTTCACATTGCATTTCAATCTCTCTTCTCTATTTTTCTATGCACATTGTGGAAGAACCTCACCTTTATTTTCCTAATATGATAGTTACTGCACTAGTTGTCACTTGATTGCAGTAGAGTAGGATGTTCTTCTATTTTCATTAGATAGTCAGATCTAAAACTATTTTCTGACAAGAACATCATCAAAACTGCTATATTAGCTTAAATTTTAAATTTAATTATTCAATATATTTGATATAATCTGAAAAGAATATTTTCTTTTCAGATTATTTCAGCCTTGAGACATTTTCTATTTGTCATCAAAAAAAAAAAAAAAGGTAGAGGAAAGAGAATGTATACTCAGCTATCCTCTAAGTGTCAAAGACACAGGCTGCATAAATATTAACCTTAATTCATGAGCTATTGCTCAAAAGAACTCTTCTCTCCTACATATTTCGGCAGAATAGATTTGCACACTTAAAATCAGTCTTGAAGATCGTAATGTCAATATTTTATTGGACATTTTATGTCCAATAAAAATGCCTGGTTAAAAAAATAATTAAATTTCTAAAAACTGTAATTAGTCTTGAAATCACATACAACCCATAAAAAACTGTGAAAGCAGTCAGATCATGGAAGAAAAGAACTAGCAGGCCACTAGGAAAATACTATTTGCAACTGCTCACTTTTCATTGTATGTTTTATAACAGTCCTTTTCTTATTTTTTTTTCCTGAGGTAAAACTCCTGCACTTGGGCAGGGAAAATTTCAGCCTTTTAAAAGATAAGATGTGAAAAGAACTATTCCATTACTCTAAAAGCCATACATTAACAACTATCAGTCATGCAACAGGATGCATGTAGTATGTCTGATGCAGATGACACAATCATCAGAGTTTTTGAAAGTCAAAAGATCACCTCCGGGTTGACCAGCAACACTGCACTACGTTGGCAAGTACATCCACTTTCAGTGTTCTGTTTAAATGTGGACTGCATTATAAAACGTCTCACTTAATAAAAAAAAATTGTAACAGTATTTCTGAGGAAACTGAGTTTTAAAGCAGGAATGAGTAAGACTTCCTTTTCTCAGCTGAAAGAAAGGAATGCCACTTACAGCAAAAAAACCTGGCATTTCTAAAGAGGTGTTGGAGCCCAGGTTAGCCAATAAAAGGTGCAAATAGCACAGCTGGGTAACATAAAACCTAAAACAAAACCATGATAGAGGCTACCAAGAAAGGTGATAGGAAGAGGCAGTGAGACTAGCTTAATAGAAATACTCTTTCTTCCTTACACCAAACTTTTACATATCAGCAAAAACATCAATAATATTAAATCAGATTAAAAAATTCTTATTTTTTAATTCACAGTAGAAAATACTAAGGAAAAAAATGCAAAAGAAACAAAAGAACACAGAACATGAAATGAAAACCCTTCTGAGGTTGTTTGTTTTCTTTTCCCCAGGCACAACAATGCCAAAATCTAGTAATCACTCACTCATTTTACACTTCATAAACTGAAGGGAAATGAAACAACTTTAATTTGTAGTAAAAAGGTAGATTTAGAAATAGCAGTACTTTGTGACTCTTGACAGATGGCAGACCTTTCCTTTTGCTAAAGCCTTAGCATGACTACACTGTACCCTGAAACAAGCATGGAACATTGCTGGGACCTGCTGGCAAGCTAAGAAGTAGGCACTGTTCATAATGAAAATACAAAATTATGTATAGACATTATTTGGATATATGAGCTTTTCATTAAGCTCAAAAAAATAAGTATTTTACACAACAAAAGCTTCTCTTCTTGCATTCATGGCATTCTTTATATAACAATATCTTTAATTCTCATTGCTCTTGCTGATGGGCATTTCTGATAGATCACAGCTGATGTTTAATGTCAAGAGACATCTCTTTGTGAGAGAAAAGAAAAAAACCAATCTTCTCCCTACTAGAGAGTATCATATTTGTTTTACTGTTTTCTCCAATTGTGCTCTGTATTAGCCTATACTTCACTACTATTAATCATGTAATTAGGAAAAATAAGACTGAGTGAACTACTTCATAGTTCAAACATACCATCTACATTTAGTGCAATAAAAAAGATAGCATATCAGACATGGGTAGACACAGCTCCATTAGCTGACTGCTGCTAATGGCATGTGTCAAGAGACAACAGTCAGTGCATTCATAAAAAATGAGTGGTATTCTTGACAGGATTCTTCACAGCCATAGTTCTGAAAATATAGTAACATGATAGATTTTGTAATGTCAAAAAATATTACGTACATGTTTTCAACCTTTGTCAGAAGTCTTAAAGATGTCAATTGTTTCTCTTCAAAAACGATACATATAATTCTGCAAAGGCTTTATCTTACAGCTGAAGATACAATACAATGATAGCAGTGACTGCATTTACACCCATATTCAGATTCAAAAGTCATGTATAACCTTGGCCATAACGATACAGCAAATAACAACAATCTGCAAATAAAAAGATGTTACACTCCAGTTATTTACCCCAATCCACGAATCATAAGTTTCTCCTCCTCCTTCCCCATTCTGACACTAAGCAAGGAACGGATTTGGCCAAGGGATGCCAGAAGATTGATTGTATCTTCCACAGACACACTATTTATGGTGTAGGTCTTTGGTAAGGCTCGAACTAGGCCACCAATACCATCATACTGGCGATGAAGCAATACAAACATGGCCCTCACTAACTCCGGGTCTTCTATCACTGATTCCTGGGCCCAGCGTACCATTGTGTCTGAAATCAATTGCTGGAGAGTAGCTGTGAAGGAAATAAATCACAAAATTACCATTAATTGCTCATCTCTCAACTGCTGGTCCCTCAGAACCCAATATGCAACATGAATTGGAATGAATTAAATTCCTAAGAAGCACCTTCTTCTTGGTACTACTTTAGCAGGCTATCAAAGGAAAACAAATATCACACAAGAGAAGTAAAAATATCTCAAAACCAGAAGTCTATATTTAAAATTAAAATTCAGAAAACAAATCTGCTAACAAAAAAAATTACGAAGACATACAAGATGCTCACAAAATCACCAGATTTATTTGTACATATTGCTTTCAATATTTTTCTATGAATTTGGGTCTGAGGACTTTATTAACATATTATTAAAGTAAGGCTGAAAAATTATACTGGTAGCATATATAAATGCTGTACTTTTTATTTACATGTCTAAGCTCTGTATACACTCAAAGTTTTATAATGTACATAGTGTACATAATTAAACTCATTCATTTGCCAAAACAAAAAGCCCTTCAAAAGAAACAGACATGAAGGGACTACAATCAAATAAATGTCAAATCATCATTTGCATATTTCAAATTTAGTCTCTAATGAAGAAAGAAAACCCTATCTGGTAGTGTCACTGATAATCTTTATTAGTTGATATATATATGTTTGGGAAAGTCATATGTTAAAATGGACAAGCTATATAATCTCAGTTAAGATTTCAGACTGCTGTTTAGAAAAATTACTCATGAACAAAAAGTCAAGACAAAGTATTTGATAAAGACAATTGAATAATGTTCTTTTCCCCTGCTTGTGGAACTTCCATTCAGGTTTTCAAGGTTTTGTAAGGTCAACTGAGGATTCTCTAGAGAAATTCTACCTTCAGTACTTACCTAACTAATCAATTTATGTCAAACAGATAATAGCAAAAGTTTACAGGAGAGATTTTAAATATCCTGATGTTGAAGAATCTGTCTGATGCAGACCAAATATCAAAAAATATTTTCAAATTCACAATCTGCGTGTTGAAATAGTAATATGATTTTGGAGTAAACCAAACCTGCAATTTCAGGTTAATTCAAACAAACAAAAAGCAAAATACTTACAGAAAGATACTGAAGGAATAGGAGTTTAGAGAAAAGAGAATGTCTAACAAAGAGAATTTGTGCTAAGATGTGCTAATAAAAGGGAAAGGGGAAAAAAGAATAGTAGTAATGTATTTCATTGTTAATATCCAAGCACTGTACTACGGGTGTTTCTATTGAAACAGAGCTTAGCAATTTTAATAATAAAAAAAAAAATCTTTAGAAAAAGGAAAAAGATTAAATGTGTTGGCTGATATTTCAGAAGGATTGAAATAATTATGAATAAAAATGGACGCAACGGTAAATTTGGGGGGGGTATTGGGGGTGGTGGTTTTGTTTGTCTGGTTTGGGGTTTTTTTGGGTTTTTTGGATGAAGAATCCCAGGAACAGGTTGGTTCCTATTTTGCTAACTACAACACAGCATTTCACCTAGTGGGTCTATTTGTTTAATATAATACTGTCTTTCTACTAACAGGAGAGAGAGAATCAGATTTTTTGGAGCTTCAAGCTTACTACAAGGAAAAAAAAGATTCATCACCACATTCTGCACAGACCTAGCCTCTAATTATCACTGCCTCATAGCTGAAATAACAGCTATAAACTGCAAAGCTAAAAGGCAAAAATATTTCTACTTAAAGAACATTAAGCTAACACTAATAATTGGCAGCTAAGAAGCCACCTAAAGTACCCAGGAGAAACCTTCCCATCCAGTAATTAGGAACTTAAATTAAGCAACCAGGGTAAAAGGCCAGTCTCCCTAAGAATTCTGTGTAGTCAGTGATGCAAATCATTTTTTTTTATGAAAGTCTGAACACCTAAACTGTGTGTCCAGAAATTCATTCCTGCTAGTAGAGTAGCAACGTAAAAATTTAGGACATTAGAAAGTGCTACCTACCATAATTTAAGGGGGAAGTGGGGAGCAACATTGACAAAAATAAAAAAGGAATAAAATAAAAAAAAAATACTCGGCATCAAGTGCAGAACTAGGATGTCACTGGCAGTGCCCCTCTTATCAAGAGGGAAAGGCAGAAAGTACCCAAAAAAATGACAGAACAACTGAGGCAGTCAGCAAATCTTGAATTTTAGGTTTTGTGGAGAGGATTCTGCTAATTACAGTCTAATTGTCCACTTTTCTTTCATATGGTAATCTTCATGCAAACACTGATTTGAAGCTGTTGCAACTCATTTTATGAGGAAGTTTTAATAAATCAGGACCTTGCTACAATTATTAGGTCTGCACTAATCTTCCAAAAAGCAAGATAAGATACATTCTGAAAAATTTATTACTTGATAAAGGTAAAGGGTAAAAATGCCAATAGAAGGAATTTTCGGCTACATTCACAAACCAGCTTATCATAAAAATTCCATCTGTCCTTGTTTTGAGTCAGAGCTACATATTTTAAAGTGCACAGATGTTTCAATAAAAATCCACCTTGTTTTGGCTGAAAATATATGACAAATTTTCTGTTCTGTTTCCTTTTCCTTTCGGAATTAAGATACGATAAACTGATTTAATTTTGCTTACAGGATGTCTTAGCATCATCATCAACTGGCTTCTCAGCTTGTTTCTTCTTCAGATATGTAACTTTTTCCATGAGGTATAGGAGGCGACCCCTAATGGTTAAATCATTGTTGCCATCCAAGGTTCCATCTTCATCTAGTTCAATTCCTGAAACAAAAAATAAACACTACATAGTAAAAGAATAAAATTAAGTGAGTTACAGACATTTTTTGTATGTTGCATGCACAAATATAATTAAACTGAACTATGTTGTTCTGCTCTGTTAGAGCTCTAAAAGAGTTTTAAATGGGATATGCTTAACCAGGTCTTTGGAACAAGTACAGAACAGGCATATGTAAAGGCAGGAAATTGCAAGTAAGGATCATGTAATCTTAGTAACTTAGTGTATAAATTGTATATTATTATACACAACACAGACAATAAACATATTTCCCATAGTATGCATTTTTCCATTCTAACGCTGATGCCCGTGTTTTGGAAATATGTAGCTCAGAAATGTGGATATAATCCCTACTGACACATCGTGATACAAATAATACTACTCAGGATACTCAAAGTTCAGCAAGGACAAATGCAAAGTTTTGCAACCCCATGTGACAACAGAGGCTGAATAGGAACTGGTTAAAAAAACATGTTGGCAAAAATAACTGTGAGAGTCCTCTTAGCAAGCTAGACAACAGTCAGCACTGTAACAGCAAGTGGAGTTAAAAATATCCTGTAGTAGTAGAAACATAATCGCTAGTTCAATTAATTGATTATTCCCCAGTACTCAACACTCATGGAATGGCATCTAGAATACTAAATCCAGTTTTGAGTTACCAAATACAAGAAAAAACACTGAAAAACTGGAAAGGATCCAACAGTGACCTGTGAAGATAACTCATGTCCTGACTACTTGCTCTACAAGGAAAGGGTGAAGAAACTGGGTTTGTCAACTTGCAGAACAGAATCTCATGATGCAAGAAATAAAGCATTCCCCTTTAGTTTGACCAGATATGCGGATAAGAACATTTTCTTGGTTTTGACTACAAGCTAATTTTCTTTATTTGACAATATTTATAACTGATACAGTCTAATCTACAGACTATTCAGTTGGTGTTGCTTATTTATAGAAATTACTTCTAAAGCTAATATAATTAAAAAAATAAAAGTAAGGCCTACCACAGTGTGTCATTAGGTCTTCATGGAAATCCAAGAGTTGATCACGGATTTCTTCAGGGCAAGGACAATCATTTTTCTCATCTTTAAAGTTCAGCAGCATGTTAATCTTAAAGAATACAAAAGAAAGGCAGATTACACTGTCAGACCAAACAGAACTCTGCCACACAGAGAGCACAACAAAAAATAAATTGTCCATTGTGTGCTGTACCTGCTCCTGAGGTGGGGATCGAAATTCTTTTGTTTTTCTAGCTGTCAGGGCAGCAGACATGTTCAAGGCCTGCATCACTTCATTGTACCGGAAGCGTTGATTCTCTTGAAGCTTGGCCACAAAATCATCCGAAAATGCTACAATGGCTTCTATTCGGTGTCGTACTTGGCAATCACACAGGTACTGGAGTAGATGACACATCTGAGAACACAGTATTGAGAGATGAGCTGGCAAGCTAAAAAATATTTTTTGCATATTATGCAAGTAAGGAAGGATTTCTTACAGCAGCAGCTACTATCAAGTAAAGTGTCTGAAATATTTAATGCTGTCATTTACTACATGTAAAGTAATCTCATACCAGGAATATCTGGCATCTACAAGAGATTAATGTCCCCCAGACATAATAAAAGTTTACAAGAGAATGGATTTACCCCTTTCTTCTAGGGAATTTCTTTTCTGTTTGGATCCATAAAAAAGAAAAATTCCCTATTAATGGAATTCAGAAAGTAATTGTTTTAATGAAAAAACAGTTGCTTGATCTCTAGTGAACAAGTTTATGTCATCAGAAAGATACTAAATCTTGTTCCCTGTAAAGAAATTACCTCTTCATTTAAGTAGCATCAAAATACTTTATTCCTTGAAAGATAGATTACCAAGTGAAGAGAACAGGATCTGTAAAGAAAGAACAACGACTATCAAAACAGTATTGTTACCTGTAATTTAACTGGTTCTGGAAGTTTCATTTGAAGGAGTCCTTCCTTTGGCATTTGCTCCCCTCTGGTTTCTTCCTCTCCTTCTTCTGACTTGAACTCATCTGAACCCAACTCCTTCTCTGAGAAAACAATTTCGTCCTCCTGGCTCATTGCTTCTTTAAAAACCCGGGGCTCAATCAACTGCAAGATGTGTTTCAGATCCTCATTGTGGAAGATTCCCATAATTAGGAGGGTATAGAAGAGCTTGATGAGAGGGACAAACAGAAATTCTGTAGAACCTCCAACTGGATCTCTGACATGGAGGCTTCCCTCCTGAACAGCTTCAGTCAGCATCTCTATAGTTTTGGCCTTCAAAATTTCTAGAGGGAATTCAGGACTGAACTGAAAGCATTCACTGCTAATGCTTACAAAACTCGGAGAGGAGAACTGCATTCTTGGCCTTAATGAAGTGCTAAGTCCTATACCAGGGAGGCCGTGCTTTTTGTTTTCATCGGGAAACAAAGTAATACTCTTGGTCTCATCTGTCATTGGAACTATAAATTCATTATTCATCATTAACCTGGCAGTTGCATAGGTATTGAGATGGATGTCAATGAGTAAATCATAATATCCTGCACGTAATAAACCTGGCATGTATTTATTCTCAATAGCATAGAGGAGTTGAGATTCATCCACATGGCTACACAGGGCATGGGCCACTCGGTTGTTGCCTAAAGCACAAACAGCTGAATATAATCGGAGGGTATGGTAATGAAATTTCAGCAATTCTTCTTGTTCTGTCAGCTCTAAAATATCAATTGTTCTGCAGGGAAAAAAAAAAAAAGAAAAAACAAACAAACAGAAAACAATACAGTAAATTCCATAGCAGTGCAAAAACTTCTTTTGAAGGGATTAAAAATTCTCCCTAAGGATAACACTGTCATCAGTTCTAGGGATGGACTTTTTCCACATTTCATCTCTCATGTGAGAAACACCGTCAACCTAAGAATCAAGGACTAATAACAAAACTCAATCAGAAGTTTATTCGAGTTGCTCCTGAATTCATTACTTCAATTTCTTTCAGTTAGAAGAAATCAAAATTATTTACTTAACACAGAATATTTCTTCATAGTACAAACAAGAATTCGCACAACTGAAAATTAAGGTTTTAAAATCAGTACAAATTGAGATATTTATATCATTTACTGCTTTTAGATCTCAAGTTGCAAAATGGCAACAGACTAACCACTTCATTTGAAGAGGGTTCAGGGTTGGGGTTCTTTGTTTAAAATTCTCAATTAAACAAGTCACCTTTACAGTGACTTGTTTTTCAGTCTTGGCACTGGCAGAATGCTCAGACATTTGGGTAACAAGGACATCCCTTCAATTGTTTAAATTAAATTTAGGAAAATAAAGTAATGGAAGAATTAAATGGGGTCAAAAGTCTTTAAAAACCTCTACAAAAACATCTTTGCTTATTTTACAGACTATCTTTAATAATTTATAAACAGAGTTACTTTGATTTTCATGCAAAACCTGCATACACTATTAAAGTGTTTGGAGAGAAACTAGGAGAGGTTTGAAACACAACAAAAGAAGGCAGATTTTAATACACTGAAAATTAAGATAATTTTCAATATTAGTTAAATCAAAACACACTGCCTATATTTACCTGTGTTATAAATACAGAGTAGACCTTGGACCTTCTTAAAGAAATAGTACTACATGACTAGGTTCATAAGACTAACCTAACCCTGATACAGTACAAAACATAAGAATCAACCTGTTTTCTTCAGGAATATGAAGGGCCATGAACTGCAAAGGATTCAGGCACTGTATCATCCAGCCTTGACGTTCACTGATCCGAGACACATCAATCTTCAAGAAGTGGTTTGGCACTCTGCTCCAAAGCACATGAGTCAGAAACTGGACATGGAGTCGTGGAGGACATTGAGAGACTGGGTTTTTGTGTTCACTTTTGAATAAGCCAGCAGATAATGGCATCACATTCTGCAAAATTCAAATGGAAGAGACAATCTGTTTCATCATCTTTATCAAACAGTGCATATTTTATTTCTTAAAAAATACATTCAGCATGTAGTAAAGTACAGCGCAACATGAAATTAACATTTTCAGTAGTTCTTAAAACCAGCTGGGAACTGTTGAAAGATTAGCAGCAAGCAGCATTTTCCATACTTTTCTTTTTAAATGGCTACATTTGAAATAGAAACTTGAATGTGTGGTTACTTCCTTGTACCAGAGATCCGATTTTCCCTCTTCTGATTTTTTCAACATCCAATTATCCAAGGCAAGGAAGCAACATTCAGCTCAGTTTCCTTGAGTGTTCTGTTTGCATGTACTTTAGAATTATTTTAAAACCCTAACCTAATCTACAGATATACCAGTCTTCCATGCTGTTTGTAGAATAAGAGATTTGCCTTACTGACCCCACTGATTCTGTTTCATCATGAAGGATGAGATTCAGAAAATTCAACAGGACTTTGCAATATTCTCTGCCAATTCTAATCAGTTTCAACCATTCTTATTCAATGTATTGTATTCTAAATTCATGAAGTAGTTACAACTGAGTTAAGAATAAAAACAGCAATAGTGCAAACACTTGGAATCATAAAAATGTGCCCAATATCAGGAAGACATTGCTGGTAATAAATGGTAACAAATAAAATAAAATTATTTTATATGATTTATTAATCTTAAACATACACAAAACCAAGCGTTGTTTACCTTTATTCTTCCCAATTCAAACTGGAAAACATTGGGGCTTGTAGCTTGAGCAAATACCGCAGGAAATAACTTTGTACTTGGTTCAACCTAAATCAAAGATACACAAATACATAACCACAGAAGACAGAAAAACAGTATTGCAAATGAAAAGGAAGTCAGCAACTGCAGGCCTTTGAATAAAACCCCAAAAAATTCAAATAGGAGGGAAAAATTAGAGCCGTAACAGTGGCGATTACTTTTTCTTACATTCTTATACAAAACTTCTAATAAGATGCAGTCTGAGGACTTGATTTTCCCCCTTCCCACTGGAAGACACCACCAAAAAATACTCACCTGATAGTACGTGCCTAGTTCCTTGCCATTAGCTGTGAAGGTCAGGAGGCCACTGGCAGCATCGACCAAGCAACCAATCTCCAGACCATTATTATTACGTCCTTGTCCCGGGCTCATGCTCTCTCCTGCGCACACCATATAGCAGTTGCTGCGTTTTATACTGAATGTCAAAAGACAAATTTATTTATGGATGGTGTCTAAACTTTATGTAATGAATTAAGAACAACTTTGCATGGCTGCAACCAGGGTCCTGTGGCTGAAAACAGTGGATCCCACCATGACCACTGCCAAAACTCAATGAAACCTGGACATCATAACTGAAAAAATAAAAACTGAAGATGACATAGTATGAAAAAGTTCAAATGTTTTGTAAAATCCAAAGACAAAACTGACTTTGGAAGTTAAAGTTTTAAATCATTTAATATTGAGCATAACAGAAGGTTTCTGGCACAGATAATAAATTGAAGTGCTGAGAGGAGCTGTTGTACTAATTTTGGCCTCAGAAGTCAACATTTACAGGATCATAGTCTTCAATTATATAGAAAAGCTGTGCTATTTTACTTTTCAGTGCCTATTGATTTGACTAGATCATTACTCCACTGTTTCTTCACAAGCAAGAGGAGGTAACAAGTCTCACTTTTTCCTACTTTTTCCTGCTTTTTTTTAATTATTTTTTCCACATCAATGAGGTGTGTTTACACTTTATAAATCACTAGTTGCTTTTATGAGTATAAAATATAGATCATTTTAAGATAATTATTACCAACCTCTCATGAACCTTCCCTTTTTCATCTCCCAGTGTAACTGTGACGGTACGCACTCTGTCCAAGTCAAAGCTTGTGTCATACTGGTGAAAGTCTGATGTAATCCACCCCACCCAGACATTAGCAGGTTCTTGACCAGGAAATATTCTCACTGAATAATAGTACTGGAAATGAAAAAAGTAATGGTATCAAATATTAGTATTCGCTTTGCAGTGCGTCGGTTTGATTCAGAACTTGTCGCTCTAAAATCTGGAAACATGCCATCTCTTCAAAAGTAACATAGGCTTGTTCAAGTGCAATTTGTAAGCAAAGTAACAGAAGAATAAAAACACAAATCAAAATACAGCCAACAAAATATGTATGCTAAAAGAAAAAACAAAAAAGGAAAAGAACTGTATTGAAGGCTTCTGTATCATAGCATTGTAAGCTATTTTTTTTACAGCAGCTATAATTTTTATACTGCAGGTGACTCAGTTTCCAGTATAATATCTTTTAGAAAGAGAAGAATACATCTGGAAGAGTATTTTTTCCCTTTGAACATTGAAGAGTGAGTGCTTATGGAGTTGATCCTGTCAGAGAAATATGTACAAACCCTGCACAAAATTTTCATCAGGAGTTACATTAAATAAATGCTCTGTAAAATTAGTGCAGATGTTTTCAAATGGTCCTGAACAATGACCTACTGGTTTAATGTAGTTTTTCCAATTTATGCTCTATTCTAGAACTATTTATTCATCCTCTTTTACATTAGGTGTTATCAACACTAGTTTCAAAAATGGATTCAACTAGTTTATAGGTTTTCATCTGGAAATTGTTTTAGACTGACAATCAATTCAAAACAAATGGAATAAAGCAGTCTTAACTTCAGTAGCAGTGCAGAACTACCATAGATAATTAAATTAAAATTTCTGCTTGAAAATTAGACTGTTTCTGAAACTCTTACAAGCAAAAAACCTGTAGCTATATATAAAAAAAAAGCCAACAACAACCAAAAAAAAAACAACAACCAAAAAAACCCAAAACAAACAAAAAAATCCAGACAAACAAAAACACCCCCACCAAACAAAAAACAAACAGCTAAAACACCAGTCCTATGTTACAATACCGTGGAAGTTTGCATCAAATAATCATAGTCATCCCTATCATCTGCTAGCACATCCTCAGTAAGCCGTGCAGAGTGACTAGTGCTATAATCTGGCTTTGTCCTCCTGAGCATAAATCTGTAATAAAATAAGTAAAATAAAAATCTATTAAAGTCTAATCATAAAGGCAAATTATTCAGAAAAGAGAAAAGGACAAGCTCATTTTTAAAAGCACTTAAATAATTCTGACCTTAAACTACATATTCAAAAGTTATTTCATTGGTCTGCCAGGCATGATTGGCATTTTATTCTACTTTGAGAAGCAGAAGGGGGGGAAAAAAAGTAGCCCACCAAATATGCTACTAACCTTTGCTTAAGACGTGAAGGTTTTTCTTGAACATAATCTTTATGGTTGTTTAACTCTGGTTTTGTGGCATCTTTTTCTCTTTCTGTCCGATCAGGAACTAGATGACCGTGAGCAGTTTTCATTAGAACCTCAAAATCAGAATCAGCATCATAATCCTCCAAGTCATTCTTTGGGCCGAAAAGACCAGAGCCTGGTAACCCTCCTGCAGCTGATCTGGAGAACACTTCAGCACATTCAATGGGCATGCTTAATCGAAAAAACATGACGTCTGTTTTACTGTTCTGTGAGCCAAAGGACTTCTGCGTGACTTTCAGACAGGGGCAGCTGTCTATGGTGCCATCAATTCTCATCACCTATGAGACATAAAGATGTAGTTGTGTTGAAGCTAATGCATTCCCCGCTTTGTAGCTGTTCAATTTATATTTTTAGAATATGCATCCATGACTTGCAAACCTTGCAACAGTATGCTGTCAACAGTCAAATGTATTGCAATCATGTGCTGCCATTTTGAAGGGAAATAAATACTATGAGGAGTGGATGTTTTTGTGGTTCCACTGTTAAATTAAAAAAAAAAAAAAAGAGACTCAAAGAAATCACCTTTCTCATAACTCTGCAACATAATTCCAGCCCTGCCCAGAACAACACAGACCAACAAATATAAATCATGCATGTATATATGCAAAAACATAAACTGTTTCTTAAATACTACAGTCTGATACACAACAGCTGAAAAAGAATTCTTATTTCATCAATTTCAGAAGGATTTCATGGAAAACTTACAATGCGTGAATTCAGTTCTATCAAGATGCACAACTAATTGAGACATAGGTTTTGACACAATTGGCTACTAAATCTTTATAAAAATCAAAACAAATTAGCCATGGAAAAAAATCACAAAGTGTGTGCACTAGAACACATGGTATCTGTTACATAAAAACGCCCAATTTGTGGAAGTTGCTTACAAACATAGATGTCACTGCAAAATGAGCTCTTAACAAGGACATATAGAATTTGTCTCTGAGAATCTCATATTTACACACATGACAGATTTCACTGATAACAAATACTATCAACCAAATGATTACTTTCTTTGTAACTCTACTGAAGGTAAGAAAATTCTAACAGGTGCAAGGTTCATCCAGAATTGGGACAACATATCACATTAAAAATCTTGTCTAGAAATGCAAAAGTAGAAATGTAAATCAAACATATTTAAGCATCTAGAAACATTTTAATGGGATCACAAACCTCAATATGTTCATGATTTGTGGGCACTGGTAGAAACTGAGGGAGTCTTTTACTCAGCCAAATGGTGATGTCTCTGTTTGTATTAACAGCAAAGGGTTCATACCCTTCCTGTAAGCCACATATAGTGAAATATTTTAGAGTGCTGACATCTTTTCCAAAGTTCATTCTTCCCACTTGGGATGGGCCCAGACTGCACACAGGTAGAAATCCTTAAAACAAGATGAAAGAACACATGGGTTGTACGTCATGAACATCAGTGAACTGCTCTAGTCTATAACTAGATTAAAAATCATTTGGTAAAAAAATAAAAAATCCCCCCCACAAAAGATTATAAATTATTATTATTTTCAATAACCCTAAGTTCTCAGCTTGTCACTCAAAAACTGGTAATACTTATACCTGTGAATTTTCCTGTGGGCCCAAAAAAAGAGAACTCTCAGATTCATTTCTAGGTGTGAAGCAAGTATTTTACACACTAACACAAAACGTAAATGAGCATTTACAAGATTCCCTGAAAGAAAACCAAAAGAAAGCCAGAAAAAACTCCTACACAGGTAAAACACTCATTGATGTTTTTACTCAATCTAGTGCTTCCCATCAACGCTGTAAATGTAGTCAATTTGAAATCAAGATGACAATCTCTCTCACCAATGCAAATTTCATTGATCTTAGAAGGCACTGCACATGTAGCTAACTCATTCAAGTAACTGTAACTGTACAATAATCCTCACTCTCTCTCTGTATATATATAAATACCAGTACCAGTCCTAATCAATAAAACACTATTCCACCTCTGGTGCAATTTTGGACTGATGTGCCCATGGTTCAGTTGTCATTAAGGTGTTTTAGGGCTCTTCTGTATGTGACAAAGCATATCATCCTATAGGGAGTGTGCTGGTAAGGCAGCTACATCTCTTTCTGTGGAATAAAAATGAATTTTCAATACCCATTTCTAAATGAGTATCTAGCCATTTTAGATGCGATGTTTCACAAATCCATGTAGCCCTTGCATGCTGAAGGCTACGTAAGAAGATTATTTGTCCATAACTTGGCTCTTAACCTACAGGTACATCACTGGGCTATGCAACAAAACTTTTCTTTCACTGTGTAAGATAGGAAAACAAGAAATACTTTAACATTACCACATGAAGAGTAACCCTCTAGCACTGTCTGTCACATGTGGCAAAAGCACAGGACAGCAACACCTTTCACAATGTTCCCTACTTTAAAGAACACAACATGAACCTCCTGACCCAATCTGTCAAACACTACAGGCAGTTCATGCTCATGGAGATCATGAGGAGACAAAGCAAAATTTGGTTTATACAGTGTACCTGTTCATATCTACAGTGTGAAATTTCCCTTATACAATTGCATAATAAGATGCAATTATGTTTATCCATGTTACTATGAGATGGTTACTATAAGCAAATTTGTCTGCCATAATCACAATCCTCTTGTTGGTAATACAACCCAACACACAGCACATAAGCCTTATTAATAAGATGGCAGAGCATCATATCCCATTTTCACTATTCTTGAATAAATTAAAACTACAGGCCTGATTTACAGTAAGGCTGCATCAGAAATTCTAACTTTTTTCTAAAGCTAAAGATCCCTTTCTGCAGCAACATAGCATGCAAAGGATTTACTGATAGATGTGACCTGAAGAAGGGTCTCAGTTAAGCAAGAGCCAATAACAAAACCAAAGTAAAGAAAAAAAAAAGAGAGAGAGAAAGCTCAATAAAAGTAATTTATTTTGGGTATTTCATATGTGTGTTTGCAAACACATACTCATACCCAGAGTTGACTTCCCTCCCTGACTCCTCTTCCTCCCAAGAATTGTGTATGAAATACCCACAATATTTTCAAATATGGCTCTGGAGTTATTAAATCTGAGATCAATCAGCGCGTTCCTTTGAAAACGGAATAGGAGGTCTTATTTCAAAAGGCAAGCTTTTTTCCACAAACATGACAGTAAAGGAACTTAATGTGAATTACAAGGATATTGTGAAAAATATAAGAGGCTTGACACTGATGTTAAGTCTTTGACAAGGTTACCAAAGCCTTCAGGCTTCATGTCAAGCCAGGAACTACTTTAGCAGTTTCAGACTCAGATCTGTTTCAATCTGAACCTGCAGCTAGAAACAAGTAGCACAAAAAGTACATCACTGTGATTTCATCAACTTGGAAATCAAAAGAGTGGTCAAACAGGCTACTCTCAGAATTTAATAAAATTTCAGTTTCTTTCAGAATCTTACACTTCAATGGGATTATACTACCTAATAACTGGAAAGCCATTACAATTAATAGCACCAAGATGATTATTTTGCATATATTACTAACAATAAGCCAATTCACACATCCCTTTCCCCCATCATGTTATCACTGCATCTAAGGAAATCTAAAGTAATAGGCACAAGCCGAGAAAATTGATAGCAACTATGTCATTTTAAAGGAAACCAAAATATTTCTAATTCCTAGGGCATGGCAAAAGAGGGAAAAAAATTCTCCCAAAGCACTCCTGAAAGTAAGATGTTCTGCAATCCAGATGAAAATAAAGTGGTTAAAATTCAAAAAGGGAATTGCCTAATAGGTATAAGATTCATACTTCTCCTGGGAATAGGAATGAATAACCAAACAGTATCATTTGCAGCTCTTACTATTCAAAAAACTTAACTTTATCTCTCAGCTACAGCTGCATTGTTTAACAGATGTATAATATATATGGCAGAATACATGTACAACAAATAAAAGGGAAAGACTAAAACTTAAAATATTCTTTTATGCTATGATAGCTCAGAAGTTTTAGGCAGTGAACTAAATTAATCCAATTTCTTACCCTTTTCTCTACCTATTTGCACACAAGTATATAATTACATTTATAAACAAAAATGCTTATTTGGTATAGAATCAATCTGGCACCTGACACACCCTCACAGTCTTTGGCACTTTTGGTAATCCTGTAAACCATGGCTTTATAGCAAACTAACACCTGCTTGTGGACTCTGAAACCTGCACCAAGAACCCTACAACAACAGACACAAAGCTCAATTTGCTGCTTTAGAATTAAGCAAAAAATTTTGAAGCTTTGTATCACCTGACTTTACCCTGGATCAGCTGTCATTTCTCCTCCCAGTGCTAAAACAAAACCTTAAAGATGACAAACTTCCTACCACAGTTTCTCACTAATTGGACAGAAATGTGGTAACATTTCAGTACTTCATCTAGATAAAATCTGATGTCCCTACCCACAGCAGGGCAGGTGGACTAGACGATCTTCAAACGTCCCTTCCAACCAAAACCATTCTATGATGCATTCTATGATTCTGTTATAGCATATAGTGACCTGCTGCAGTGAGGATGAAATATTAAAGGTCATGAATCTGCCATTCCAGACACATCCCTGCAAAATAGTGAAAAGGTCTCATGACAAAAGATGGCCACAAAGGTCGCCACAAAAAAAAAGTCTTGTCTCATCCTCACATCCAGCAAACTTCCTTTCCAAAGGTTTAATACTAATCAAATAGAGAAAAGGACAATAGGTAGTTCCTGGAGATGGGAGGGGGCAAGGGCGTGGAGATGAGGGAACAAGAAACACACCACATTAAAGCAAAGTCAGCAAACAGTACTTACCATCACCAACCTCAAAGTCCTTGAATGCAAGTTCTGAACCTGAGTCATCAAGCAGGATTTCACCATTTAAGGTGAACATCATAGTGTGCTCATTCATGTCAACCATGCACCCAACAACATCTCCTGCCAACCAAGAGCGGCCAAAATGCTCATTACCTTGGTGCCACCGCTGTGCCTGAAAAGAATTAAAAGAATAATAGTGACAATGTAGGTGTTCCTCTCGTCTTTAGTGGTAGAACTAATAATTAACATCCTCAATTAAGATGGCACTGAAATGAACACAGAATATCATTCCAAAACTATGACTTTGAGTTCTCCAAGTTGAGTCTGAAAATGGAAATCCAACAATTAACTTCCTGCAAGCACCCCTCACATCAGCATTGTAAAACATCGCTAAGAGAGCTGACAGGAAAAATTGCTATTTCAACTTTTTACTAACAAGTAAGAGCATTGCTTATTTTTCTGCAGTTTCATGGAAGACTTGTAATTAAAATAATATGATATCTATTACAATGTTATGTAGTTGCTTCACAAACCTTTTTAAAGCAACTGCTTTTATTTCAGTAACCTATAAATTAATTACTTGCAAACAAACGTTACTCTTTCCTTGAGTATAATTCTAAAAATGTTGTGTGCAAAATAAATTAATCTTAGATTAATATATGGCAGATTTTGGAAGGAATAGAATTGTCTGTGGATGAGATAAGCACTGAGTTTCTGATAGATTCCAGAGTAGCTGAGGGCATGATTAACGATAACTATGACTGACTTTCAAATCAAAGACTGCAAAGTCTTTGGATGGAGTCTTGGACTGGAGTTCAAATAAATTAAAAAGTATTGCAGCAAGCATAAAACTGTGAAACTGAAAAAAATTATAGAAATGTTAAACCCTGCTTATTCATTTTTCAGGTGACACTGATTCTCCTTATTTCACCTAGGCCCTCAGAGAGAAATAATTTCATAAAACATCAATGAAAGATGAGAAGGCAATTAAGTTGAGGCAATGATACACGGAATTAGATGTAAAAATGAAAAGTTTTGCTATCACTTATTACTGCAGATAAACACATACAAACCTTAAAGCCATCAAAAACAAAAGCTTCTTCATCTGAGCCAAGCTCCTGATCTGGCAGACAACCCGGCCTGGTCCAGCCAACTCTCATGTCTCCTGCAGTAACTGCCTCAAACTCAAAGTACCACTTCCCAGCTTTCACTGCATAAGTCTTCTCTGTGCGGAAGATCCGGAACTTTTCCATTATCCCACTGCACACGTCCAGTCTCACTGCTGTAAGGTTTAAAGAAAATAAAAATAAGGAAAAAAAAAACCAAAACCAATCAATGCGGAAAGTACTGTGTTTAACTACTGATAAAAATTAAGACAGTGAAAGGAAGAGGTAAAGGAATCCCTTTGAGCATAAGCACGTAAAGAAGAACGTGCTTGCAGAAGAGCCACATGGGGGAAGTGCCCTTGCCCACTCTGGGGAGTGAACACACTTAAGTACCTCTCTGAAATAAACCTACACTTGTTGTAAATCCACCATGGGGTGCAGGGGGGGTGGAAGGAAAATAAAATCTGAGTGCAGCTACAAATCACATGACTCAGGAATCACTCCAATTCTTTTTCTCAGATTAGGGAAAACAATGCAAAAGGCATGGATCCACAAATTTGCAACCTTTGAAATGTCAGAATTCCAGTCTAATCACTATAACTCCTCTTTTTCCTGAATTTTTTTTAAAACCAAACGCATCTTCACCTATCTGCACCTTTTTATTAGACCATGCTAGGAACCTCTCCCTTTCTCTTCTGTGTTCTCAGCCACATCAAGGTCCACATTTCCAATATCATCTAGAATAGCCTATAAAACCATATCTCTCAGAATTTATTATCACTTCTCATGCCACTATGCCTGACTTAGGTGAGGCTCATTAAGTTTCCTGTAAGCAACTCTGAACTCTCCATCACGTAATTCTTTATCCATAAAATTTTCTCTTTGAGAGTTGACAAAATTCATGCCTTAAAAACACTTTTGAAGACTGTCAGTACCTCAACTATACAGATATAACACCACAGAGCATGATAACTGAGATTTTGTTTTCTTTTTAAATTCTAAGTAAAATGCTTTCTAGATTCCAAGCAATCCCAGAAATACAGCTGCTTTGGGAAACCAGTAAGGAATAACAAAAAAGCATAAAACCTGACACTAGAGAGCCTTGTAAAACTAAGGTTTAAATAAAAATTAATGATTGGAGATGCAGAACACCACTAGAGGGCTCTAAATCCTTTAATAACAGTATGGATTTTTGCTGATAAGAGGATTCCTATAACATGTTTTATGCATCTCAAAAACTTCAGAGGCTTATAGACTGTAAAATCTAAATCCTCAAAATGAGTATAAAAATCTTCTGATGAATGCAGTTCTAGTCTTTGCTCAAGAGAGACCAGTTTGTGGGACACTGTTTTGCAGTTCCTTTCCTCTGGCAATTTTGCAACAGCATTGATCACATCTTTCAGATTCAAGTATTGCACTTGCATTCTTTGCACTTAATTAGTAACTCCATTCAAAGAACCAAATCAATGACCTCTGCATTGTAAGGAAAAAATAGTATTTTCCAGCAGTTCATTCCCAAGGAAATTAAAATCTAAGAGAAATATAAACAACAGAAAATGAAGAAAAGCACCTATTAGTTTTGGAGACACCTGTTCCACATGTTTTATTGAACCAACAAACTCAGTAGTGGAGTGAAATATTCTAATCTTTTTTATTTTTGAGAAGAAAAAAAAAAAAAAAACCAAAATTAATTACCATGGTCTTGATCAGGAGCTTCCAGATTGTAACCGTAACCTAGAAGGGTGCGGACTGCTTCCCGAAGACTGTCTTTGTTTGACTTCTTTGTTCGATCATCCAAAAGAGCATATGGTACTAGGCGAGGATTTCTTCTGTTTTTCACATCCTGCATGCAGTAAGAAAAATCAATTCAATTTCAGAAATTGCATTTTTGTCTTAAAGACAAGGTTATGCTAGTATAGCAGTTTAAAAATTTCCATTTATACCAACTGAAACATGAGATTTCAAGTATAGCAAGGATTCAAAGAAGCTGAATAGTCTAGAAAGTAGTAAAACCCACTAAATTCACTAAAAAAGAAAGCAACACACAAATAAACAAAACTGTGTGGCTTATACCTGCTGTGATTTTCTATCAAGTTTACTTAATGAAGTAACAATACAAACCACAGAAACAAGGACAGATGCAAAAAGGTTGACAGAAAAGTCAAAGAATTATATTTTGGATGCTGTTTATGAAGCAGATATCATAACAATAAGCTAGTATATAACTAAAATTCAGAGACATTTCTGTACCACAAATATATAGGTTTGGGTTTTTTTCAATTATTATAGCACTTAACAAGATATATACAATGTCCAAATAATAAACATTAGTGAATCAAAAGAACAAAATACTACTAATAAAAAATAATAAATACACGCAACGCTAATAAATAATAAAACAGATAATAAATCCGTGTCTTACTATGCCAAATACTCGGTATATGTATTTTTCCAAAATAAAGGGTCTTGCAAGAATATGGTTGATGTGCTTCATGTATAGAATTTTTGTAATAGATAATTAAACTAACCTCACCTCCACCTAAAATGAATGTATTGGTAAGGTTTAAACTTCTTATTTTAGGTTTATTAACACAACACTGATAAAGTCTTCCTCTACTGCAAAATTATCTTATTCAAAAGCATATTTAACTGAAATATTATTATGAGTAACATAATTTTTAGTGACTAATAGAACTGTTTTCTTGTCTATATTTTCTTCACACATCCTGTCAGACTTTTTTGGCAGTCAGAGAAACCATGCAAAGAACTCCCCATGTTCTTCCTAACATACTAAAAAAAAAAAAAAATTACAGGCCAGACATATAAAAAAATATTGCAGTTTGTTGTCCTGAGTACAATACCAATAACATTGAGAGGCTTTTATGATTGGTCAGACTTAGTAAGAAGTGCAAAAATAGTGCCTATTATTTTAGAAAACAGTGCCTACAGTGAAAGCACTTTACCTCTTTTATATATCATTACAGTTCTAGTTTTAGGATCATATGTGTTTTTCATCCTCTTTGCAGGCAGAAAAGAAGGGGCACATCCATTCTGACAAACACTTGCAGGCACCTCTAAATGTTTAGATGCAAGGCTATCTGCCTTTTGCCTTGTCACGGTAACCAACTATTAAAAGAGTAGTTATAAACCAGTGATTGATGAAATCTGGTCCTACAAGTCATCCCCCTATGAGAAGAAATACGAAGGTATTTTGGTAAGCCCTAAAAGGGCTAACAAAAAGATAATGCATTGCTGGGGACACAAATCCGGACCGTATCAGCTCTAGTTATATTCAGTGGAAAGGAGACTGACAAGGCAAACACGAGGACCATTTGAGGGATCTACTTTTCGTACTCATTCTAAACACTTAAGTTCACGTTCCCCCTTTTTCCAATATTTGATTTGGTAAATGCAGATAAAAGTTGCATCCAGAATGAAGCAAATGTTGAAGTAAATTTTATAAGGAATTATTATTTGATATAAGAATATCCACAGTGACATCTGAGACGAAACACTGCGGTTTAATTATTTGTCTTAGAAAGGACATAAAAAGAGAAATAATTTCCTCTGAAACACTGTATGTCCCAAAGATGTTACCAACTTTCACTCTCTTTAAAAATATAAAACAGAAATTTGGAACAAAAATTATGTAATTTCTTACCCATAATATACAGTTACACTAATGCATTGAGAGTTGCCATAGCAACTTTTAACACACATTAACATACAGGCAATCAGCTGATAACAATATATCATAATGAAATATAGTATAAGTGCTTTTAAAAATGCCTAAACACAAAAATAAGAGTGAGGTGAAAAAAACCCAAAAGGAATAAAGAAATCTTATGTATTAAACCAACTTGATTCTATGGATTTTTTTTCCTTGGGTTTACTTTTATTTAATATTGTGACCTTTTTCACCCCTTCAAGACTGTGGCTGCTTCTTTAAATTTTAATTCAGAAGGATTTTTTCTTTTCACAATTTTGTTCTTTTTTGCCTATTACATGTCCATCTAAATTTTGAATGTTACTTATTGCTGAATTAAGAATTGTTATTGTTATACTCATCATAAATTTTTGTACTATTGCCCTTCTGCATCTCTGTGGTTTAAGTGTAGTTAATCAAGAGAATGATCCTGTACAGTGATTGAGTTTTGCACACTCACAATCAAGTCAACAAGAAAACTGATTAGCTAAGAGTGCTAATTTTTATTGAGTATGATTCCAGTTGGTATATAGACGGAATTCTTCCTATTAAATACAGAGAAGTTATTGTAGACTGGTAAAAGAAGAAAAACTCAGCATAGATTTTAATTTTTTGTCATCATTTTCCAGATTTGACAGTCTAATGCTTTACCAGAAGACTGTTTTGTATAGAGTTTGTCTGGCAACTACTTGTTCACAGACAAATGGTTTGAGCTGGGTCACACACATGCTATTTATATAATTCTTTTGTTTCGAATTCATATCTTCTCATATCACAGGAAAAAAAAAAGAGGGGGGGGAAAGCCTATCTATTTTATTACACAGCTTTGTCTTCATTCGATGTTACAAACAACCATTAATAATTTAGAACTTAATTTACTTTACTTAGTTCTGGCATTCTGGCAGAATGTGCCCTGACCGTAAATAGAAGGAACTAATAATGTTAAACTTCAGTGATGTAGCACTGACCAGAAAAAATCAGTATTACTTTATACAGTGTACACTACAAATTGTGCTACATACAGCAATAGGCAAATAACTATTACAAGTAACATATACATTTATTTGTATACATTTTAAAAGATTTTAAATAGGCAATAATTGCTCAACAATTGGCCCTAGCTGAGTATATCTCTCAAAATAATAAAAAAGAACTACAGAAAAAAATACCTAAACACACAGACCAAAAAAATCTCAATATGTCTTTTAAAACTTCCATGACAGGTAAAGAACACTGCTGCAAAATAATTCCAAGGAAACACACAGGGAGCCAAGAGATACAAACTGCATTAATTCATTCAGTGAGTATGTGACATGCAGGTAACTGATCCAGTGCACTGGAACTAACAACTTGTCCTGGAACTTGCATAGACAGATGTCACGTAACAGCAAGAGTGAAATAAGAGGAATGGCCACACCGTCTACATCAGCATAGAAAACCATAGTGAAATTCTACAAGCAGCTCTAAAAGAAAAGCCTATTAATAGATGTAGTGTGTGTAATAAGGTTGTATGCTTCAGAAGTAAATCAGTGACAAAAACCAAAGCCTCCTATAAACCTGTAAAAGACATCTGAAAAGAATAATGTGGTTTTCAGAGCTATAAATCTGACACCACAAACCTGTGCACTTCTGGACCTTTTTAAAGCTCTAGAAGTTCAGGAACAACACAGACCACTAAACTAAAGAGAATAAAAAAGACACCAGAAATATATGTAAATAAGTGCCTTCAAAAAGAAAGATAAGAAAACATACACTAGAATGAGTGCAGGAAAAATACGTTAGTAATGTTATGAGATCATACGTTTGCAATTTGAAGTATTAGCAGTGTAAGGATACATATTCTGTAGGGTAATTAAATGATTTTGCTCTCATAACCAAGGCACAAAGCAAGTGTATTTCAGCACATATCCAGTGAGATGTGCTGTTGTTTTCTTAGCTTCTTTTGCATCATTAGTAAACACTCAAACCAAAATTTGAAAGAAGAGGGTGTAGGTAACGTACTTGAAATTATTTTCATTTGCTTTCTGGTCTCTAAACTTGACTTTTTTCTCTCCCTTTCTGTCTTTTCCTTATTTATATGGAAGTTGGGACTCTCCTGTACATATAACACCACAGTTTTATGAACGTCAACAAATACTGTAAGTTCATGGATAAACTTACGTGAGTTCTGAATATTTTCCATTAGACTTGATGGAAAATATTTGTGAAGATTTAGTCACAAACACATCCTTTTACACTTTCATGCTATTTATCCATCAGCTTGTTATGAAAAATTCCTTAAAAGTAACTAAACAAAACACACAGGTAATCATGATAGGACGTAATGTCAAAATCCATGGCATGTTTAAAAAAAAAAAAAAGTCCTCTCTCATAGCACAAATGCAATTATTTTAAGCCACTTACACCAAGGTTATATTGCTCCTTTGCCTGGATCTGGCTTCTGTATGTGTCCTTGGTCATCTACCATTTTCCCAGTTCCAAGATCACTAACTTGCAGGTAATCATATTCTCCCTTAAAGGGGAATTTGGCCCTTGTTTTTCCACTTGCCCTTGCTATTCAATACATTCTTTTAAGCAGAACTAAGTATTTTTCCTACCTGTTTCGTTCATTTTGCTCCTTTCATGGAGCAATAAGTTACTGTCAGTCTGTACTTGCATAAAAATACTTATTAGTGATCATTGCCATCACAGCTGTCAGGACAGTTCTGGGAACAGGATTTATTGGCTAATTGTGCTCCCTCTCCTGGCTGGCTGGCTGGCTATGCAGCAGCAGAACAAATATACTGTATATAGTCATGCATGAAGAGCAGCTATTATGTCTTGTTAAGAAAAGATCCTGACAAGCAGTGGCAGATTTAGAAGAAGAAAAAAAATCTGGAAATAGGAAGGTATTTTCTCCAATACTTTTTAAAGGAAATAAATGGTTTATACATGGACTACTTGACTACTTTAATTTTTTCATTTTATATAATTCCAAAATGATGGGGCACTCATAAGGAACAGACCTACTAGGTTATCTAATTCAGCCTACAGGCACAGCAGGATTGCTGTTCATAACATATTTCCCAGTGATTAGTTCATCTACTTTCAAACATCTGTAAGCTTCTTTCCCTTAGGAAACTATTTCATAGCTCTGCAAGATCTGTTATAGCATTATACAGCATAACATCATGTCACTTTATTCCAGTACTGTAACATGTCACAGTAATATGATGGGATAAAAAAATGTAACCCATGAAATAAACCCACTGGAGCCAAGCAGAAGCACAAAACAGTGTGACCAATAGCCACCAGATTGCCATCTAATGTGCATGTCAGCTAAATGAGAAACATCTCTGCACTGCACTCAGAAAGGAGAATCTTGCTATTCTGCTCTCTTCTTTCAAATTTTAATAAATGGTATCTGTACATTGTCAGCTATCTGTCTTTTCTCCAGAAGAAAAAGATAATTATTTGAAAAGAGAAAAATTATGGCATTAAGAGAAAATCAACATTGGTACTCCAAGAATGGCAGCTTCTGCAGGACACGTGATTGGTGGTAAAGCTTTTAAGGCCATCATCTACCGTTTAATCATACATGAGACTACTGCAATTTGTCTGCCAAGAATAAGGGAGCAAAGTACACTGTAGATCTTGCAGATCTTCCTGAAGGCCGTGAACATTTTTGAGGTCTTGTTCATCTCTAACAATCACACTCTATTGATAGCAAAACTTTGACACTGTTCACTGCACCACTACAGTTCCCCACCCAGCACACAAAAGTTTTCAGTCAGCTTGACTGAAACAGACACAAACAAATACTTGGATGTTTAAAGCATAAGCACTCAATACTGCAAAATCCCAACTAAGAGGCTTTCCAATTCCCAATGTGATCAGCTTCATAGGCACTTAAGCTTTTTACTTTTAAATACTCCAGGCTCTTCTCTGCATGCCCATAACTCTTTGTAAGGAAGAACAGTACAATATTTATCATACATACCTAAGCCACATCAAGATTTAGAGCAAAAGCATTTGTCTAAGGCTTTTTCAGAGCACAACCTGGTAGTCAAAATCAGGGTTTGATTCACACCAACTGCTTAAAAAATTTCCAAAAACTTAAGTAGGGAATACCATTTTAATAATCATTTTATAAAACAGCTTGTCCTTGGCCACCAAAATGGATTTAGATACCTAAATCCTATTTGTCCAGTCAGATCTTTTTTGAGGATATGGGGTCAATTTTTTAAAAAACTCTTGAAAAATGGGTAATGCACCATTCAGTAATGACAAGACTAAGGGGTTTGAAATTATACTTCTATTTTCCATGAGTTTTCTCAAACCAGACTATAAATTGTAATAAGTAAGCACATATTTAATTTTTATGTTGAACTTTGTCATCTAGCAAGCAGGGCATTTATTAGGAAGAGAGTCTAGGCAAGACCAGAATTCCAAGGCTGCCCCTCAGGACAGTATTTTAAGAGTCACTAAATAAAATACAGAGAGCTGCTCAGTGAGTAGATCACAGAGTCCTCCCTTTTCCTTCCCTGTGAGCCTCAAAACTGCCACTTCACAGGGCCACATTTTAGATTTGACAGTAAGCTTAGTCTCCCCAGGCACAGTGCTGAGAACATAAGAAAGGCTTCATCGTTCTTCTGACATTAGGCTGAAGTGGTTTTGGTTTTAATGTTATGTTATGTTCCGCACTAGATTTGTCCGATCAGTGTTTCTTTCGGCATTTTATTGTTTTTTTTAATCCAAGTTTGTGATCTGGAGCAACTCCACTGCCTTTTGGGACCCAAAATAAAACTACTGATCACACCTCTTCAAATGCAGGATCTTCTAAATCAACAGGCACACCAAAACATATATATAAAGACAGCGTATAATAAACGTGCTGTGTAGATATAAAGGAAAAATTTTTCATTGTCACTCACTCTCACTCCATTTTTTACCTATCATTCCCAATCCAGTAAAACTCAGAAAAGTCTAAGACATCATTATTTAACTGCCTTTCCTACTTAATATCTTGCTAACGCAGAAAACACATAATTTGGCTGCAAATTCACTATAAATGTGGCAAAATTATTTGTGGGGTTTTTTTAAAGATACACAGATACATAGAGTAGGTTAGACTGTCTGTATTCACTACATATGGGATTACATTTTCCCAGTGCTAGTAAGAAATGTAATCAGCTAAGAGAAGCATTTGATTCCAGAAACTTCTTAGCTTCATCTTAACCAAAAAATTCTGGTGGAAAACTAATTTTA
>JAWWES010000115.1:45185217-45270105 GCA_035583135.1 Lophotriccus pileatus | reverse complement strand
TCCCTGACCAGGAATCGAACCTGGGTCTCAACGGTAACAGCGCTGCGTCTTAACCACTAGACCACCGGGGGCTCCCTTTACATATTATAACCCACCTTTATACCACGGGCTCAAGTGTATGCTGGGTGGTAGAGCTGTCATATGCATATATGAGAACAGTTCCATTATTTCAGCTGTGTTCAAGTTCCCAAATTCTTCATTCCCAACGGGGGGGGTATGCACTGGTGCTAAGGAAGGGGTCAGGGAACCTTGGCTGAGCCATGAGAGCTGCTTTTAGATCTGGTAGTGGAGATCTCTAAACTATATCAGCCTGAGCCCAGTCCTGCCAGTGCTGTTGCCAGTTGATTGCTTGGGGAAAAAAAGTCAGGCAGTTGTATAACTTCTCTCCACTTCAAGTTATGGCCATTCAAGCACTTTCAAAGGGGTTACCTTCAAATATTTGCAGCACAGTTGAACATATTAACAAATTTGCTGTAAAAATTCTTTATAAAGTCTCTGAGTGACACTCCATATATAAAATAAATATGTGACAATGAAATGTCAGACATTTCAATGGATCACAAAAAACCTAAAATTTGTCTACACATCAGGGCCCAAATATCTAAAAGAAAAGCTGTGGATGAAGTTGTGTGAAAATTTCTGAAAATTCATACACATAAATGTATACCCAAGAGAAAACTAGTAATATAAACATCAAATTGTTAAAATTGTGTTCACTTAACTCACACTTCCTAACAAAAATATGCATTTGAATTTCAACTTACTTCTTTGGAAGTTTCATTTTTTTCACCTTTTCTTCAGCATGTTCATCAGCAATTCCAACATGGCAGCCTAAAGCCAGCAGGGTTCTAGGACACAGAAATCAGAGAAAAATTAGTGATGCCAATGTTTATATATTTAGAGTTTCTGCTGTGAATACAAATGGCACTATATCACAAAGGAGACCAATGGAAATTACTACAGTACAATATGGAAAGATCAACACCAGTCTTTTTGTATATGTAATAAGCTTTCTGACAGTGTTAAGTAAACACAAGATGTTCCTAAAAAATTTTAATAAAAATATGAGTAGACTACTTTAAAATGGAACTGTCATACAGTCTATTTCGTCTACATGAGGTATCAGTTCAAAGATTCTCTGTCCTTGAAATGTTATTTCTACTTTATATACTTATTCATACTGCTTATGTACTCATTCATACCACTTCATATCCAAATCTTTTTATGTTATGTTATTTACATTACAGCTGATGAAAAGAGAAAAGGCAGAAAATGTCATTTGTTATTCTTAGAATGTGTCTTCTTTACCAAGAGAGGCCATTTCAGAAAACCAACACTCTCTACATAACTTTTGAACAGGGTTGACAGTATTAATTGGGTTTCTGATTATTTCAGACTTTATTCCTTTCCTTACAGTCACACTTTCCAGCAGCATTAATCTTAAGACTCATTTGTCTCCAGAATTTGATCTGTGTATGATCAGTTATTTGATCCTGCACTATATTCAATACTGGGTTATAAAGTCTTAGTTTCTTTACCTAGCTGTGTTACTAAAATATTGACACTGAAATGAAAAGAAATTCTAGACAAAAGTCAGAGACCACTTTCGAGTCAGATGAGAATTTTCTCAAAAACTGAAGGTGACAATCCTATCTTTGATTGAAACAGATTACACAGAGGAAATCACAAAATTAAACACCTTGGACTTCATTCCTAACTTCTTCAAAGTGGAAGAAAAGTGGAAAAGAAAGTTTGTATTTGTTCTCATCACTAGCTAAACCAGTATTTTCTAGTTTTGCTTAAACCATATTTACTGCTCTTGAACTGATTGGAGGAAAAAACAGCATAAATACCACTCTAAGATTATTTTTCTTGGTAGATGAATGGCATGCTTCAAGGAGATTCTTATAGCATATTTTTAGTGCTAGCTACATGAAGTAAATCCTATTGTTATAAATTGTGAACCTGATTTAAAACTAGTCAGTAAAATCAGAAATGAGGAAACCAATATGCAGTAGCAACCTCCGGCATAACACACCATCTGCTAAGAATACTCCATGCAGCTAAATTTCAGCTGGTATAAATAGTATATGATTTGTATGCAGCTATCACCAGCATAAATAAGAGAAAAACATCTAACAGTGGAATGCAGTATAGAGGAGCTAACCTCTGGTAACCCTAATTTTCTTGTAATGTAAGCCAGGAATTTGTATATTACATTGTCTCTACCCAAACAAAACAAATGCATATCAGAGTGCCACAGGAGGATAAAAGGACATACCACACTGATAGATCCTGAAAGACCACTAAAGCACTTCAAACCTAAACAAGAAAACTAAAAATGTCCAAATGCTGCTCTCATCATCACACTGATACGTGCACTTTTCACACAAAACTGAGTAAATAGATAGAAGCGGAAAAGTCACAAAATAATAAGCCATAAACACAAAAAAATTGTACAAGACCAAACTACAAAATATATAGCAGAATGTGCAGAAACAGTATGAGCAAGCATATTTTAAATCCCATGACATTTTCAGAGGCGAGTCTTTCCTGAATCTTGACATTTCCTACAGTGTATCATTTTTATAGTTCATGAAAGTATTCAATCATATTGAAAAACAAACACAGATCCAAATATATTGAAAATAAGTGTTGTATTGGATAATACGAGTCAGAAATTCCTTGGCTTCTGACTCTCATCTAGTAAAGCTTGCAGCAAAGCTGGCAACAGATCAACAAAGAACACAAAATTACAGTCAAAGTAATTCTCTATGTCTTGCAACTATTCCAAGTATGCAGTAGGCAGCTTTAATGCAAATTGTAAAGAAAATTATTAGGGGAACTTTTAAATGAACATTTTCTTTCCCTCTTCCCCTTTTTGCATTCATTGAGATTGACAGCTAGTAGACTAGAAGCATCCAGTAAAAAACAGTCAAGACAACTTACAATTCGAGATATCACAGTTTAGATCACCTAGTACTGACTAGGGCACTAATTTTTCCACCTTTCCAAACTTGCAGAAATAATCTGGGCAAGAAACTCCTATTCTAGTCACAGAACAACAGATGTCTATGTGATAAATATAACATGATATGACAAAATTAGAAGTGCATATTTCAGAAAACAAGGACTAATACAAGAATGTAATGAAGACTGAGCTCAGTAAGCATACAAATTTTGAATGTCACAGAAAAACTGAATGTTTTATATTTTGGAATATTTAATATTTATATACTGCATTTAATGAAAAGGCTCTTTCTAGAGTAAGTGATAAAATTACTAAAATAAAATGTTTATATGTTTATAAAACAATTATTTTTTTTAACAGGGTTAGATTAGAAATAGCCTGGGTCCTGAACCAGTAATCATGTAAGGACTCATAAAAATTTGTTTAATACTTAGTGGAACATTAGAAGTGTGTATCTAATTATCAGAGCAGGATTTTCCAGATGCCCGAGTCTTCTCACATAGATTATTCTAGGAAAAGATCCAACTGTAGGGGAATTTAATGACATTATCTTTTGTAGTCTCATAAAATGGAAAGGAAGAAGATATTGTGAATTCTTAGCACACTGCTGTGCTGACAGGAGTCTCAAAAACATTCCTTGAAATTCTAATATCTAGCTGAAGACAAATATGAACTTATATTCTTGCTTCCAGTTCAATTTATTCATAAATGCTTTATCTCTAAATAATGCCAAAATATCCCTCCAGAAACTGTTTAACACTTAGGGTCATAAATATATTTTTCACCAAGTAATTTATTTACTGGGGGAATGGTGGATTAGCAAATAATGCAGAGAAGCTGACCTGAGAAGAAATTTGCAAGTGCAGGACGTGTTTTCTACCTAGCTTTCTACTATGACATAAAGTCCTTATATTATGACTGTAAACACTATATTGTACTACCAGTTTACATGGTAAATAATAATATAGGACAAATATCCCTAGGCAATTAATATCACCTGCAGACACTCATCCTTTGTAAACTGTGAGCAGGAAAAAACAACTGCATTTTAACAAAAAAATAAAAGAATAATTTCAAATATGAGTGACTTGAGAACCACATACACCACAGAGAATTTATCAGTTTGAGAAATATTTTAACAGGTTGGCTACATGTAATGCTACATATGGAAGAAATTACTTAACACTTACAGATTTCTCAATGTATTCACAGCAAAGCAAGAACTCGCACCTGCTTGGCTGACAAAGCTGAGGTGACAAATTGTATCTTTGTGAGACAGTTAACTAGATTACTTGAGCAAACCCTTTAAAATCTCTCTGAAATTTTGTAGCATTCCAACTGGAGAGCTTCCACAACATTCATCCATCTAACTGCTCATTCACAAAAGGCGGGCATGCCTACTACTGTCTGTTCTGTGGCAGTATGCACAGATGACACAGAATTATCAGCAAAGGCTCTTGAAGCAAAGTTCATCATTAGCCAAATCCAAAAAATATCTATTGAGTGTCGAAGTGTGTTTTATCAATAAAGAAAATTAAAAGAAATTAAACTAAACTGAATTAAACCAAATAAGCAGATTTTTTTCAACGCTTGGTTTTGTTTCTTTCCTCAAAGCTACATGATAAGTGAGTTTCTGCCATTTCATAATCAGCATTACCACAATAATTCTAAAATTTCATAGATAGTAAAAAGACTACCAAAGCCATTTTCAATGCCAAATACATTATTCATTAATGTATCTCACTCCCTCATTTTCATATCATTGCCCTCAACTACATGTCAAATTTTAATTACATGTCAAATTGTAATTCTGGAAACCGCATCTTCTTAGAAAACTCTAACTACAAACTTCAAAAATGTCAGCAACTTACTTCAGTGTTTCAAGTGACATTTGCAAGTTATAATTTCTTTCCTGCTCAGGCAATTTTGAGAACTCCACTAGGCATGGGTGTTGTCTTTTGTTGTCATCTCTAATCTGAAAAAAAAAAAAACAAACAGCAAAGTAATAAGCGTAATTTGTCTTGAAGAAATTTAAAAACAGTCCAATCCATAAAGTACTTAAAGCTGATCCTGTCAGAATTAGGCAAACTGAACACTTCAAAACAAAGTATTCTGTATTCTTAGAGCATGATCATTCTGTTCAACCAAGGCAAAATCTGCATTTGCAAATAAACTTCAGATATGCAGATCTCAAATAAGTGCTAATTTGTACATGTTATTATATGGATGTTCACAGCAAATATGCGAAGTTCAATAACAATGCAATCTATGCTTTGACATACAGGCATAAAATAACATCATCTTCAGCCTCATATTTGAAAAATTTTATGTCCAGTTTATATAAAGATGTTCATACAAATAGTGTTGAAATTCTTACTCATTAAAAATAACAGTATGAAAGATAAATATTCCCTATCTCTTAATTCAGAAAATGTTTCTAAATGATGTCCAGTATCATACAAGCAGAATATGACTGTTCAGCAGTCACATATGAGTGGAACATGAATTTATTTTTACTGTAGCAGAGCCATACAGACTATAATTTACAAACTCCTACATTTTTATAAACTTAAAAATTTGATCAAAAACATTTTTAACTGTTTTTACACATTTTTAGTCTAATACTGGCTGTAATCAGGAAAGGCAACCTAGAAGGCTGGGGTAACTAATCACTGTTGCTCTCAACTTAGCATCTTGTGCTAGAATTCAGTCAACAAAATCTTGATTAAAAAAACATTAGTTTGAAAATATTAGCTAAAAGATCCCAATGGAAGCATTAACATGTGCTCAGTTGATGTAACTTTTAAAACCATACATTATAACACTTTTGTGTCAGTGTTTGATGGACCATAAGCTCAACATTTATATTAATCTTTAAAGCTGAAAAGTGGAAATTATTGAAAAATAGCATTATTGACTTTTGATCAAGCAGATAATTCTGCTGGAAAATTGAATGTTAACAGTTGAAGTAGAAGCCTAATTGTCACACTTTTTCCAAATTGATCTTAACCCTACTACTCAATGCAGTTCACTCAGTCTCATGAAAAAAAAAAAATCACATTTCTCTATAACATTTCTGAGTAACTTATTTTTTGCATTTTGATCTAAGCACATAATAATTCTCAAAATGAACAGCAACCACTTGTTTATATTTTAGATTGAAAAATATTGACAATCTCTAGGGGATATTTATATTCATTTGATGGGATTAATGTTCTTTGGACAGACAATACAGGCAATTCAACTGTCAAGCTACTTGATTAAAATCATTAGAAGCTAAAATGAGAAACATCTTTTAGTGGACACTGAGAACGTTTATTTCCACAGTTCTTTCTAAGATCTACAGTACTCTGCATTAATAAAAATTCAGTATAGCCTCTGAGCTGTGTACAGCCAACTTAAGTCTTGGACAGCAGGTGTCTTCCTCAGAATTCCAATGTTAATTTATTCTGCTAGTGACACTCTTTTTGCTCTACAGCAACAATGTATAATAATTCTATTATATAGTTAACATAATTTTCAGGTTGCCTTTCCATCACTTTTTTGTTTTTTCTAAGCACAACATAAAAATCTACTGACTTGCAAATACTTTCTATTAGCGGCAGAACTCATCACACCTATCAATTCTTAGTTTTTATCAATGGTTTTAAACATACAGTGATGTTTAACAGAAATAAAGATATGCAGATGCATCTCATAATTTCAATAGGTAGCACACATATTCAGACTTACAATGAAGCCAGTTAAAGAAGTTCTAAATTTTGCTAAATTAGCTTGTTATTTTACTTTGTTACATGAGTAGAATGCAGCAGTAACATCATATGCAATATGAGGTATCACTTTGATGATACTACATACAGATCTGATAAAACATATATGTAGGAGGGAATATAAAATGTAAACTCTACAACTCTACTTTTTAAAATATAAAATCTACAGCAGATTTTTTTAATAATATGGAAGGCCATTTAGATTTACAGATTCTCTGTCTCTCAGTCTTTAAACTTCTTGACTGAGTGAAAAAACACCAATAGCTACTATATATAGTGCATCTTGTTCTGAATTAAAAAGACCAAATCTTACTAAGATTAGATGACTCATGTGTGCATCTAAACCAGCTAATATCTGTTCCATGCCTTCCCTCAATACTCAGTAACTGCAGTGGATCTATTCAGATAACTAGAATTGAAATCAGCTGTGAGAAACCAATATGATTGAGGAATCAATCTCCAGAAGATGATCAGCATATACTTTGCCACATTCCCAAAGTGAGCACATCCTATCACAGAACACTAACTCTAGAGAGAGAAAGCTAGAAAATTTAAAAGATTTAGCACCTATTTTTATTTCAAATATAACTAAACTTATTGCTGCCTAATTTGATACATATTACATATTGTTTAAATAGTGTTCAACTGTACAATCAGATTCTCACTGGTAAGTAATGGTACACTAAGAATGTCTGCAGACTGCTTCACAGCTGATATGATTATACAACAATTAAAATGTTTTGACACGCTAATTTAACTGGGGGTTTGTATTTTATTTGGTGGGGAAATCAACAACAACAACAAAACCTAGAGAAATTCTCTGTTACTCAAATATTTTATTTGCTACACCAAATATAATAGCTATGCCCAGTTACATTAAATCTGCAACCTGAACTCCTCTGAAGACCAAAATCTTTTTTTGTAACAAAAATGGATTACATATATGTTTTTACACTTTTATCTAGCACCTGATGTGTGTTTCTATATACCCTTCACAGCAATTTCTTCATAAACACCAGCATTTGGGATAAAAATAACAAGCTTGTATACTTTTTTAATGACTAACTACAAAAATAATTCATATTCCATGAAAAGTAGAAAAGAGATAATAGTTATTTGGAGCACCTACTACAGACATGAGACTGAAGAAGTGGAGAGAAGGCAGGCAAAAAGAAGATTTAATGAAATTTCCTATAGGTAATACTTATTTTTCATGAAAATTAAATTTGAGACTTCTGAAAGAGCTACGTCAGCCAGCACATGTGAAGAGAACCAAGAATAACTGCTTTCACTGGCTTACCCCATCAGGCAACTGAATTCTTGCTGCAAGAAGGTGAAAACCCCACCATGTGCTTTCTGTGCTGACAGTCAGACTGGCTGAAAATTGCAGAACCAAACAGCTTTAGTACCAAAATTCTGGCTCAAAACCACACAAGCATTGTTGGTTTCCACCTGTTTCTGGTGTGAAGGTATCTAAAATCTTACTAATTTAGGGAGGATGATAAAAAATGCAGTCCCATTAGCACATTGAAACCTGCATGCTGAATAATACTACACAAATAACAGAAAATTAATTTAGAAGGTACATACTGGTCCATACTGCCAGCCAAGTTCAATCTTATTCATAACCCAAAGTTCATGAATGTTCTCTGCTAATTTTTCTCTAATCCTTTCCAGATGGGGAGGCAAAACAATCTAAAGAGAGAAGAGAGAAAGAAGCTATAAGTTGCTTGACATACCACCCAAAATATTATAACACAACAAACTTTGTACAAAACAGTTCTCTCAACAAATCCCAGTTAAAAATCAAGTTTGGGACAAGCTGCAAATTCAATCAAATGTGAAGTAATATAGTCCTAATAGTTCAAGGGTTGGACTCGATGATCTCAGAGGTCCTTTCCAACCCATCTGATTCTATGATACTATGATAATATGTGTGTTTAAAAAGGAAAATGAAATCTTTCAGTTTCCATACCTGGCTAGTATCTACAGGAACTGGAGTAAAAGCTGCTTGTGACAGAGAGACAGTGGGACCCAGCAGGTCTCTTGTATAGCTACGATCTTGTTTGTACTCTCGGCTATGCTCCACTTTCAGCTTCTCTTTTGGTAGGACAGCTTCAAAGCAAGGGGCATATCCAGGTGGAGGAAGGAACTTGAACTCTCCATGGCGACCTCCAAGCAAGAAACGTACCCTGTAAACATCAGAGATATTTTAGATTACCAAGACACCCTTGATATTAAGTCTAATCAGTTTGTAAGCCTAACAAGTCTTAAATGCCATTAAAAAAAAAAAAAAAAAAAAAAAAAAAAAGGTCAATGTTGCAGCTTCTTTGCATTATTTACAGTTCCACTTTCTCTGACTGGTGCTGTTGTTTATGATGCAGGAGATCATAAAAACACAGGGGAAGTAAATGATTGCTCCTTCTAGTTAATTTTACTTCTATGAAAGTATTCTAAATCATGAGACCAAAGGAAGTCACTGAGAGAGAGAACAATCTTGTTCTCTCTTACATAATATTACTTAGTACACCTATGAGGTAAGCAGCAGCCTTTTGAGTCTGAGAAGGCAGGGATTATATGCCAGAGTAATCAGTCAAGCACCTCTGAACTTCATCCATTAACAACTCTCCATTTTCTCTGATTTGAGAAATGAGTCTAAAAACCTCGTTCTTACTTTTCTCTCACAAAATCCTAAATCCTTATGATACAATACAAAACCTCCTGTATTTCCTACCCTAAGATTTATATTTGTCCTATGCATAGAAAGCCAGGGCAAAGCACTCTTTTATTCAATGCAAAATAGTGAATTTTTCATGGCCTTTTGTTACTGAAAAGTTCGATCAATTAGGTAATAATGGTCTAGAAATGACATAATACAAAAATGACATAGGAATGACATATACTTAAAAATCAACCAACAACACTGCCAACCAGAAGCAACCAAAAAAAAAAAAAAAAAAAAACCAACAACTAGCTTTAACACAGGATAATTTTGCCTCTTTTATGTTTACTATCTTACAAGTTTCTTGTTACTGCTATATCAAAACATACTCAAAAACTGTATGCAGCACACAAATAATACTGTCAAATATTTCTCTCATGACAGAAATAAAGCATGCAGGTTTATAGTTTTGCATTTTGCAGCATGCACATCTATAGTTTCACCACATTCTACCTCCTGTAGTATCCAAGGCAAAGTCTAAAGTGTCTTTTTCCATCTGGAATAAGAGCTGGGTTGTGCCCACTATATGATAGCTCTTAGCTTCTGAGGTATTCTTTGAATGCACCCTCACAGAGCATTGTTCTGCCTCCAACCAGAAATCAGCTTTCAGCCTTTACCTTTACCAATCCTGATAAAGTTGGTCCCCCTCACAATACATGGAAGCAGAAGTCTGGCACATCAAGTGTGATTTGAAATTTTATAGACAACTTGTACATACTGACTGAATTCATATTAACTCATCCAGCTGAAGAGGAAGTGTATGACCATCATTTCTTAAGGTAAGTGCAGACAGTGCCTCTTTAAATGATAGTTACTACCTCATAAGAAGTGAGTTAGGAAAAATATATTTTTAATATCAAAGGCTGATAAAAGATGCTGCCCTGGAGTAAATATGTAGCAATGTGTCATCAAAGAAACTATTTAGAAGCTGTTTTCTAAGGTATATCCGCAAACCACCTGAGTACACCGGTGTGCTGAAAAACAACAGATGCATTATCTCTTCAGGACATCTTTGTAGCTCTCACTATCCAAGAACTGGAATTTAGCCAGAAAAGCAGATGTCACAAAGCGAAATCAGAGCAGACAGCCAGGGAAGTACTCAGCATATTCTCATATATAGAAAAAAAAATAAGAAGATTGGAGGAAAAAAACCACAAACAAAAAAAACACAAACCAAACCAAACAAAGAAAAACCGACTACACAGGATGCTAACTTTATTCCTGCAGAGAAGCTGACAACTGGGAAGAAGAGGCCATCTATGTTGAAGTTTTCAAACATTCCTTGAACTGGCTGACCATTTATTCGGAAGGAAATGCTGGGGGCACTCAGATCCAAACAGCAGCTAATAACATCATCAGTTCTTAACAGATGTTGGTTGGGAGAATTTACTGTCCGTGCTACACAACCTACAGAAATAAAGGAGACACATTTTGTGAAATTTACGAAAATTGCCCAGGTTTTAACAGCAGCCTAATAAAAGAGAAAGAAAACACAGCTATAGAGCACAAACACATTAATACACAAATATCTAACCTATGACATCCAAGACCTGATTTTAAGCTTGCAATACAATGAATAGCAGCCTACAGTCATAACAACACAGCTATTTTAATCATAAATAATTCAATTACATTATATTTAATGTAAGTGAAAGTAATTACTGATACCCACATAAACAGTCCAAAAACCTACATTCTATTCCTTATATTACAGAGGTGCAAACTGAAAATAATGCTTAATATCTAATAAGAAACCTAGTATACTTTATTAAAGAATGTTTCATTATTCAAGATAAAGACAACTATCTTACTTTGAATTATTTAGGAAAAGTTAGGTACTCTGTTATTAATGGCCATGTCATGGTACTCTTGCTAAAGTAGTATCTTTCCTAAGATACTACTCAGTTTCATAATCAAACCACAAGCCAATATTTTATGCCATATACAAAGAAGTATGTATATTCAGGAATATATGTATTTTTAACAAGTGTTATATGAATTCTAAGGGATTATTCTACCTTGCATCAAATTCCATTTACACAAGCACACCTGCTTCCCAAGAGAAATAAGTTATAGAATTCAGAAATAGAAAACAATAGTTTCTGAAATTTACTGCCATTTACAATACAAAAAAATTACGGAAAAGCACCTGTATGAAAATGTATGCATATGTATGAAAACACCTCTACACATATTATTTCCCAAAATAACTTATGCACTGTTTGCAAGAGATAAAACCATGATGCATCTAAGAACAGAGCACTAACTATTTAACTATGGTGACCAGCTTTTGTAAACGTGAAGGACTTAACATGTACTACATTTCCAAGATAAGCAAAAATAATAAAAATCTAAATAATTCTACAAATTAATTTTCAAACACACACCACTATCACCACCCCTGAGGAGAAATAAGTTCCAATACTCTACATATGGAAAATGACTTCATAATACTTCAAAAGGAAAACATCACAGCTGAGAGTTTGAAATAAATCACATAAAGGGACAATTATTTGGTGGCAGGGATAACTAAACTCTAAAGACCTATCAATGAAGAGTGGATATTTCATCTCCTTAAGGCATTCTACTTGAGACTAGATGCCTTTTTAGGCACTAAAATTTAGATAAATAGGTTATGGAGATCAATGCAAGGGTGACTGCTAACAGAAATATATACTGGCCACTGATGAACACACAGCAGACAAATGACCTAAGCACCTTTTATGGCCTTAGGCTTTAAAACTCTATGAGTTCCACTTCTCCATAATAGATAAGTAATTGCAGGACTGAAGAAACAAATGTAAACTAAATATAATTCTCATACAGGCTTGGTCCAGAAAAGAAACTTGGGGGGAGAAATTATTGTTATTCATTAATGCAGTAAGTGCTTCATGCCAAGGTTATTCTTAAAGTACTACTGCAGAGAGTCATCAAGATGCAGCCTGGGATATTGGAAGCAAATGAAAGGCCATGATTTTCAAAATTCAACTACTTAAAGTCCTTCCAAGTTTGAGAGGTATGTATTACATGTATGTTCAATGAAGAATGAAGACAGAAATATTTTCAAATCTACCAGCCACATCCACATTCACAAGAGATACAAAAAGTGCATATAAAAAGGTTGTCTGACTTTTTTGTCTAGGCTGGATTATTGATTTGAGAACCATAAACAATTGTTCATTTATTGTTTTGTACCATTTCTGAATAAAAAGTTCGATGTAGGCTGAAAAACAATTTTGATTTTCAGTAATCTTTTGTTTCCTACCTAAAAGTGACCTTATCTACAAAAGCTAGTTTGGTTAGCTCATTATTTTCTGGTTCTTCTGTAGTAATACTTTATCTGTCAAACTCAGTTATGACATAGTTTTAATGATATCATTAATTATGCATCATTGTTCCAAAGTAATTCTCACTATACATGAGAGGTAAAGTGGCAGCTTCTTTCCTAAGATGCCACTCCAGCCGATGTGCTATTATTTATTAATACAATACATTGCTATTTTGATTGGAAAGGTCTTTTGAAATGTAAGACTGTATTCTTTTCCAAGTATCAAGCCACAATGCCTCAAAACTTGAAAGACCTTGGATGATACTTGGATCATCAAGTAAGCTGACTTACTAACTTATCTCTCTTGTCTGCTAAGGCACTTTAGAAAACCTCTTCATACCTTTATAGTGGCAAGAATTGCCAATCCAATGAGCCTTACTCAGTTTCCAGTCAGTTCTACAGTTCACTACTGCCCAATAATCTCTCAAAATCAAATGAAAATTTTTTTTCTCAGCAAGGTGAAACCAGAGTAAAATCTCCTTCCAAGAAGTCCAGGACGAACATCTGGGAGTCTTTTCACAAAAGTTAGATCAGGTGAAAAAGATTAAGAGAATGAGTTATGATTCTTATTATTCTGATTTTGCTGAGCTAACGCAATTTGAAGAGAGAATAAGGTATTTGTGGAATCAACAGTAAATACAGATACTCAGTTCAGCTTTCTCTAACACTAGAATTTGCTTGAAGAAATTACTTTTAACAAATACATCCAAAATAAGCCAAGAACATTTTAAAGATGAGTAGTTGTTCAAACACATCATATGTACACTACAAATATGATTCTGCAAGTCTTGCAATAATCAGTCAGTCTTAATGCATGTAAATAAAACATTCCTATAGAAAATTAACCTTGTTTCAAAATGTATGGCAAATAACATACTTAAAAATCTTCACACCGAAAGTATCTCTGAACTCCTAAAGACCCATATTAAAAACCTGGTTTTGAAAAAAAAAAAAAAGGGAGAATTGTAAATTAAATTTCTCAGAATGTTCTTAAACTACTACATAGGAATTAAAAATCCAGATGACTGCTCGTCAGACTTCTTTTTTTGCAGCGTGAAAGTTTTAAATAAAATATTTATGGTTGGTATGAAAAACAAATGAACAAGTCCCAGGCTGAAACATAAATTATTAGTCTATTTGCATCACTTTGTATAAAACAAGGGTTTTTTCAATTTTTCAATTATTTAAATGTCAATTTAAACAATATTTTGATATTGGGTATTAATGCTGTGTGTTCCTAGTGCCAATTGAAACAACTGATTCACTTTCCTGCTGTTGAAAACAAATTCACTGGGATTGCAAACAAGATTGTAGTGTTTAAACAAAAATAAGCAACAACAAAATACCCAAGAGAATACCTGACCACAGATGTAGACCATCAAAGCCATAGGAATATAAATCATCACCAACACCATTTCCTCCCCATTCTGCTCCGCCCCCTGGATAGGGTGAGTAGCCTTCTGTTGAAGCCCAGCCCACTCGTAGATGAGTTGATTCTGCGGTCACAAAGGGCTCTAGATGGTCCACCATAAGTTCGTAGTACCATTTTCTGTACTGGGCAGAGCCTTCACTAATCCCCAAGAAGATGTTGGGTCGCATGCTTAAACAGAAAGAATAAAAATGGTTATTAAAACCTTATCTCAAGGACATGATGAACTGCCACATACTTTTCATTAAACTCAAATTTCAAGCTTGTTTTGTGTGATTAAATAACCATAATCATTTTATTTCATAGAATCACATAGATTACCAGTTTGGAAAAGATCTCAAGGATCATCTGGTCCAACCTTGCTTGGCAAAAGCATAGTCAAGACAAGATGGCCCAGAACTCTGTCTAACTGAATCTTATAAGTGTCCAATGTGGGGGAATCCACCACTTCCTCAGGAAGATTATTCCAATGAGTGATTGTTTTCATTGAGAAAAATTTTACCTTTGTGTCCAATCAGAGTCTCCCCAGGAGATACTTGTACCTTTTCATATGACTCCTTGCAAAAAGGAAGTTTCCATCTTCTTTTTAGCACCCTTTAAATACTGGAACACAATGATAAGGTTTCCCCTAACCCTTTATTTCTCAAGGCCTTAGGCTTTCCTCCCATGCAAGCTTCCCAGTCCTTTGGTCATCTTTGTGGACGTTCTCTGGACCTTCTCCAGCCTGTCCAGATGTTTTTTGCATAGCAGGGACCAAAACTAAAACCAGGATTTCAGGTGTGACCTGACAAGCATTGAATAGAGTGGGACAAAGATTTCTTTCTCTCTGCTGATGATGCACTTGTTGATGCAGCCCAGCATCCTATTGGCTTTCTCTACCACAGCAGCACTGCTGTTCACTCATTCGGAGCTTGCTATCCACTGGAATCCCCTTTTCACAGAGTTTCTCCCTAGCCAGGCAGATCCCAGCCTGTGCTGCACTCTTAGATTATGTTTTCGCAGGTGCAAGACATTACCATTTGTCCTGATCTTGATAAGTTTCTGTCAGCCCACTCTTCTAATCTATCCAGGTCATCCTGCAGGGTGGCTCTCCCTTTCCAAGTGTCAACTTCCCTATTCAGTCTGGTATCATTGGCCAACTTCATAAGGCCAACTTAATCCTTTCATCCAGATCACTTACGCAGATATTAAACAGAATTGGGCCAAATACCAATTCCTGGGGAACTTCACTTGTGACAGTTGCCAGTTTGAAAAAGAGTCATTTACCATAACCCCTGGGTGCAGCTGGGCAGTCAGTGCACATCCATCACACAGACCCCTTGTCTTGACCCTGACACATCAGTGTCTCTGAGAGAAGTCTGTGGGTAACAGTACTGAAAGCCTTGGGGAAATCCAGGTAGATAGTGTCCAACATTCATTCCACATGAACCAAGCAGGTTACTTTATTGTAAATGTGATCAGGTTTGTCAGGCACAAACAGGCTTCGGTCATCAAAGAATGTCCCATTGCCAAAAAAGTCCAAACTCGCACAACAGGACTAACCATGAAGCCAAAAGCTGATCTGCATTATATGTCTATATCTGCACTCTTTCCTCTAACTGGTAAAATGGAAGAAGGGTAGATTGAGCACCAAGACCTTGCACTGGCACCTCCAGGGATTTGCAGTCTTCTTGACTCTACCCAGGTTCTGGCTTGCAGTGCCATTTGTGCCCATATGAAAAGAGTAACAATTTTGTGCTCTTGAAAAGTGGTGGCACCCTCTTGGCAACATCTCAGAATCAGCTCCCAGAAGACAGAAGGCAGTATTTATTTATTCACTCATTTATTCTGGTGAAAAATACATTTTAAGTAAAAAAAAAGTTTGCTTCCGTAACTGAAACAGTAATTTCACTCAGACACCAACACAATGGTTTATGTGTTTGAATATTTAATAGATATTAAATCCTGCAAACCAAAATTACAGCTATTAACCAGCTACCAACATAAATGTAGTAAGTACACATTGTAGGCTTAATTTGACATAGCAAACTGTAATCTCTAACACTGATTATCCATTCAAGAGAATAACATTTACAAAGATACAAAAGTAAAGTGTCAATCTATTTCAAAATTCTCTTGTGCCTCTTTCTTCTTTATTCCAAGTCCTGTATAACTCAGTAAATTTTAGTGGTTGTAGAAATCCTTATATCAATGTGATGGTCCTACTGCTACTGATTTTACAGTACTTCCCAATACTTAGAAGGCAAAACTACTACTGTGCCTACTCAATATCTAGTTAAATAGCAATATGCAGAGTCCATATCTAAAGGTCGGGGGGAGAGGAGGGAACTCTGTGCTTTTTAAATCTGTCTCCAGACAATCATTTCTGTGTCAGCTCTATACTAAGAAAGCCATTCAATCTTGAATTAAAGCTGTAGAGTATACGAGTATCCAAAATCAATGCTAGATATATTTCCTCAATGGTTGGTTACCCATAATACAAAAAATCTTTTAGACTTCTAGTCTGAGTTATCTAGTCTTCACATCTCTCCACTAGATTGGGTCATTACTGCTATAAATATTGTCTTTCTACATAAAAGCTGGCTAATCAACAAAAATGTAGCTCTAAGCTACCCCAAACATACAGTATGTCTTCTGGTGTAGGGAAAGCAGGGGTAGGAAGAAGGGCTGATGATACAGGTGGTTAAATATAAGTTAGTGTAAAAGGAAAGTTTACTGACCTGGTGGCTTATAAAGTAATTTGTTTTATCAGATAAGACTAATAAGCTTTCCTTCTAGAAGCATATGGTCTTTTGCTGAATGTTTAAATATAGATACTCTTCACTTTGTTCCAAGTGAAAATTTTAATTTCCTTAATATTATAAACAAAACATGTTTGACAAAAGCTATCTTCCAGAAAATTCATATCATCTGTAAATTATTGGCAAGATCACCAACTGAATCTTTTCTGCCTGAACACAGTATCAGCTTATTATGCCTTTGTCCAGACTTCAAAATTTAATCAACCTAATCATCCAACTTAATCTTGTTAAATAGAGTTTTTTTGAATAGAATTTTCCAGTCCTCCGAAAAGTATTTTAAACAGAAATATCTTAGAAAGTTCCAGAAATATCTTAGATAGTTTCTTTGCCAAATATTTTTGGGACAAGGTACACATGTCTTAGTCTAACACTAAATGTCATCAATATTTCATTGGTCTTACTGCCCTTTGAAAAATTTTGTTTTCCTTGTAACTGCAAGAATAAGAAACTTCTCATTCATAATTTTCTAGTGCAAAAGCATGTAGTAACAAATTTGCTTTTTCTACAGGCATATTTTAGAAAGACAGCTCTACCTTCCGCATATGAAATCCAAAGTCAGCTCAGACACTTAAACATAGAATGACACAACCATTGAGACTGGAAATGATCTCCAAAATCACTGAGTCCAACCTTTAACCGAATACCACCAGGACAACGAAACCACAGCACAAGTGCGTCATCCAGTAGTTTCTTGAACAGTTCCAAGGATGGTGATGGTGACTCCACTGCTGCCCTGGCCAGCCTGTTCCAATGCTTAACCACCCTTTCCATGAAAAAAATTCTTCCTGATGTCCAAGCTGAACCACCCCTGGCACAGCTTGAGACTATGCCCTCTTGCCCTGTCGCTGGTTGCCTGGGAGAAGAGACTGACCCCCACCTGGCTACAACCTCCTTTCAGGTAGCTGCAGAGAGTGATAGGGTCTCCACAAGCCTCCTCTTCTCCAGGTTAAACAACCCTGCTTCCCTCAGACACTCCTCATTGGACTTGTGCTCCAGACCCTTCAACAGCTCCGTTGCCCTTCTCGGGACATGCTCCAGCACCTCAATGTCCTTCTTGTAGTGAGGGGCCCAAAACTGGACACAGTGTTCCAGGTGTGGCCTCAACAGTACCAAGTAAAGAGAACAATCAGTTCCCTAGATACAGCATGGATTTTTTACATTTTTCAGCACCTAATAAATTCTATGAACTCTGAAATGTAAGTAACATTATAAGATCCCACAAATTTTCACACAAAACCATATTCTTCTGCCTCAGCATAAATTCAAACTCTGGATAAACATTTACTTGGTAATATTTGTACAAAATATTTTACTAATTTAAGATGTGACTAGCTTCATCTTGTAATTAAGGTCTGTTGCAGGGTAGCTTCTAAAACTTTGCCAGTGGAAGGAAGGATGAGGGCACTGTCTAAATATCCCAGGCACTGGTGAAGGTGTTTGGCACTAAGTTCTTAATTTTGACCAAAGGTGATTAGGAAATTCTCACAAGATCACAAACAGAAAGGCAATCACAGGACATTGGCTGACAATACGTTGAATGCACAGCGAGATCTAGACAACAATCTTTAGAAAAGACTACTGCTTTGCAGACTTAATGCAGTTTAGGGCATCTTTAGCTTGCAACATCTCTCTCTCTGCCCCGTTTCTAAATTAATCACTATTGCAAAGAGACTTTAAAATCCTAGTAAGAATAAAATATCCTAATAACATTTTTGGAAGTAAAACAGATTTTCCGTAGTGACTACTTCTTTTAAGCACAATTTTTTTCTGCTTTGTTCATAGATACAGATTTCTTTCTTTCTTTCTTTTTTTTTTACCTGCTCACGTGGTTGACGAGGCGTGTCTGTAAGAGCAGATCTCTTCCTGGCAGGAGATTATCACAGATTAGATGTTGATTAGACCGCACAGCTACTCCATGACAAACACAGAGAGAACACAAAACATCCAAAACCTGAAAAAAATCAGATTCTTTTAATCTTAAATATTTTTTCATTATTATTGTTAATTACTTCAGCAATATAATGCTATATAGTTACTGGAAGACATGATAGTATCTAATTCATCCAACACAGTGGTTTCATTTTAGAACACTTCTGAAATTTTCCTAACAACATTAGAACATTTTTCCAGCTTCCCTTGAGAATTAGTGTCTTTCAATGTTTTTGTCAAAAAAAAGATAACATTCCCCTTTGCTTTTTCAAACTGCCCATAAGCATTTTAGGAAAAGTTTCATTCCTGATTATGAAAACAGCATCAAAGTATTGGAATTCTAACTTTCACATGGATGAACATGTTTGCTTTGTTCACAAATGTTCACCTAAATATACCTGTCTATTATTTGCCTACCTTATGGTTTCTTCCATGTTTGTCCAAAAGACAGATGATTGATTTAATATGCCCTTCCTTAATAATGTTTAGAGCTTCTGGGCTTTCCACCAACACACAGTGTAAAACCTCCAAAATTCCTGGGGGAAAAAAAAAATATTTTTTTCAAAGTGCATATAAAAACATAACTGTGCACAATGTTTTTTAATATGTTGCTCAGTAACATGGAATAGTTTCAAAAATCATTGGATATGATAAACAAACCCAATAAAGCAGCAGTCATTGCCATCAAGAATCATAAGCCTTAAAATGTTTCTCTGCAATGGTGAAGGTAAAACTCCTGTGTGCAGTGGATCAAGTCAGCACCTGCTTTGGGATCTTCCACATTTGGGAAAGATAAATATTGTACATGTAGTTTATCATTATTCATCGCTACAGTTGTCGCCACAATGAGAAAAATCAAAGGGACTGAAGGAAAGCTGAGAATCAGCCTTAAACCTAGAGATATGCAATTCCTATTTACACTGAACAGCTCATCATTCTGCCTTCAATCCTGTATTCAAGCTGTGGCTCCAAACACTTAGCTTAAACTTTGCAAAGCAAGACCCATAGCAAGAGTCTTCTGCTCTTTGTCCGTTTTTTTCTTTAATTAAAGGAAAATGTAGCACCATAAACTCCACTTGATATGAGAAAAATAAACCATCAGACAAAAACGTCTCAGTAAGAGTACTCTGGTCTTTGAGGAAGAGAACAGCAGCCACTACAGATAATCCACAGCACCATCACCTGTTACCCCCATACTATATAAAGGTTTTTCCAGAGATCTGGAGGATGATATGCTGTCATCACTAATAAAGGGTACGGAATACTCAATGACTGAAATGTAGTAAAGGTAGAAGACAACAGATACAATGACAATTCAGTTTATCCAGTAAACAGGTTTCAAACAAAGTGTGTGGTTTAATATATTTGAAGACAGAGTCATACATACGTAAACAGAAAAAAGTCTCAACTATAATATAATGAGCTAGAGGTGAATTCCAAGAGTGATTCTGTAGCCCTGAAGCTATAAGAAGTCTCAACTACAAATTAGAGAACATACTAAACCTGAATTTGGCAGTGGTATAATCTGGGCTACAATAGATGTACACTTCCATTATCCCACCATTCATATGTATATGAATGTGTTCCGTATTCTGCACATGGGTCTATAAATAATGACAGTAACAATATGGTTAAAAAGGGTAAAAACCTAAGAGTCATGAGAGCAAGCTAGAGGAGTAGATGCTCTGTAGCAACATAGCAGGAGCACAGTCCAACCAGCCTGCCAACTATACAAGTAGGAGTCACTTGACCATTGTAAAACTACCTAGGGAGGTCAAAAAAGTATTAAAAAAGGATCCTTAATCTAGAGGGGTAATCTTGTAATATGTAACAAGATCAACAACTTTACTTCGTGTCCCAGTGACCTGGGAATGTAGGAAAATCACTACATTCAAAATTTGGTAGTTGAAAGTTTTCCACCTCTCATTGTAGCACTGAAACACACTTTTAACAATATAAACAGTAATCCAGTATGAAATGATACCATATAATCTAAGTGTGGTAACCATAACCTTGGAATTTTCAGATTTGTGTAGGTAGAGTCATAATCTTAATTTTGTTTTAAGATATTATACAGGGTTCGTTTTCTAGTCTTAACCTTTTCAATAATATAAGTAAAAATACTTTGAAGATGTAAACATTCAATAATACACGCATGTTATCAATTAGATCTAGTTGCCACAGCACCTTCTTTAATTACTGGAGCATCTGATTGCTAATTATCAAACACATTTTGTTCTAAGGGCAAATTCCGTCTGTTTCAGGAAAAAAATTGCATATGAATGTACTGTGTCGGTTCAAACTGATTCACTTTTAGATTGTCTATGTTAAAGACAACTGGGGTTGTTCCAATTTCGTTGGAGTTGCTCCAGGCTGTAAAGCAGGAAAAGTCTGAATTTAATACAAATATCACAAATGGTATGATATGCAGAATTTATGGTAAGAGAGTGAAAAGTCTTTCTTAATGACTAAAAGATGAAAGGAAGCATATATTTTCAGGACAATATGTTGACTCCTCTGATGTCATACTGTAGAATACTAGAATAAAATGCATGTGCTTTATGAAAATACTCAAAACCTGATATTAGCTGGTTTCAAAAACCTTTACTTGGAGGCTATCAGTGTTAAGGAATCTTCCCCGCCTGACCATCCAGGAGCCACTTTGGCACCAGCTGAGCAGGGACCTTCGCAGATACACACCCCACACTCACACAGTCAGACCAGGTTTCCTTACTGGCTTGACCCCAGGTTTCCCATAGCAGAGTCTCAGGCATCCCGATCCTTGAAACAATTTAATCTTAGAGCAATAACTAAATAACGCAACAACAGTTCAAGCTGGGTGCTACCAGGGAGAGACCCCAAACAAAGGAACCCCTGAGCTTTTATACTTTCACAGTCTAAGCGCACAGAAGTCTGGGGATCTCTCCTCCTGCTGTTTCTCTGAGGGTCCTGTCCCCTGTGTAGGCCACAGACCCCCGTGCCCTTTGTCAGGCAAAGGGTTGGCAGTTCACAGCCTCTTGCCTGGGGTTCGGACTCCTGGCCCCCTCACACTGCAGCTTGCAAATCAAGCTACCTGCCCTGAATGTATTCCTCAACATTAGATTACTAACTTGCCATATTCTATTGGGGTTTTTTTACCTATGTTTTAATGCCTTTAGAAGTTTAGTACGGCTAGTTAATATCATCTGGAATATATTTCAGAGTGAAAGACTAATCTTAATTTATGCATTGAAGAGACAGCTGAACCATTTGCATTGAATTATTCACCCCCTTCTAACGTGGTTTACTCTTGGACACATTTATACTTGGACAGAACATAATTTTCTTTCTTTTGCTTCAGTGAAACTCAAGAACTGAATCAATTTCTGCCCTAATTTGTACAATCAATTCACAGGTGCTTTTTAAAGCCTTTGTTCTGTTTTCATAACATTTTTATCTCAAGGACAAGAAAAAAGTGAAAACAGGAATTTAATGGATATTAGTTTATAGCACCAAATCTTTATCACAACACATTTAAGAAAACACTTGCAGGAGATGTAGCTGACCATTTCCATGTTGAAGGTGAGCTTAATTTTGGTGTGATTAACATAACATGGTGCTTTTCCTCATAAACACTCTACCTTAGAAAAATACTAATTATTTTAAGTGAATATATACATCCAAGTATTCTTATTTTAGAAGTGCAATATAAGCCAGTATCCCTATTGTAGACCAACCACTGTAAATTAAAACAGTGAATATCTTCATCCTGGTCAAGCCAAATAAAGCTTAAAATCTGTCAAGCAAGCATCCCACATAAAATCACAAAATTACATGTATATGCTAACATCTAAATCTACTGTGCCTCTTGAGATAACTAAAGTACAGCCTAGTTACTATCTTTTATAACTGACTCTGTCAAAAACAGAAAAAGTCTTTTTTATAAAATTGGTTCTGGAGGCAACATGAAGTTATGCTACCAGAACATATGGGAAAGGAGCTCAAGTGGCCTAGTTCCTAGAAGAAAACTCAGAACAAATGAGCATTGCAAATATTAGTACATTCAGAGTTTTTGCAGCATGCCAGGAGGTTCACTACACAGTGAGACTACAGTGTCAGATTAGTCTGCAGTTTACAGAATGCATCTCATACTTTACTATAGCATCATAAACAATTAAGTTTTAATTTTCAAACTTTTTTTACTTTGAGATTAGTATTTAAAAATACATACATACATAAAGAAACCATGTAACACAGCATTTTTAGAGCTGTCATAAGATATTTCATCTGGAACCTCCAAAAGTTGAGCACAAAGTTTTGCATTATTTCTGAGAGTTTCAGATGTAAAATTAGGTCTCTTAGGAAATAATCTCCATGAAGAACTTGGGAAGTACATTGATATTAAGCAGGTTGCAAGCAAGTCCAATGTAACCGCATAATTGAGAGACCATCCTCCTTATATGAATGCTCTCATACCGAAGGTGGACCATAGTGAAAAAAGAATATAACTTGTGATTTTGACAGTTTTTAAAGACTGTTTTCAGTTTAAATTCTCTGTTACTGAAATGCTCATTAAAGCAAGAAGATCACAGCATCTGCAGAGCAGGTTTCCCTAACAATAATGTAAAGCCACATGAATGTTCGGTTACATCTATTTGGTTTGGACACTGGTGCTATGAGCAGCCAGCTGTCTGTGTCACCAGCTAAGAACTAAAGTAGTGATACAGGCAAAGCTTCCTATGTTCATGTTCCCTCATCTCCTGAGCAGCTCAAGGGTTCAGAGCATAAACATACCAGGCTGAAACAGATCAGCATTTTCCCATGCTTTTGATCAGTTCATCATCAGTTCATCTCAGGAACAGATTTATGGCAAATAAACAAAATGCCCATGAATGCTTAATGACAAAGCTGAGTGTTACAGAAACACCTTGTTTACTATGGGACACATCTGTTCTCACGGCTGCTACTGATCCACTGAATACTACACTGAGGTAAGAAATTTGTTAATATATGCCAAATGCTGATCTGTACTGGGACAACTACTATTTTTACTTAGAATACTCAGCAATAGCAGGATATTTCTTATGTATTAATGCCACAGTAAAACGGTGATGAGAACAACTATGCTGTGCTTGTGACATTTCTTTTCAAATGTTTACCAGTTGAATATAAAACAAAGAACTTTCCCAATGGGAGATGTATTCCCTTCCTGGCATCCCTCCCTTAATATTTCAGACTCCTAAGTACACACCTATCTGTGGAAGAAGTATGATACAGGAATGGTAAAAGGATGGGGAATGCAATTTCAGTTCCTGAGGACAACTCTGTAATCAGTCATTATGTTCCTTCCAGTTTATGGAACAACACAAGACACTAAACTAAGACAACGATGGGAATAAATTACAAATATGCAACCAGAGACATTATTGTAACTATCTTGCCACTGGTCTGCCTACAAACCTTCCTACCTTTTGAACCTACTGTATTTTGTGAAAACCCATCTATTCTTACACATACTCAAGTGAATACATGAACTTCCCTACATTATCACTACAGTCCTTCAAGAAGTGACGAATTATATCCATTCCATACAGCTATTGTTATATTTAATTTGATACAAATCCTGAAAAATATGTAGACTTCAAAAGAGAAGGGTAGACACTACAATTAGAGAGAAAGCAATTCAATATGACTTAAACTGTAGAACAGCTATTTTGTCAAATGCTTTGCTTGACTGAATTAAAAGGTAACACTACAACCAATTGGTCAAGGAAAAGGCAAGACTGCCAGAACTTTAAGTAAAACTGCAACTGAAATCAATATGTAAATAAAGATTACAAATATAAATCTCCCTTTATTAATATAATTTATTCTCTCATAAGAAGAACTTAATTATAATTAGGCTAAACAAGTATATCAGCAATTTTAAAGAATTTAGAACTGGTCAAATAGGGAAGTTAAAATACTAAAAAACATACCAGAAGAGGCTTCCAGTCTTTCTAATCTGCTGATCAACCAATCAAGAGACCCAGAAAATTGAGCACAGTTTTTACGATTTCCTCGAATCAGAGCCGCTATTGGAAAAAGAGAGAGAAAAAAAAAAATCACAGTTATGAATCCATTTAAATTTAAATAATTCCTGTCTTGTCTTGCCAGGAAGGACCCAGTAAGATAGATTCATAATCTTTAGTTATTGATGTTCTTGATTTAAATTTAAATAATGTAAGTGATATTTAGAATTAAGCATAAGAAATACCTTTGACATCAAATTGACCTTTATGGAATTTGACTTATTTTGGCTTTACAATCATCTCAATAATCTCTGCAAAATGCTCCACATGAAGTAGCCTGTACTGACACTGCAGAAGTCAGCTGCTACTGTAGAAGCAAGTTTCTGTAAAACAGTATTCTTGTAATGATGGAAAATATTGGAAAAGCAGACCGTAAAGCCAACAACATAGGTGATGACTGGAAATTAATTTCTATTGGTACTTTAGTAAAAGTATAATAGGAATTAACACAAGATGGATGTCCAGGAACTTTGCCATACTTTTGACAGGGTTGTAGGGAGGAAGTAACCACTTTGAATCTGCTTCACCCTCATGCTCTAAGATGAAGACAGAGGTAGAATTAATGCACACACTGATTTGGTGGGTATAATTGAACTGAAATCTCGCTGACCACTGCAGGCACCTGTAAGCCAGCCCTGTCCTGGATTATATGCATTTGTAGGTATGTGCTTACATACACACTATCAGAGAAACATCTGTTCTACTCCAAAAAGGTGTGAGGCACTAACATTGCTATCTGGTGTGTGGAAGAGTACATACTGCTTAAGGTTTTTTTTTTTCAATTCTGACAACAAATTATTTCAAACTGCAATTTCCATGGTTATTTCAGCAGCAGAGACTGTTGTTCCTGCTAAGAGGCAACGGTCTCTTAAAATCTACGTTTTGTTTCTGCACAAATTCACTATATTATATTGCAACTATGTTTTTATTCTGCTTTATTTATAAAAGGTTAAACTTAGAGACTTAGGACATAAACATAATATGAAACTATATGCAAAGAGAAATTGCAAACAAGTCACTGCACTGTCAGTACTATACCATGAGAAAAAAGATCACAACCCAATTGCCTCATAGAAAAAAGAAAAAATCCCGATTGTTTGGGAAAACAAACCCTAACAGCAAAACAAACAAATAAAAACCTTTCTCTTGCTCCATTATATGATAAAAAAAATCTGTATCCTGAAATCTTACACTGTTAATTACCATGACCACAGTTATTGGAAAGGGGGAGCATCTTGTTAAAACACACAGATTAGAACTAAGGAAAAGCTGTTTCTGTAAGTGTTTTTTATCAGTTATAGGCAAGCCACACATTTTCACTGTGCTTCAGGTATGAACATAAAATGAAGGCAGTAACAGCTCAATGCTTAACACAACATCACTAAATTTTATTTCATTAGCAGTAATAAGACACAGATGGCTTCATAAATGCAGCTCAGCAGAAGTTTGTGAAAGGTTAGCATTCACTGGTTGAAGTTGTGCATTGAGTGAGTCACACACACTCTTTAAATTGAAAACAAAAAACTACATCCAACGGTTGCTTTTCTTATTGTTTACTACTCTGAACAAGACCAGCATTCGGTTTTAAAGAAATAAAAACCAGTCAGACATTAAAATCACATTGCTGCATATACTCCTGCACTCCTTTGTGACACAGAAGGATTAGGTACACGTTCACGGTGAATGCATGTATTAGTGATAAAGTACAGACGCCCTAGTGGATACATGTCAATCATTTCAAATTGAAAGATGGTAGAGTTACATTGAATATAAGGAAGGAACTTTTTGCAATGAGGATGGCTGGACTAGATGATCTTTAAAGGTCCCTTGTGACCCAAACCATTCTAAGACTACATGATTTTTCTATGTCATAGTATCCAGTCAACTCAAAGTCAGTAAATGCCTCCATTCTCATTACAGTGAAATATAACAAAACATCAATGACATGACAAAAGCCATGAATTCTGGCATCACAGTTTACTTTTATTTATGTGCAGACTCAGAAAACAAAGTACTGTTTGCTGAAGCAAGACTGAGAAAGCAATATCCATTTGCCATCCATGTAATTACTGTACAGCTCCAGCATTATCCAGAACAGAGCAATGTACAAATTCATTATAGCCAGATCAAAGCCAGGCTTCCTCAGCATTAGCTGACAGAAGATAATGCAGTTGGTGAAGTAACAGAGGGCAGGAGGGACACAGAGACCATGAAGTCAACAAAAGCTTGTGCAATGCTCTCACTACAAGTCCACGGAATGGACATGCAGACTCTTTCAGCAGGAGTTTTCTAGTCTTGCCAATTGGAAATTTCAAACTTCAAGAAATGATTCAGACATCAACCCATTACTTCCTCCAGTCTTCTCTGTGCTTAAATTTAACAAGAGATAGCTAAGCTGTAACAAAAAATTCAACTACCCCTACATCCATGAATAACACAACCACAGAATACTCCATCACCTACACTCTAAAAGGTCATCAGTTGACTTCATGGAGGCATTAACTCTCTGGCCCTAATCTGGATACTTTTAAATGTTTATAATTCTTGCCTTAACTTCTCTGATTCTTATTAAAGCATATAACTACCATTAGTATAGACAATGCCAATGGTTGAGCTACCTTCAAAGAATTCAAACTGAATAATCTGGTTACTAGCAAGCATGGAGACAGACAAAGAAAAGTATGAGGCCTTCTACAGACAGCTTGGAATTAGTCTCACTGTCACATGTCCTGGTTCTTGTGGAGGACTTGAACCACCCTGACATCAGGAACAACACAACAAGACACAAACAATCCAGGAGGTTTCTGGAAAGCATTGACAGCAACTTCCTGCCACAGGTGGTGGAGGATGCCACAAGAAATAGTTGCTGCTCAACCTCAAACTAACAAACAGGGAAGGCTGTGTTAGAGATGTGAAGGCTGGGGCAGGCTTGGCTACAGTGACCATGAGATCATGGAGTTCAGTATCTTGCATGGAGAAAGCAGGGCACCAAGTGAGATTGCAACCATGGACTTCAGGACAGCTTCTTGGAAGAAGCCTCTTCAGGGACCTTCTTGGAAGAATCCCATGGGAATGAGCCCTGCAAGGGAGAGGGGTCCAAGGGAGCTGGCTGATATACACAGATCACTTCCTCCAGGCTCAAGAACAATGCATCCTGATGAGCAACAAATCAAGCAAAGGGGCAAGAGACCTGTATGGATGAACAAGAACTCCTGTCATTACTCAGCATAAGCAGGAAATACACAGGAGAGGGAAATAGGGACAGGACACTCAGGACAAAAACAGAGAAGTTGTCAGAGTATATAGAAATAAGATGAGGAAAGCCAAGGGCCATCTGGAATTAAATCTGGACAAGGAGTTCCAGGACAGCAAGAAGGGTTTTTTTTCTAAGACATTAATAACAAAAGGAAAACCAGAGAAAATGTGGGCCTGCTACTAAACAGAGTGGAGACCCTTGCGACAAAGGATGCAGAGAAGGTAGTTACTAAATGTCACTTCTTCACTAACAAGACCAGGCCTCAGGAATCTGACCCAGGAGACCAGGGAAAAGGAATGGTGGAAGGAACTTTCCTTTGATCAAGGAGGATTGGCTCAGAAAACACCTAGGAAAAATTAACATCCACAAGTGTATAGGCCCTGACATGATGCATCCACAAGTGCTGGAGGAGCTGGTGGATGCCACAGCAAGGTCGCTCACAATCACCTTTGAAAGGCCATGGAGATCAGGAGAGGTGCCGAGGACTGGAAGAAAGCAAACATCATCAAAAAGAGCAAGAAGGAAGACACAGGAAATTACCAGTCACTCAGCCTCACCTCAGTCCTTGGAAAGGTTATGGAGCATCTCATTCTGAAGGCCATGTCCACCCACATGGAAGACAAGAAAGTGATCAGCAGTGATCAGCATGGATTTACTAAAGGTAAATCATGTCTGACCAACTTGACTGCCTTCTCCAATAAAACAACTACCTGGATGGTTGAGGGAAAGCATTTGTTGTCTACCTTGACCTCAGCAAGGCGTTTGAGCTGTTTCTCACAAAATTCTCATAGGCAAACTCAGGAAGTGTGGACTGGATGAGTGGACTGTGAGGTGGATTGAGAACTGCCTGAATGGCAGATCCCGGGGGTTGTAATCAGTGGCATAGGGTCTAGCTGGATTCCTCTCACTAGTGGTGTCCCACATGGTTCAATACTGGGCCCAGAGTTGTTTACCTTCTTCATCAGTGACTTGGATGGAGGGGCAGATGCCTCCTTAGCAAGTTTGCTGATGGCACAAAGTTGGGAGGAGTGGGTGAACACCTCAGAGGGCTGTGCAGCCCTTCAGCAGGACCTCAACAGGTTGGAGAATTGAGCAGAGCAGAACTGTCTGAAGTTCAACAAGGGCAAAAGCAGGGTTCTTCACCTGGAGAGGAATAATCCCCTGAATAAGTACAGGCTGCAGCTGACCTGCTGGAAAGCAGCTCTGTGGAGAAGCACCTGGAGGTCCTGGTGGACAAGAAGCTGTCCATAAGCCAGCAGTGTGGTCTGGTGGCCAAGAAGGCCAATGGTACCCTGGGGTGCATTAAATGCTCCTGGAGGGAGTCTAGTGGAGGGCTGCAAAGATCATTAAGGGAGTGGAGCATCTCTCTTATGAGGAATGACTGAGACAGTTAGGCCTATTTAGCCTGGAGAAGAGAAGACTGAGAGGGGCCTCATCAACATATACAAGTATTTGAAGGGTGAGTGACAAGAGGATGGAGACAGGCTCTTCTTGGTGATGCCAAGCTACAAGATGAGAGGCAATGGACAGAAACTGATGCACAGGAAGTTCCACCTGAACACGAGGAAGAACTTTACTGTGTTGGTGACTCTGCACTGGAACAACAGATTGTCCAGGGAGGTTGTGATGTCTCCCTCCCTGGAGATACTCAAAATCTGTCTGTATTGAATCCCGTGCGATGCGTTATAGAAAGACCATGCCTGAGTAGGGACGCTATACCAGCTGACCCCACCAGAGGTCCCTTCCAACCTTACACATTCTGTGATTCTATTTAGTTTTGTTGAAATACAGGGAAACCAGCAAGAAACATTTTCTACAGCAGATATCAGAGTTCTGAAAGAAGATAAGAAATTGGCAAATTGGCCTATACTAGCTTGAGAAACATAAGACACAAGAGGAAAAATAAAAAAACCCACAAAAAACAGAGGAAAAGGATCTGGACACTCCTCTCAAGAACCTACAATATAACTCATGTTGTCAAGTCTTGAAATCTCTCAGTCATCAAGCATCATAAATCCATTTGCAAAAACTCCCACCTACTTCTGAAAAGGCTCTTCACTTGAAATTATAGTACAAAGGACAACAGTGTACCATTGTTACAAATTACTCTAAGCTGAAATCAAAGCAGTCTGATGTATTCAAGTTTGAGTCTTGCTTTTGACTTACATGCTAACTTCACTCACTTTTCACTATGCTGCAAGTTACACAGCTGAAGAGAGGTGTATAAAGGGTATATTTATCTTGCAAACTATAAAGGCCACAAAAACCAAAACTAAAACCATAAAAATAACCTCATAATATTTGTAAAATCTACAAATCCAGTGTTAGGAAATGCTTTTTTGGTCACCCTTGCAGCCTGTGCATATGCATTATGCTGCAATCATCAACAACACAGAGGTGGTAGATCTCAGCAACTTCTCACCTAGAATCACAGTTAGAGGAACCACCCTCTATTCTAACAGCCTGTGGTTAGGGCACAGCAGCCACTGTTCAGCTAGCTCTTTCTTTGCTCTGAGAGATCACAGGAAAGGGCTTCTCACTGTCTCAGTGCCATTCATTGTGTCAACTTCTATTTACTCCAACAATAAAGGCAGTGGACCAGACAGAAGAATCTTGTTTCTTTCAGGAAGGGCTGTGTATCATATACTGGATATCCTTTTTTCCCCCCCTAAGATTATTTTCTTTTGCAAGAACACAAGATGATAAAACTACTTCCATTATGGAAAAGCTTTGTGACAGTGTTATATACAGAACTCCTGCCTCTGTTGCCTCACTTTGCTGTAGGGTAGAAAGAAGAATTTATGTGAAGTGAGGCATGCAATTAAAATTTCATTTCCTGCCTCTGAATTTGGAGGAATGCAAGTTTTCAGTATGCCTTGCACACATGAAATACTGCTGAATATTCTGAAAAAAAGGTCAGATCCCACAGCTCTTAATTTGGGAAGTAGCATTGGTAAAGTCTTTTTACCTAAATTTCTCTATCTGTTCCTCTGACTGAATAAGAGATAATACCTTGGATTTGTCTTACAGAAATTTCCAACAGATACTAATTAATAATTCTAATTATTGGGATTACTAATCATAAATGGCACAAAAGAACCTCAAGATAATAACTTTGTTTTCCAAACATGAATTAAAAGGCTCACAATAAATTAGGTTTAATGCCACACACAAAGTAGCAAAGAGAAAACTAAGTATTTTAAGTCCTAGTAATAAATGATCCCTAAATAAGGAATGGGTCCTATAGAAAAACCTGTATGTGATGATGTTTCACAATGCATATCTACAAAAAAGCCAATTAGTAATAGCCACACTACATTCACCTGGGCACTTCCTAACGACTTGATTCACTACATTTTACAAACTGTATATTCAGTTGTGGAGTTTTAAATGGAATTTATGCAAAAAGTATATTGTATAACTTTTCAGTAATACTTTTTTCAGGAGTGGGATTTAGTATAAATGATACACAAAATGCTTTATGCTTTACCAGAAAGTAAGATAACAATCCTGCAGGAGGACTTTGTCCAAACTCGAGCTTTTGACAAGGCATGTGCGAGTTTAAAGGCAAGCAGACCACACATTAGAGCTAGGGAAAGAAAGCTATTAGACTAGGGATATGTATGCAGCCTGCATAAAGGACTGATTAATGACAGGGACATATTACTGTCCTCAGTCACTTAAGGTCAATATTATTATTAATGTTCAGGCTTACTTATGGCAAAAAGAAAGCCTACTGACAGAGGAGAAATAAACTAACAAAAGAGTCTCTTAGGCAGCAAAATTTCCTTTTGTAGACAATTAGGAAGTCAGCAGGAGTGAATATGCAGGCAGATATTATAGGGGATTAATAACTCTATATAATGATTCATAATTGAACATAAGTAACATACGCAAATAAAGTCGGAGGAGGTATTGGGAGATTTTCAGTGACTGCAGGTGGACAAGAACTTAATGACTAGATTTAACATAAGTATACCTTTCCACAGAATATTGTATCCAAGTATAATGCTGGAGTCACTGGTCATTGCTGACTAATAAGAGGGTTCTTGGTTATAGAAGCTTTAGATAGATATATGCTGCAGTTCTGCAGGCAGATGTGTGAAAAATCATAGACTTCTATAAATCTGACCACAGTCATGGTTCCTTAACATAGGAATGATGTATTTAACATATTTTGTTCACACATTTTTGGATAGTACACAAGATATAGAAGCAATATGATGATATGAAAAAGCAGTCAATCATTTAAGTCAGCAACTTGGTATTTTTCATAATAAATAGTATCATAAAAGTTACAATATATGAGATGTATAAGCATTTCCAGTGTATGTTAATCCTAAGCACATGCAAGGACCTGAAAATGCAAAAATTTTGTTTAATTTGTATCATAAATGTTTACACAGGGGAAATTCTTCTCCTATAAAACAGGTATGTGTTTCTTTATTCTTCATTATTTTGAGCTAAAACAATAATGCATACTATGTCTTACCTAGCAATTCATACAAAGAATTCAGAATAGATTTCCATGCTTCTCCAGCTTCCTTCCCAGCTACATCTGCAAAATGAGCTGCACTGCTGTATACATTCAAGCGATCAATACATTCAAGAACAAGGTTAATCATACCCTAAAAAAAAAAAAAAAGTTATTTTTTAGGTGCAAACAAAAAAAAATTTTCAGAAATCTAAGAAAACAGAACATGAAGGATAAGATATGCAAAATACAAGAACATGTACATGAAGTCAAACAAGCAATCCCTATGGAAAATTTTCCTTGCCTGTGATAATAAAAACCTACCATTTAGTATGGCCACATTAAAACAAAAAAGGTATAATTTTAGACAATTTTCTATTCTGGAAGGCATTTAGGCATCTGAAAAATTATAGGTAACTATCACCACCGAAGAAATAACAGATAATATTAAACAAGATACTTAAAGCATGCTTATTTAACCAAAACATCCTTCTGCATCAAGAGATTAAACTGTAACAAAAGAAACTAATTCACACATAAGAAGAAAATTATGGTTAGAATTCAGAGCGCTAATATTTAATTTTTTTTTAAAAAGGAAAAGGAAGTAAGGCCTTAAATGAATTTCTTTAAATAAACAGCAAAATCAACACAACTAGAGAGCTTATAAATATAGTAAATAGTTTGACTCTTACAGGATAAAAAAAGCCCCAAAACTGCAATCATACTCCATATTAGATAGCAACGCTAGAGATATTGTGAAAGAATACTTGCAGACAACATGGTGGAAAATCAGGAGTAAAACTGAAAGAACTACCTCTTCTTGGAAGAGGTTCTGGCGGTTCTTCAGTGCTCGGAGCCTGTTTTGTTTGTTTTCATGCTCCAAATGTTCATCAGGGGGGTGAAAGTAGCCAATCAAGTCCTGAAGGCTCAGACTGACTGACTCGATAGGCAAATCGACGGTGGAAGACTTTACTTTCTTGCTGAGAGCATCAAGGCCCCTGTAAAAAGATGCAAATCTCCTGATTATTGAAAATTAATTTATTGTTTGAACTGTTTGTTTATTTAAAAGCAAAGTTTGTTCAGATGCCAAAGCTCAAATCATTTTCTGACAGCCAAGTAACTTCTCGGAAATTGTTTGCCCATTCTCTACTTAACAATCCACGCCTCCCTTCCCAAATATAACCTGAAAGCATCAAAAATGTTGTTCCTCTAACGTTTTTTTTGAAATCTTGAAAACACTTTAATATTCTACCTATGCATGTAGCAGTTTCAGAGGCAGAGAAAAAGATAAAGAGAAGTTACTGTAAATCTGTACAAAGCATCATGAAGCTGGAATGGACAGAAGTTAAAGAAACCAGTCCTGTGGTGCTGAAGAGGGTCCGGATAGCCCATGGAGGCTCTCAAACACATCTCTAACCTGTTCTTAAGCCTTCTTCAGTGCAGAAGATTTAGCACTTCTGCACACTCCATCCCAGCAATTCATTAACCTCTTGTTTCCTTAATACCCAGTTCACATTTGGCCTTGCAGCAGTCTATGACCATTTTCTCCTAGAAGTGCAGGGCTGACTGTCCTGAACCATGTTGCACCTGCCCCTTGCGGAGCGGAATCCCCAGCGAACTCCATAATCCAATTTTTCCCACAGCGCTGGGTTTTCCAGACCCTGATATAACTCTCTCCTCCATTTAAACCTCATCTTTATTGAAACACAGGTGAGACCTCAGCAGCACTATGCAGCAAGTGGAAAGCAAGAGCTTTCCCTTGCACATCTGCCAGGAAGATGATGGTTGGGCAGGGGGTCTGCCCCAGCAAAGGCTGCAGGAGGCCCTCAAGAACCTTCTGCAAGGAGCAGGAGGAGCCATGATGGGGAGAGAAACTGGGGTGCAGAGGGCATGGGAAAATAATGCCCATGCTCTAGGAGGAGGGAAAGGTCTGGAGATCCTGAAGCTCTGCAGGAGCCAGCCAGCGCCCGAAGTGCTGGGAGAGGAGCAGCGCTGAGCAGAAGGGCCCACCCTGGTGGCACACAGCAGGGAAGAGTGACGTTATTTGACACCTGATTTCTCTTTCGATTCATTCTCAATTCTGCCATTGTAACATAGTTATTTTACTAGCATATTTTTGAGTACAGCACAGTTATGTGGCAACGAGGTCCTTTTTGTGTTCATTGGTGGTCTTTAGGTCAGCATAAACAGAGCAGAGCAGCCCACGACGCCCACACAGCCACCCACTCAGCCCCATAGCCATCTCCCTCTTTCCTTGACTTGAAGGCAGCAAAAGGTTCCCAGCAACCTAACCCACTACTGTCCTTGGCAGTCCTCTCTCCTGAGCTGTACAGCACCTGGCTTGCTCCCAGGATTCATCTCCAGGCCATGATATGGAGCACAAGCCTCATTTCATACTCTGCTTCTTATTGGATTAAGATAAAATATTTGGGACAGAGTGGGGGTGGGAGTGATATGCTTGTTGTTTTGATATTTGGGTTGGGGTTTTTGTTTGTTTGGTTTCGTTTTTTAAATCTCTTACAATAAATGCAACGTTTCAAAATGATAGCTACAAAAGTTATCTTTAAAATTTAATTTTTACTGTGAACATGTTATCTGAAATGTAATTTTTCTACTGACTTTGTGGGAAAGAACACTTAGAAGAATAATTTTCATCCTCTCCAATTCAGCTTTTTCTTCTTGGAGTAACATCCTGCCAAAACTAAACTGTTAAACACTACCTTGGACTCCCTGTGCACTTCACAAAAATCTCCACTGTAATTTAGCAATACCTTGATTTGTGAAACCTTATCATTAAATTGCCTTTTTCTGTCCTTATCTTTTATGGCATTCTTAGAAGCTTTAAGAAGGGGTGTTATTTCGGAACTGACCTAGGGCTTACATTTCTTTTGTATTTTAAATGTCATACAGGAGGCAATTCTCCTGATGGATGATTTTCTCTGTTGTTATTTAAGTACCTTGTTAAATGTTTTTCAACAAATTGACATGTGTATGTCTTTGGCTGTGCAATGATTTAGGACATAGTTGCTTCAGGTCACCATCTCCCACACTGTTTTTTTCTTTACACAAATGAATTCTTAGGAAATTCTTATCATTCCATATAGTCTTACTGCTTATCATTCTTTTTCTAATACAAGCTACACTGAGGAAATGGCCTTTCATCAATTACTGAAATCACAAGCAATTGAGAATTAGCATTTTATCAGTGTTATTTAAGAGGACATTTAGAATAGGAAGATAAATGCAAATTGCACAAATCTGACAGGATTTTTAAATGGCTAATTACTATAGAATAACACATTTTTCAATGTTTCAAAATATTAAAGAAAAAATAGCATTAAAAGGGAGCAAATAAGAAGAGTGTAATGTGAAGGTAGAAAGAATGTATAATTTTTAAGAAAAACTTTTGCTTGAGACTATGAATTTCTCCAGTATATTTGTGGGTTTTACAGTTCTGTAAATTATATCCTTCTTCCACATTTCTCAAGGAAAAGAACTTCTAAAAACTATACTTAAAAAAGGAAAAGCTAAATGATGCACCACATGACTTAAAGCAAATGTTGGCAAGGAAAAATCTGTCTTTTATGGTTTGTTTGCATTTTCAGCATGCTTATGCATTTAAATCAAGATTGAATGATAAACTGATATTAAAAGACAGAGAAAAGAAACTGACTGGTATCTCGCAAGGCCCTTATCTGCTTATAACACATACAGAATTGACAAAGTCTGCTCTGAGAGGCATTCATCTACTGTTTTTCTGAAGGCTAAATTGTTCACTGTTATGTTAATGGCCATTTTGAACAAAATAGAACAAAAAAAGAAAAGGGATGAAAACATAATTTTAAAAGCATACCTTATAAACCTGTTGAAAAGGAAGACTGTACTACGGATGACACGTGCTGTACGGGATTCTTCATTCTGGGATCTAGACAGTGTTAAACCATCATCCATGTGACCTTCATGGTGCATTATGGCCTGCAAAACAAAAATAAGAAGCAGTCACTGCAAAATGAAACATTATTTGTAAAAAAGAAGTTTGAAAACTCACATAATAAGAAAGGCTAGGAAATTATGGAGTCATATGCAAAAACAACTATTTGATTAAAAAAAGATAATTCCACGTTTTAGTTCCTCATGTCCAAGGACACACTTTACTGAGCCAGCAGGTTCAATGCCATAATAATCTCAAAGCCACAGCTTTTGCAAACAATATACTTTATTTAAAAAAAAAATCTAAGGGGTTTTGCTTGCTGTTTGTTTTTATCAATGGTCATAACAGGTATTCTTTACTGGCCTGTTATTGCCTTCTTTTCTGACTATGTTTTGAGTAATTTCCAATAACTTACAGTTATTCATATTTAGTTATTGTGGTTCTGAAGGTATTCAATCCAACCTACAAAAATATTTTAAACTATTTATGGTAACAAATTTTTTTCATACAGGTACATGTATACATACACACACATGCAATTTGTAAGATTTGCATTACTAAATTACTTAATAAAGTAACTCATTTTGAATTATTTTAGAATTATTTAGGTATTACTATTATTATGACTGATAATTTTATTAGTATTATAATCATCTGTACAGAAACTGTTTCCAAATATTACCTTTACAGAATTTTATAGAAGATACATGTGTTTATACACACATATGATACAGACAAATTTTATATATAAAATTATAAGGTATCTCCTTTGCTACAGCTTTGTAATTCTGGTACGTAAAACAGTCACGGAAAATACTACAGTGTTAAGTTGTAAAATAATATTTTTCCTACTTTATGATGCTGAGCTAGCATTCTGCTTGGTTATTATTATTCTATAAAAGAAATCTCTCAGGGCTCAAGACTTGAACATTCCAGACCAAAAGGTAATACACTTACAATGTGGAAAGAAATACTTTGAACTAAAAGCCTCCTCCATCCAAACTACACTGAAGAAAGGAATTTTAGCACATTCTATAGGCTGTTACTAATATTTTAGTTTGAAATCAAGTATACTGGGATTTATCAATGTTTGTAGGTTAATTTCTAGAGGCTGACACATGCGATTTGTTTCATTTTAAAAATTCAGTACATCACTTAACTTTTCAATATGTGACTGAAAACAAACACAACCTTTCATATGGTAAGCATGCTAAGGCATACTTAAAATATTTGAAACCCGGAAACTGGTTGTTTCACGTAGTTCTCTTCATTTCCTACCCCCACCCACCCTATCAGACTGTGACTGAATGAAATGAATTCTTATTTACAGTCTTACCTTTCGCTGCACAGAACCCATTCTTACAGACTTTGCATCAGCAGACTGGTACGTAAGCCATAGGCCTGTATCTACGTGTTGTATGAAGCATATTGAATCCCCATACTTTATTTCAGGTGCTCCCATTCCATCCACCTCTTTTCTTGTCCCTATGTCCAATTTTTCCTGAAGAAGACAAAAATGTATACACAAACAATAACCAACATGTTAATATTTGCATAAAACATTAAATACCAGGCAATTGTTTATAACATAACCTAAAATAATATTTGAGATCCTTATTTAAATTAATTATAAAAAAAAAAAAAAAAAAAAAAGAGAAAATGTAACTGCTAGTTAAAGACACAGAGAGAGATTCCATCAACACAAAAACCTTGCTTATTCATTTCACCTGCATAGAAAGAACTAGGATCATAATTGACAGTACATGTCATTATTGAAACATAAAAGCTTACAAAACACTCCCAAATATATTGACTCCCCTAGTTCAATCAGGCATTAACCTCCAGAAAGTTTTTCTTGGGAATCCAACTGTCCATCCAACTGTCACTGAGAGATGGCCTTTAACCTATCCCTGCCCAACAAGAGGCTCAGTATTTCCCGAGAAAAGCAATCCATTCTGTGTGTTTGTGACTAGTCTGCAAACTAAGAATGGCATGACCACTCATCACTGCAGCTATACTGTGTCCCATACAGAAAGCAGTTCCTTCAGGAGAAGAAACGTAGTGTCCCAAACAATATTATAGTTTGTGACTGTAATCAGAGGTGTTTCCCCAATACCTAGCTCTTCTAAGAACCAACTTCTTCCCCATAAGACAAATAGCCCATGCATCCTGCTTCATAACAAATCATCCATTTAATCTCTCCAAAAACATGTGGTTCAACTGACTGATGTGCCTATTTCACTGTACATTCAATGTGGAACACGGCCCCCTTAAGCAAATAAAGCTTCAACATTCTCTGCTTCTCCTGATAGCAGTAAACAACAAGCATCTTCCTTCAGCTAATCAGAGTAACGTTACAAATAGTGAGACAAAAACTTCTACTTGTTCTATTCTTCTACGACCAGAAAAGAGTAGAAGAATAATTACACCATGCCTTGGCCACGTGGGAAGGCAGTAAAAGATGACAAAGACTGGTTTCTTTAAATGAACAGATAATGATCTCTAATTTATTAAAGCATTTTTAAAAGTATTTCTTAAGTAAAGGGAGATGTCCTGTAATCAGATTTTCAGCCTACATTTATGAATGCATTTTGAAGTGTTTTGAAGTAAAATAATACTGAGGTGAAATTCTTATGATTACTTTTCATGACATTACGCTTTCAGATATAAAACATTCATCATTTCGGATTTTTTCTGGTTGTTTCTGGATACAGATGTTAATTTTACTACCATGTAAATGGCTGATTCCTTAAGGGCTGAAATTCTTATTAAAATCTTGTCCATTGATATATGATAATAATTGATTTATTAGTAATCTGATGCCAATTACAGAGTTATTGCATGCTTCTATTTCATTATTAATTCATTATTTTGTTCATAGCATTTCTCTAAGTGTTGCACTCAATTCTTTCAAAAGCTAGCACAGATAACCTGAATGCAATGGCAGTTGGAAATTGAAAAGCTACTTACAATATGACATTGCAAACGAATGATGATACAGGAAAAAATAAGTTAGGTTTCACTATTGTATGAAGAAAAAGACAGCCTGATTTCAAGCTCCAGTCCTTCAAATTCTCTTCATAACTACAAGATAGGGTGAAGCTGTGTGAACGTACTGTACTTTTACATTGTAAGATTTTCCTTTTTCAAGTTTCACAAATAATTTTTTAAGGTATGAATAAAAGGATTCATAAATTTTCTCATAAAGCACTGTAAATAACATGCAGGATTATTTATTTAAAATCTTATTCCATACTTCATGTAAAATTCACTGGGTTTTTTCGGGGGTTTTTTGTGAGGTTTTTTTTTTTTTTAATATTGAAATCTTAATAGAATTAACATTAAATTTACTTAGCATAAAAATCGCGGTGCCAACAATTTGTCAAACAAGATCTCTGTTCTCAACAATGTAAATACACTAGCAGCTTTGTGTGTAGGCTTACAGCCCAGATTGAATTCAGTCCCATAATCCTTTTCCTGCAAAAAAAATATAGTAGCCAGGAAAGCATAGTGTAAAAACTGGACTAAATATATGAGAGAAATGGATGACTAGAGGATAGTCTGGGGCAGCATGCATTAGAGCATTCATTTAGGGACATTGAGATTTTTGGGGGAATGAACTAGAACCACAAATAAAAGGGAAGATTTCAATGGAATGCTGGCTTCATGTCAATAATCAGTAGGTAGTTGATAAAGTACATATAATAAATCAATCTCATTATCCACTGTAAAATACTGTTTATCAGTGAAAATTAGGATCTGAAAAACATCAGAAATCACCACGTCCCCAGTTGCACATTGGTATAGATATTAAATGATGCAAGTTTCCAGCCCACTACACTCTTACCACATAAGTAACCTGTCATTACTTAACCACATAAGTAACCTGTCATTACTTAACCATCTGCTAATTCTTCCTACTGCATTTTTACACAGAAAACTAAGTTTTATTGTTGTCTAGACCCATTCTCAGACCATATACTTTTACTAAACAAGGATCAAAAATCTTCATTTATTACAGTGAAACAAACATCAACAATTGCGTTTTGCAACAGTCTGTAAAGCACCTCAGTAATGCAAAGCAACAAGAGTGAATTGGAAATGAACAGATTTATTGAACAATATGCCAGATTTTCTCCAGAAGGATGTGCTCTTTATAAATAGTTAGTATTGCATATGAACAATCTTCACACTGTTTTTGTGGGCTAAATGAACAAAATCATTTAAAATGGTTTCATCTTACTGTTGAAAAAATTAAATGTGTTATTTCACTCTAATATTTGTTTAATTTCTTATAACATTGCAAAATGGATTCCCATGATTAAGGCCTGTCCTTTCAACTTTACCTCTTGTCATCCAACCCAACCTATAACTTCCAAGGCATACTTTTAGTCAGAACTGATATTCTGAAAGACCTCACTGATTCCAAGAAGCTAATTAATGACTGCTTTTAAAGCATTAATATATTTTCTATGAAAATTTTTAAGAAAAAGCTGAAGACAAAAATACAAGCCATAAAATTTTATTGAAATTGATATATTTCTGTCCACTGGAAAAGATTATGGACAAGAAAAGCGGACTTGGTATAGAATTTATAAAAATTTCTAAATTGGTAAAATTACCTTATTTTAGTGGGAAACTGATATTAAACCAATGCTTTCTATTAAAATGAATCTATACTTAGCAAATGGAAGAGAGAAAAAAAAAATCCTCAAAACTTGATCACTACAAACGCAAATTTATAAAAGAGCCATATGTTTTGGGGGGATAAACTGTAGATATCTGTGCACATCCTGTGCTGAGTGAAGTGAGATCACAAGAGCAAAAAAAAAAAAAAAAAAAAAAAAAAAAAGTATTTTCTGAATTTCAGGTGCTTGAAAGGCTTCTACTGGGTTATTTTTTAAATGGAGCACTGGGAAGCTAATGTGTTTAAGATGACAAGCCCTTGCAAATAATAAGGGTAAAACAATAATAAATTATAAGCCTTTAAATTTGCATCTGAATTTTCAGATTTACAGGGGATACATTTTCAATATTATCCTTGCAAACATGAAATTTGCTTTTCATTTAGAAATCGAAGTTATTATCTACTCACATGCTTGAAGGACCCTAGTCTTTAACACTTTCTTCTCCCTTATTTGTTTTTGCCTACTTAGAGCTAACTTAGTTTTGCACAAGTGGGATCTTCATAATTCTTCTTCTCACTTTTCTTCTACTTTTCAGGTATTGGAAGGAAGATTTATGATTGTGGCAAAATAAAAAGGGCTGAAATTCCTGTAAGAAATATCTAGCTGCTTGAAATACTCCCAGGTATTGATGCTCTGCAGTCAATAAAGACAGTTAGAGACTCCCTCTTATCCATGAATACTTTTTACATGCTAACAGCACAAGGGAAAGGTTGAATGATTTACTCATACATACTCAAAGGCAAAGAGACCCTAAATCTGCTTACTTTCTCTACACAAACCTTCCTAGAACTATTATAATTTTGAAATCTTTATTTTAACACTCTTTTCGAGAGAAGGAAGACACCTGAAAGTTTTTAATGCCTGTATCCTAATAAAGTGAAACTTGACACTCCTGGAAGAAGTCCAAAGCAGGAGACTGAATCACAGAATCGGTCAGGTTGGAAGTGACCACAATCTGTCATCTGGTCCAACCTCCTTGCTTAAGTGGGGTCATCCTAGAGCACACGGCACAGGATTGCATGCTGACCAGATTCATCCTCAGCAATGAAGTGCAAACCATATACTCCTCCCCGTGGTATCTCTGTAATTCCTGTCAAATAAGTCTTTAGTTAAAATGAACATGGACATCCGCAACATTACTTCATATTTGAACATTTACTTCGATTTCTTTGAAAATCCTTATTTAAGCATCAGTAAGATTATATTTTTCATGTACTGATTATCTGATAGACCTCTCTGAAAATTCTCTTATGTTCCTTCAAGAATTGATTACCATAACATGTTTCTACCTGCCCCAAAGGCTTTTATCTCTGCTCTGCTCAACATAAAATAAGTTTGGCCACTGAAAACAACTAACCAACCAAAACATGTTAACCTTTTATTTTGAGCATGGTAGAACAAAACCATTTCAAAATATAAAATCTCAAAATAATTCCAAATAAGCAAATTCAGGCTGAAAAAAAAAAACAACCAAAAACCAAAAACTTCAAAAAGAACATTACCTAATCTCCAAAACACATGTGCATGTGCTCCTCAGAAAAAAAGAGACAAACCACTTTATCCATGTCAACAAAAGATACTCTGTATTGCTAACAATTCTCGCCTTCAAGTATTTTTTTGCCTAAATAAAACATTTAACAGTAGAGTGCAGTATATTGTTCCACTATTTTTGGAATAACCCCTGCTGAAAACCCACCTTGAAAATCAGTGAATGGATTATTCTATCCCTCTTGCTTTAAAATGTTGAGATCTATACAACCGGAAATCCCCAATATAGCTGCACTGCATTGCCTTAAAATATTTAAGCATTTCTATGACTTTTCTAATTGGTTTTAAAGAAGATACATTTTCTGCATGTCACAACAATCACCTGAAACACAGTCTTATCAGAGTGCAGAAGTCTCTATACCTGCTTTTGGGTGTCTATTATCTTCCCAAGCAGGCAACTAATTAAAAATATATATAATAAATGCTATCGAAAAGTTATTGAGTAATTTGGTTTACTATTACTATATAATTTAAAAGATAATTTTTTACAATAACAAAACTATTGTTGGAAAATTCTCAGAGACACCATGCAACAGGTGAAAAGTATGAGTAATCAAAGGACATAAAAGAATTTATATTATTATTATTATACTTAATACTGTACTATAAAAAAGTACTGGTTTAAACTTTAAATGCTTATTGAAGGTGTCAAAATGAAAAGTCAAACTACAGTAACTTCATATTAGACTACAATAAAGTATCTGCTGAAATAAATCCTGAATTTCCAATTTAATTTCAGTAACCCACAATGCTACAAATTTTTCCTATGACAGCCAAAAGATCTAAGCAATGAAGAACCAGAGAAATTAATCAGAAAAACAAATTAGAATTGAGTAAACTGTTCAAAAGTGGGTAAGCAGGACAAAAAAAAAAATCCCAACTAATGAAAAAAACCACACAAAAAACCCACAACCCAAAACAAAACCAAAAAAACAATCAAACAAACAAAAAAACAAACAGACAGACAGGTAGCAAGCAATACACAAAGAAAATATCATAAAAGAGGCATTCTAGATATTGATTATACTGAGTTTTGGATTTTTTTAATCAGTGAAAAGTAGAAGGCTCCAGTAATCAATGTAATTACAACAAACACAAAATATCTAAATGTTGCTTTCCAGAGAGCCTGGAACTAGTACTAGTTATACTAATGCTGCACTGATTCCGTACCTTGGAAGACCGAAAACAGAATGCTGTAGATTTTACATCCGCCTTCTCTTTGTCTGTAAGAAGAAGACTCTTGTCATCCAGGAGACTTAAATATTTTCCTGTTGTTATATGTCTTAGTCTGAATGGCTGTCCCCATCTAATGTGGCTGCCACTCCACCTAAGAGAATTCATAGAAAACATTTAGTTACCAAAAAAAAAAAAAAAAAAAAAAGATTTTAACTACTGGCAAAAATGTTTTAAAGTACATTATATTGCCAACTACTTGGTAAAAAGATAAAATTCTAAATGTTGGAGTATCGGCAAGAAAATGGCTACTTTGTGGCTATAAAGCCATCCTAATAAATAATTTTAACATCCTAATCTCTTCCTTTGCACAGGCTGCTTTCGTTCAGACTGAATTCCTCGTGAGAAACAGTACAGACCGCCTACGGAAAAGGAGGCTTATGCTGTACACAAAGAGCTTAGATCTGCCAGTTCTCTCTCCAATATTTCATCTACCAGCAGCTGGGTTTGTTCACTCTCCCAGAGTCCTCATCTTCTAGCAGTCAGCACACTCTAAGCACACTTTAAATAGTGTGAAAAAATAAAATGGCTAAACAAATAAATAAACTTCCTAAAATAAATAAGAAAACTTATCAAGCCAAGAATGGCCCAGATTCTTCATAGAGGAGGAAATAAAGGAAGAAAGGCAAAGCTTGTCTAAGCTCCCCAACAATTACTCAACTTAAAATACAGCTAGAATATTTTCCTGGGTCTTCACAAAACTCTCTTTAGTCTTATATCTTCAAAAGTTTGTACTTCAGATGTATGTAGCATGCTATTTTTTGGAGACAAAATCATGCACTTGTTTTGTGTTTGCAAAATACCCATCATAACGGAATTATGATATAATGCCACAGTTCTGACCTATTTTGCAAATACTAGAAATTTTCTATGCTTACTGTGGCTTTAAAAAAATAACCAGTTTTTATGTATATGATTCGTATATCTGCATGTACAAGTCTGCAAATCCCTTAATTAGCACTTTAGAGGGTTTAAGTCATTTTCATTTTCCATGACACACAGATGCATCAGATTAGAGCACTTACCTATTCAGTAACAATACCCAGTTGTTTAAATGCATCTTCTTAAGAGTTGGCCATACTGTATGCAATTTGGCAGACGTTTTAAAAGTGCATGAGTTTTTAAAATGCTTCTATTTTGTAACAAAATTTATTACATTTCAGTGATTAAACTTCTAAACCTTTTTAGCTATTGATTCAAAAGAGGCCAGAATAATGAAAAGGTTTTCAGCCTTAACTCTTTTCTTTTTTAAACTTAGTCTCCTCTGTTTAAGTTGAGGGAGCTCTGGGGAAGACAGAAATATGGAAGCTTTCTATCTTAGAAACACATTTTCCTTCTTCTGTCTTCTGCACAACAAAGTTGGTATACTCCACAAAAGCACATCTGAGTTCGGTGTTCTAGCGTTAACTTTTGTTTCTCAAGTCAGTAAAATGTCAGGTCATGAATCCCAGCTATTGTGTTGCTGAGTCTGGTAAAATACATGAGTTCTGCACCTTTCATATTACAGGTCATGCTGGGGAGTTGCCTTTTCTCTTGTTTGATTCAATTTTCTCTTGGACCCAATAGCTATGGACCATAAGAAAAAAAAAAAAAAGAAAGAAAAAAGTAGTGCAATTGAGCCACGCCCCTAGTTCATCCCTGCAGGATAGAAAAACAGCAATCATGTGCACTTACTTTCTGCTCAAGGGGCTTTACATGTAAATTGTGAAGCCATTTCTGACTACTAAAAACATTTTTTCTCCGATGTGAGAATATGATCCCTGTCACCTTTTGAGAAAGAAAGCAGTGCTGAGTAATAGTATTTGGAATCCTATGGCAGGTAATCTGCACAGGTAGACTGCCCAGGCAATTTTTATGGGAGTTCTCCGCTAATGAACAGAGTTGAGGAAAAATGGCTCCTTTAGAATCATATAATTTTAGCGCAATATTATATCTGCAGTCATTCTGGGAAGGACTACAACTCATTGAGAACTTCAGGCGTGCATATACTAAGCTACAAATTGAAGCATTTGCATGAGTAGTAATGGACTGCAATTCAACAATGAATGTATATAGCTATTACAATATCGTACAGGAAATAGGTTGGTGAGGGACTTCTAGGAGAGAGAATTTTTCTGTGCATTTTATTTGTTTGGGGTTTTTTTCTTAGTAAGAAAATCTTAAAAAGAAAGATTACCACTGTCTTTGTTATAGCCGTTTTGACAGTTCTTACAATTTCTTTCAGTCATATATGTTCAAATGTTTACCTTTCAAACGTTTGTATAAAATGTCTATCAAAGTGAGATATATGATGGTTGTAACAGATGTTTCTTGAAACCCCGGGTTGCTCCTGTACAACTGGTTATTAGGGAAGTACATGCCATGAGGAAAATAAAAAGACAGAGATCTTTCCACAGTTTCTTTGCTGTCACTGTCTCAAAGTCTAATTTAGTCCAAAGGAAAAATCTCACTGCCCTATCACTGACATTTAACGTCATCCTATTAATAAAATGCACACACAGAAAACAGCATCATTAGAGTGTAACCTTTTCATAAGATGGCCTGATTTAATCTCTAAAAATCAATCATTTATTAGTCTCTAGAAACTTTATCACAAGCATAGATTGTAATACGATTTAAGGGGAATTTTACACTGCAATTACCTTAACAAACAAGGTACAATTCCTTACTATCACTCCAATGCTTCCAACAATGCACAATAGCATTTTTTTTGTAAATTTTTTACTTCCAAATGGCTTAAGCAAGTTGGAGGGAAGGGTGCCACACATTTTTTTTTTTTTAAACAGTCCTGTTTATGTCATGTATGTGTTAAAAAAGTAAACAGTGAATTCACTGACAGCTATAACAATATCAAAAAATAATCATAATACACACAAACTGTATGGAAAGTTGTTTAATTTTAATGAAAGTGACATAGAGTACTTTTTAAAGCTTATTTTAGTCTTAATAGTCTGGAATTGCCATGATCGTTCTGATTTTACAGGATTGCTCCTACAATACAAAAAGTGTCTTGCCAAATGGAGTTCTTTTCTGAGATGGATTTTACTTACGCAACTCTTAGGGTCTCTAGTCGCCAAAGGGAACGAGCATGAATGGACACAGCACCACCTTCATAATGGACAGTTCTGAAAACCAAGTAAAGGCACAGACTAAATGTTCAGCAGAATTCATCATAGGTGTTCATTCATTTAATCACATCTCTCATTTTAAGACTGTCAGACAATTATTGCCTTTGTCAGATTCAAAGGTTCGGGTTATTAGATTCAAAACCCACCCATCAATTAAACCTTCAGACTTAGTTACTCAAATTTTGTTTTAATTGTCTCTAGCATCCATTATTGTGACATTCATAATAACAAAGTTTAGACAGTGTTTGCTTAGACATTTTTCTTAGTGTTTTAAGGATAGAAAATTGAGAGAGGGGAGGGAGGCAGAAGAGGGGAAACAATATCAATGGCCTGATAATTAGAATATTTCTAGATTCTAGCAAAAATAAATATAAAAAATGATAAAGATTTGTGATCACTGCATACATCTCCTAAGAAAGGTAGTTTTTTCTCAGAGCTTATACTATTAAAATAACTGCAACTTGTTACATCGAATTATGAAAACTTTCTCATTTAGCACTTTATTATCATAACACCTGAAGTTTTTACAACCACACTGATACAGTTTTCACACATCTTAGATGTTAACAGCTTCCTGTTTACAAATTTTTATATGGAATGACCTCTAGTTCCTGCATATACCCAGAAGTCTAAGTGTCTCTTAGAAAACAGTCAATTAAACCTAAAAAAGGTGAAGGGTTTTTCCTCCATTATTCTACACAGAGAAAAGTGATCTACATTGGATGCACAAAATGGCTGAGACTTACGGTCAAGAAAAGCCCTGAGTATGTAACCTGATTTGTCTTAAAAGTAAACACTAAGGAAAGTTAGCATAGCCATTCTAAATGTAGGCAGCCATTCTTTGGATTGCTTCCTGTCTGTGCCTGTATTTCCACCCTATGGCCTTTCCTTCAGGAAAATGAATAAAGGAGTCACTTTAGCAAAGGAATGCTGTCACTATGCTTATCAGATCAAGCAGGTCAGGGAACACTGCCAAAGAATGGCCTAGTTTTATGGATCCTGGAAGAGCTTATGGATTGAGTAAATGTTGCAATCTTCAGCCAAGATCAGGCACTGCCAAAAATAGCCAGAGGCATAACTTTAGAGAATATTAATAATGAAATGGCAGGCATTCCCCATTTTTTGTTAGAAGCAATTTTTTGAGGACTACAAATTTGGAATCAAGTACATAGTACTTACTAGGCTTTAGCTTCCAAAATCCTCCTGTATATATAATACAGAGGGACTGAATGCTTAGCACAGAGAAAAACCCAGTATTGAAAGAGAGAGTTCAAAACCAAAATAAATGGTGAGTTAGAATACATTTCTTAGTACTGTTAAGCATACATGAAACTACAGATCAGCTAAAATCATCTTGGAATATGGTAAAAAGTATTATGGAAATAAACATTCCCAGACATTGCAAAAGAAGGAAGACAAATCATATAGGAGAAAAAATTAGTCAAACCCTAAAATAAATACATCTCACTACAATTAGAGAACCACTCCTACTGAACATTAATGACCCAGCTATAAATAGAAAGTCTGGCACATGCTCAATGTAGCAAGAAGCTATGGGTGCATATATAAATATGTAAAAAATTCTCTCCTTGACCTTACATCCACTGTTTTCTCTAAACATTATCTTAGCCATTTGCTGAAATGGTTGTGGTGCTAGGAGCAGCTGACAGGTATTAGCATTTTGAATGAAATTCAAAGGCCATCTTACTTTTTATTAAAATTTACCTTCATTAATATAGCAAAATGCAACTGCTAAACAACCTTGCATTCAGCTGCTTCTCTGTTCAGACACTCTCTCTGCTCTTCAGGTATTTGTTCAATTTTTTCTTCTGTGACTAACAGACTGAGACTGGCTTTATGTTGTAACGTCTTAACAATAACAGATCAGATGTCATCCTGGTCAGGTTTTTTGGGTTGGGACTGGGAGAGTGTGGGCTGTTCGTTTGGGCAGCTTGTGTGGGGGTATTGTTGAGCTTTTTTTCAAAGTTGAAACATTCTGATTACATCCTGGCATATTTCAGTTTGAACCTCACTCACAGAAATACATTGGGAATTCTTCCTTTTGCATGTTGCATAACACAAAATTTAACTGTTTTATTCAGCAGTATTCAAGTAATTAATTGTATGAAAAATCAGGTTGAAGCAAAGGTTTAAATTCATAAAAATGTTTCATTTTTAAGTTGATAACTTTTTACTTTTCAGGGATGAAGTGCCTTCTACAGTGTAAACACAGAAACTTCCACCAGTTTCTCCATCTGATTATTCTTTTGGAGCTAGTTTTGGATTACACATAACAATGTAAGTGTAACATTAAACACCTAAAAAAAATCTCCATTTATGAACTTAAAAGAATGGCTTTTCATGGGTGAAGTAGTTTTCTTTTATGTGACTGTGTATCCACTATTTCCTTTCTCTGTTCCTTTAAGGGAGAGCTATTAGTCTTGGAATCATCAGGTGAGATGAGAAAATGGAAAAGAGATAGGAGGGAAGAAATCCTAAAGAAAAACATGTGGTTTGTTTACCAGAGAAGATAAAAAGGATTCTAGGATTGTCTCTTATTTCCGTATGAATGGACAGGTACAGCAACAACAGAAGGAGGAAACGCTGAAAGACAAAAATAGCACCTTGTGGACAAAAGTCAAAAAGGTAGCAGCAAAGTCTCAGCAAAGGAATAGGTGACAGCAATCTGGAGGGGGACTGAGAAAAAGCTGATGACTAAGGGCTAGGGATCAAGGATCCCTATAGCAAAAGGAAAAACCTGGAGACTGTAATCTGATGGAGCAGCAAGACTTTGTAAGGACATGAAAGTAAACACATGCTACAAAAAAACAAGTTAGCATAGAGCACTAGAATAGGGTGTTAAACTCTTGTGGTTTTAGCTAGATACCGTCTTTGCTACAGAAAAGATGCTAAAGAAAAGGTGGCTTTGAATAAAAGACTTCTTCAGTGAAGGACAAGTCACTTGGCCTTTACCATAAACAGCATGCATACTAACCACTGCCCCAGAGCAGATGAATAAATTCATAACCTAGACCATCGCAGAAGTCTTTGTGCTATGGAATTGAAAGTTCACTTTTAGCTCCTTTCTTTCAAATAAATGTAGTAAACTGCTCTGAGATTTCTCAGTCCAACTCCCTTAGTACTTGTTATATATGCCATCTGATAGGATGCACCTCATTTCACTTTATATACTTCTGATAACAGTTTAGTGTTGGAAAGGAAGGATGATTCATTACATTTGAATCCTTCTTGAAACTGACACTGGTAAGCCATATCAGATACTGGTACAACTAGGTCAAATGAAAGTGCTTTTAACGACATGAAATTAGCAACAAAAATTCTCTGACTCTCAAGGAATTACACAACCTATTTACATTCATAGGATGGGGAACAAAATTGAGTTACAATGTGCAAAGAAGATGTGCATTTGCCAAACAACAGAGAAAACCCCTACATTACAAAACCTAATTATGAAATTATAAGTCATGTAAACACACAGAGAAAGTGCAAATAGCAGCAGAAAAACTGAGGATAACAAGAAGCTACAATAAGTGTTCATCTTCCTCAAAGCTTAGGATAACTTGCATTTTCAGAGCCATACACATAAGACTAATTCTTGATGGTTTTATTCTGTTCTTTCCAAAACACTTCATCCACATTTTCTACATGTATGGATTAAGGGTATTAACCCCCTTTATTTCAAAATAAAATATCTATAAGTAATTCAGAACCTTTGAGATTTTTCAGTTGATCTTTATTATAAACCTTATAGTGAGGGTGATGTAATTAAGTAATTTCTTGGTCTGATCTATGACAGTAAGTTAATCATCCTTTTCCTGACTATGTCATTCTTCTATTTAATTCTCCTTAATACAAACAATCACTGAGATGGGCCCTGAGGGGAAACTGTATGAGGAGCGGCTGAGGTCACTTGGTTTGTTCAGCCTGGAGGAGACTGAGGGGAGACCTCATCAGAGTCTACAACTTCCTCATGACAGGAAGAAGAGGGGCCAACACTGATCTCTTCTCTGTCGTGACCAGCGAAAGTACCCAAGGGAATGGCCTGAAACTGCATCAAAGCAGGTTTAGTTTGGATATTAGAAAGAGGTTCTTCACCCAGAGGGTGGTTGGGTACTGGAACAGGCTCCCAAGTGAAGTGGTCACAGCACCAAGCCTGACAGAGTTCAAGAAGCATTGATGCTCTCGAGTCCATGGTGTGACTCTTGGGGATGTTCCTGTGCGGCGATAAGGGCTGGACTCAATGATCCTTGCGGGTCCCTTCCGATGCAGCATATTCTGTGAGTCTGTGACTTGTCTCACAGTGCCCGGGCCGTGGGTGCAGCACCAGGGACAGCGCCATGGCCCTGGCCACACCAGCCACCTGGGAACCGGTCCTGCTCTCCCTGGCTTAGCTCCTGGCGCTCTCCTCCAGCTCTCTGAGAGGAGATACAGAGGCATAGTGACGGTAAACATCAAAACGAAAGCTCGATATTTGAATCTATCATCTCCAATTACAATAATAAATTAATTTCATAGGTTTAAAATATACTATCACATATCAAACCCCTTGGAGAATCATTACTGAATCCATATTCTTATTAAAGTACTGTTCAGCAGAGAGAGGGCAATCACTTCAGTGAAATTCATTGACTACAAAAGGGCATTAAATGAGGTTAAAATAAATTACATTAAATGACCGTGTTTTGATACTGCCAAAGTAGTCTTGGCTGAAGAACCTGTAAATCCAAAAATTCCATAGCAAGAAAATAAGGGAGTAAATCTCAGTAGCTTGGAATGAATCAGGGTGCCATAAAGAACAATAGTATACCCAAATTATAAAAAAAAATTAATAAATCCAAATAAGATGTCAAAGTTCAAGTGAAGGAAATTGTTCCACTCCCCTCAGTGACAGGCAAAACGGTTCTGTTTTTAGTTTGAAAAATCAGTCATTTAAGATCACCACTATTCAAGGCTCAGGGTGTGGGGGAAAGGTTATTGATTTACGCTGGGTGAAAACTTTCTGAGTTCACATTTCATTCATAAATAATCCCCCAGCCTTTCTGGGGTACAACAGACCTCATTAGTTCATAATGCCATAATAAAGACTGTGGAAGAGAATAGCATGGAAAGTGAACGGAAGTGGAGATTGGCTAAGTCATAATGATCTTGACCTTCATCATTTTAAAACCCTGTCCATCACTCAGACTAAAACTAAATGTTCAGTGCCATTTCCAAAAGCCTTAACATAATATGTTTCACCCAAAGAAAGTCTCAAAGGCAGGCATGATAAAACTGTTTCTGAAATTAGGCTACACTTAATACACTCCCTCATGAAGGCCTATTCCAAACTAAATGATACTTTGAAAAGTCAGGAGCACTTTGCTCACTCTCACAGGTAATTGCTTTCTGTAACAATATATTTCTGAAGGGTCCAAATTGCACTGCAGTCATCACTTTGAAATACATATTGCAAATCAAAATGCCAAGTAGTTGCAATGGGAAAATTCATGGTTCCCTTCTAGACTGGGAACTGAATATCAAAGCCCAACTCCTGTGTAGCATTTCAGTTCTAAAAGAATATGAAAGATGGTGTTATAATAAAAAGTAAGCATCACAAACCAATTAAAAAAAAACCCCTCATTTTTTATTACATGCTTCTACTACTATCTGCTATTACCTTTTGGGGAGGGACTCCTAGGAAAAAAATGAACTAACAAAGAAAACAAAACATACAGAAACCAAAACAAATCCCCCCAAAACCTTGAAAGCAATAAAAAACTCTACAGTCATGCCTGAATTAATAACCAGCTGACATTTCTACAGGAAAATAAAAATGACATACATAACACAGCAATGTCAATATTGTAAAATAATTCCATTTAATTGACCTGTAAAAAAAGGGGGGGAGCTGCTGACTGATTGAATTGTGATGAATTTATTATGAACACTTTGAATTAATTTTTTTTAATTAAAAGAATGAAACAATGGAAAACAATTTCACAGAACAACTTCAATGTAAACCTGCTCTAAATACCTATTTCCACCACAATTAGAATAAATTTATGCATTCTTTTGATATTATAAATTCAAATGTGAAGACTCAATACTATAATTGCCAAATAACAGGGTTAAAAAAAAAAAGTGTCACAATTTCAACAGGAAAAGATTTAAAAGGAAAGCAAAGACCATTCCAAAGTACCTGTAATGCAAAGAGTGATTTAAATCTTCTGCTGGATAAACATATGGAATCCTCCACCCAAAAAAGGAGTATTAAAATTTATTAACAAATTTCTCCTGTGTGAAACTGAAGGGAAAGAGTGGGAAAGGAGACTATGCAATCTTTTATTTAAAGAAAAAACTTCTTACAAATAAAGGAAACCCTTGTGGGTCTGCCACTTTACTATTGACAGACTACTTTATATCAGCTCATATGACAGCAGCCAGGCCACCAATCATGAGGACAGAGAGTGAAGGAAAAAGAGTCAAGATAAATATGGACTCCTAGCTACTGTGCTCCCGCAGAAGTTTGCCCTGCCTTTAAAGATAGACAGAAATCAAAGTAACCACCACAAGAATGCCAAGTTGATTACACTATGCCTTCACTTATCTATACCCGTATTTATTTTTTTCATTTACATGGAAATACTTGTGAAATTTGAATTGAAGAGCTACAAAAACAACACTGCAAATTTAGGTCTAGCTTGCTATAGATAGCTAAGGCATTTTAAAGAATAAAAACACAGTTTAAGGATTCTATGCACAAGGCTTAAACCAGCAGCCTTAAACCTGCAATATAACATGAACATGCAGAAAATTATATTCAATTCAGTGAAATTGCACATAGTTAAACCTTTGTCTGTTTCATTATTTTTCTTTATGTGGGTTTGTGACCGAAAACTACCAGGGTCATGTCCACCCTGCCTGTGGCATTTAAAAAATAATATCACTTTTTCCTCTAGTGTAATATCAAGTAACCAACATATTGCCACAACTTGCACTGCTTCCACCTGAAATGTTTTCTAATAGCAAACTATGTCTAGCAACTTCAGGAAGGATCTACTTGAAACTGCCTCCTAAGGAAAAGTTAAGTTTCTGACTTGACACCAAAGTCCCTCTGCCACAAATACAATGATTCCCTCCTACCCTCTAGTGATCACAGAAGCACAATCTAAGGACCACACGGAGGGACACACAAGCTCAACAATTAAGCAAGGAAACACAGTATACACTCAAAAAAAAATTGTGAGACACAGAAAATAATTTTATAAGCTTTTTATATGATTAACCTGCCACTGTATTTGGCCTCTTCCAGTGCAGACTTGGATAACCTTGCCTCAGAGGAGGCCTTGTTAGATACTGTAATCACAAACACAGTATCTGCACTGTCACTGCTTCATAAATCTCCACTTTGCTGAGAGTATAAACTCTCATATATACACGAATTTAAACACCTCCAATATGTGTGTTTTATTTTGAACTTCTGGTACACTTTGGAACATTTTTATACTCAAATTTATGCAACTGTATCAGTATTCTAAGAATAGAGTTAAACAGCAGTTATTTTTGGAAACTGCCTAGGAGCATCCTTCACATCAAAACTATTTATTTATTTCCTGGAATAGATACCAGGTGACATGATAGAATAAAACTTATTTTAGGACTGTCTGATCTTTTACTTATTTGAAAAGGCATAAAGATGATGCCTCTGAAGAAAAATAAAAATGAGATAGAGGAATTAGTGAGTCACAATAGGTGTGAACTTCTCAGTGCTTCTTTATGCTGCCATTCTACAGAGCAGAGCTGCTCTTTGGGCATACACTGGAACAAAACACACCAAGCACAATCACAATAATCTATCACCAGACTATTTCAAAAGGCAATGAAACAATAATACAGATTTATTATACTCTAAGGAGACTATGAAAAACAATGAACTTATTTTTATTTTGCTTGTTTATTAAAGAAAGATCCTGAGCAACAAGTACATTTTAGAATATCAAATCTGTTTCTATGAAGCACTGAGAGGCAATGTTTCTCTGTATTGCTATCAGGAAATATAAAGACAAAGACATACATACTATTCATTGCCTGCTAGCTCTGCTTCTTTTGGGGTATTGGACAGATACAGGGAAGGCAGAAAGAATTACAGAACACTGCAGACACAACAGAAGAAAATGCAATTATCTGATCTGTTTACAGCCTGTCCTGCAGCTTAAGAAATGAACCATATTCTTTCTATGTTATAGGACAGAAAGATGCATCACATGAATGCACAAGCAGACCAGATCAATTTTTTCTTAATTTGCAGTTTCACACTCCATTATTGTGGTTTAGGTATAATGTTAGTCTTGTTGAAAAGAGACAGATTTTTAGTGTGTTCTTAAGCACTGAAGTTTATTACTGAAGCACTTGATCACCCTATAAATCTGCAGTTTCACTGCAACTACAATTTTTAAAGGAATTTGGAAGGATTTAGACTGAAGTAAGAGCAAACACTATAGAATCCTATTTATCACCTTAACTATTCAGCACTTTTAGACTGAGAATAATAATAGCCGTGATAAACTCTAAACTTTAATGTATCTCATATGGTAACTAAAACATGAACTGATCATATTTTATGTATCAGCATTTTTAACTCTCTCCTGCATTCAAAAACTATTGCCTTGTCTAAAAATGGGAAATATCCAGGAAGTACTGGTTAGCAGCTGTATAAAAGAATTGTAAAGCATTTCTCATTAATATTTAAAAACTTACAGAAAATTTTTGCAGAAAATATTTGACAGAAAATATTTTATGAGACCTTCCAGAGTCTTGTCCTTATCACTACAAATCAGAATAAAATAGAATAAAAAATACATCTCTATTTGCAAACCAAGAAAACTCATTTTTAAATAAATGAATAGTAGTTCCTTTGTCATGGAAATGAAGATACCCAATATGCTGCATTAAACAAACTAATCCAAAATATAACTCAGCAACATTTAGGTTGAATGTAGGAATAAATTATATGACACTGCCCTACTGAAAGAAGCCCAGGGAATATTTTATTAGAGCACATAAGGAGGAGACTGATCCATCCATGCAATCACTCCACTGAGACATGACACTTACAGTGTCAGTCTTCTCACTATTTGGATTTTTTAGCTAACAGAGAGAGACTCACACTGAGTTGTCCTCATTTCTCTACTTCTTTTCCAGGATTTCTCAAGTCAAGAAAATAACCACAAATTAAGTTCTAGACTAAGATCAATACTCAGAATAGCAGCCTTGAAGGACTAAGAAGTAGTCTTACATGCCCTGTCCTGAGGAATATTTTGCAACTACTAAATGAAAAAATCCAGCAGTAAAAAAAACCAACATATTTCATTCACAGGGCTTTTAAATTAGTAAAGATGACAATAAGTTATCAAAGATCACTATTGCTATTACATCTGGTGAGTGAAGCAAGACATGAACAATACTGAAAATACAAAAGACTCATGTCTAAAGTTTGTCTCAACAATATTCATTCTTATGAGTAACATATCACAATATCCTTCAAACATCTGTATATCAGTGACACTTAATATTGATTCAGCAACTTTTGTTATTATTATTCTGTTATAAACTGGAAACCTACCTTCTTTGTTCTTCTCCATGTTCACCCGAAGGGACTGTCAAACATTCATCCATGTGACCATGCAATAACCTCAGAACATCCCCTCCAATCAGGTATCCTTGAATAAAGGGAGAAAATTGAGTGCACTTATGTGAACCCAGCAACACATAAAACTGTAGTTAAACTATAATAAATATTATTTATTTGTTTCATTTTTTTCTGTTGGCATTTTATGTTACTTTAAAAACAGAATTAGAAGATATCTCATACCCTGAGGAGCCAGTTGAACACTTTCAAGTGAGAAAAGCTCCAAGTCAGCAAGTAGCAAAGGGTGGATCAGGATAAAGAGGAGCTAGAGAGGAGACCCTACAGAGTTTCCTATAGCAACTCAGAAAAAGCTGATGGAAACAAGGAAGCAAGTACTGCTCCCTCAGATTACAACATAAAGTGGGAAGTTTCCATCTTACCTACTCACTTTGCATTTGATTTAACGATTCCAGTTTATATACTAACATCACAAAGATTGATTTAGTTAGTTCATTACTTTTAAAACCATTTTTTGGAGTATTTGGAGTTTTCTGTGATAAAAGCCTTTGGGACAATACATTCTAAGCTCTGCTTGACAAGATGTGAAGATTCACAACCAACAATCATGATTTATTTGGACTCCAAAAAAGGAAACTCCTATATTGCCAGTACCTCTACTGCACATGCAAGCTCAGAGCCAAACACTTGGCTTTATAGTGTTCATAAATTAAGGTGCAGAGCATACACATAGCATCACAATATTTGAAGTTCCAGGACATTGCAGCCAGCAGCTAAAAACAAGGCCATAAATCTAACCAGTAAAGATGTTAATGAAATACAAGCTTTTTTTCATCAGTCTTTTTGCATTAGGATGTGACATTAAAGAGAAAGAGAATTTTGTGTTATCTTACAAATATTGTATTATAATCTAATACTAAGACTTAGTAGATTTTAAGCACAATTCAACAGTATTTTTTCAGTCAGACAAGATAAACACCTGTTTCTTAAACTCACATTCCGTTCTCACTAAAACTGGCTAATATAAATTTCTGCATTTGAGTGGGATGTGGTAACATAATTCCTTGGGTTTACTGTTATAGCAAAAAGATTTTTTAAAAAAAATGTTATTGGAATGCTGTGCAGTAACAGGGATATGTACAGGGAAATGGTGTTGAAGACTCAACAGTTACACTGTACACATTTCACAGGTTTATTTTGAAGAGACATGAAATCTTATTCCTGAATATATATTGGGTAATATTTCAGGATATATTTTTTAAACCTTTGAATTCAATATCAAATTAGTATTTACGTGGCAGATTTTCAGCACTGAATTTTTAAATTCTTGATTTTGACACAGGAGGACGTTGAGATAACAGTGGTTACATATATTAATTTTAAATGGACCTGAGTCAATATAATTTTGGAGACGTTCTGCCCTGAGTAGCCTTTTAGGTTTTGGTTTGCTTTAAAGAGGCCTCCATTCACTTCACAGTACAGAATTAGCAGAATTACTTGATCTGACTCTAAAGCTGTGTTTTTGACTTCAACAATAAATTGATTCCTGCATAAGCCAGTTTTACATGCAAAAAGGAATTATATTCTTTAACTACTTCCAATATCCCAGTTCATTTTACAAACTAATTATCCATTATTTTCACTTCAAAGTAATTTCATTTGACTTATTAATCTATTCTTAACAGGAAGTTTTGATTAAGAGAGGCTATTGTAGCACAGTTATTCCTATATACTAATATTTTATTTATGAATATGACAAAGTATTTAACAGATATTAACAAAAATAAGTTTATTTTCTTCTTCCTTTATTTTGAGGTAATTTTCTGCAGTTTGGCTACTGTTTTACTGAGGCATAGAGAGTAAGGCCTTACACACTAAGTGTCAGATTTACTTCCTTCACAACAAGACTACTTTGATTACAGGAATATTTGCCAGTTTTGCTAGAATAAGGCCTTTGCTCTAATCCTTTCTGACACTAGCCAGCTGATCTTCTCTAGAAAACATACTGCTTAACAAAGATAACTTGAGGAAAGGGAAAATGGAAAGGCATAGTAACAAAGAACAAGCAAATACACAGAGAAATGAACAGCTAGGAAAATCATATTACATCATTTTCGCATTATTTCCTGGGGGTATAAGCACACAACATGACACTATATTATTGTGGATTTTTGCTTCTCTAAGAGACAGGCAGGTCTCACTAGTGAGATTCACCAGGCAAAGATGTGGCACAGCACAGATCTGGGTCTCAGCTCCTAAACCATACGGGGTTATTAACAAGAATGACACATCAGTGCTGGCAGCAGTGGGAGGACAAGGAGAATGGAGTTTATAGGCAGGAAACATAGCAACAGGAAAAGGTTTTCTCTTCTCAACAGAAAGGTTTTCTCCGTAAAGTTTCAGACACTGTCAAGCAATGCACTTGCATTTTTTAGTCATGGTTTATGCTAGAAACCATGTCAGAGAATCTGAATGTGCAAAGTGATTCTCATATGCAAAAACAAAATGAGTATATAGAAATGAGATTTTGGCAGTGCTGTCCCTAAAATCTGAATGACAAAAGTTGCAAGAACATTCCACAACTGAATTTTTAAAAATGTTAGATGAAAATAACTGATGTGAAATTTCAGTGTATTCCTTTTTATAAAATAGTACCCTAAAATCTCAAGATATAAGCAAACAAAAGACCTGCAGCTTTAGCCTTCTTAAGGTTCTATTATAACACCCACTCAAAACAATCAGTCTGTAAAAAAATAGAAATCACTAGGCTTTACATTGTGACAGACTTTTCAGAAAAAGATGACTGTTTTCTCCTTCTCTGTGGAATCAGCATGGCGTAAATTCCTTGTCCTTTCAATGTCAAAAAACATATTAAACAAACTCCTTCCTAATTCCTTAATAAAATAAATAATTCTTGAAAGCTGTTCTCTTTCTGTCTTTCCCCTCACTTTGTTTTTCTTCCCAACCATATGCTACCCACAAAACCATTCCCCATCTTCATTCTTAGGATTTCACATCTTGCTTCCAAGCCTCTTGCCCATTTTTTAGTCAGCCTCAAGAACATGTAACCATGACTTCATACATCAGAATAATGTTAAATAATATTTTAAACCAGGACCAAAAGCCATCTAAAAAAAAAAAAAATGTTATGAATGTTATCATACCTTTATCAAAATATGATTTGAATGAGCTGTTCAGTTTACAGTAGAAATATGTAGAAAATTACCAATGTAGCTTTCAGTATAGCCTCCTCTCTGTTTTCAGAATATTTGTATATTTATTTATTTTTTTGAATGTTTACATAAGAGAAACCCACTCCCTCACTTGGCATAATAATTTGATTTTTAAAGTATTTTATTTACCATCAGTCTTTCAATAATGAAAGTTGAGTCAATCTTACCTTGGGCAACTTCACTTCCTGAACTGATCGGTGCTACACTCCAGAGTGTCTGCTGGAAGGCTGCATCAACATGTAAGCTACCATTGCCATAAGAGAGATGCTAAAACCAGGAAAGACAGAGGCTTTTGTTTGGGGTTAATTAAAAATCTCATTACAGTATGCAATAATAGTATCAAACATCCTCTTGCTTCTTTCATACATAAATTTTTCCCATTGACTGTGTAAGTAAACACAAAGTTAGACCTGGGTGCTCTTCAAGGGACATTAGAAATAAAGCTAGAACAGTAACAGCTTCAAAGAAACATACAGGAACAGTACAGAACAGTCAGCTGCTTGGAGTTTTGGACCATAGCACACACACTGAAGAGCTTATTGTTAAATGCTGAAGCATTCTTACACTTGTGTCCTTCCTTCTATATGCAATGGGGTTTTCCACAAAGTTTGAATATTGGGATATGACATTAACCTGTATTTCAAGTGTGACTCACTACTTGAATATTTCTTGTAGGTCACTCGCTTCCTAAAACTGCCATCAGATCAAAGAAATTAAGTAAGCAAACTGCTGACTTTGTAAGGTACTTAAGAGAGTTCACAAAATATATTCTTGCACAAAGTTTTCAGAATCCAAGCAAATCTGAAATGATCTTTCCCTGAAAGACTCTCTTCCCAGCAAAGCATTCAACAGATGACCTTCCCTTTGCTCTGTTACTCACTATCTTCTGCCAGTGTTGCAGATCTTTACAGTAAGTGCCACAGGTGCTTTCTCTTCTCAGAATTCCTTGTGTGTATGTGTTTGTTTCAGGTAGTTCAGTGACATTATTGTCTCAGAAATTCTTATCTCAAAGCATATTATATTGCATCCATACAAAATCCTTTGTCCCACACCCTCAGTCAGTTCATTTGATACACTGTCAATGTCAAACAATACAACCTTATATACGATTATGGAAACAGGTGAATAAGCAGCTCTTTCAGTACTGTTTATCCTTGTTAGGTAATAACTTCTCAAGTGCAGTAACATTTAGACACTTCTATCAGAACTCTATTTTAAACTACCAGACAGTAACTGTTTATAGAGTAGTATATGGTCTTTGTTTCCGTGTATTGTGACCAAAATTAACAACCTCTGGGTAATATAATTAACGACAAAGAAGACAAAAATGTCAATGGAGGTCAGAAGAAGGTAGATTCCCAATAACATTTGCAGAGTTCTTCTGTCTTCCTACCTGCACATATTCTAGCTGGACTGCAGTACAAGAAACAGCACATCAGCTCATTTAGAAGGCTCCCATAACAGCCAATGGCATACAAATAAGACATCTCACAAAAGTCACGTTTACACTGCACCAGTGTTATTCAGCACATGCAACAGAGAACATTAACGAACAAACCAAGTTTTTGCTTCTTGTTTTGCCCTTACTGCTGTTATATAAAAGAGTGAATGGCAGAACAGGATGGGAAATTAGACTGCAGCACAGCTCCAATCCCATTTTTGCCCTGTGGGCCTTAATTTTGTTAGGTTTCCTCTGAGATCACTACATCGATCTGGTTAGTGACAATAAGGAATTCAACCATTAGAGCAAAGCAGGAATATTACTTTACAAAGAAAACTTGGCATTCAGGGTAGACAAAAGAGGAAGAGGATAACTCCTTTGTCATTTAGATCTGCAATCAGCAGAACACTTGTAACAGTGTGCTTTGTACATGTCGATGAACTTATGTTCACACACAATCAATTGAATTACTGTTCTGTTTTTATAGACAGGACACTGAACAAAAATAAATTGCTGACATCTCTCTTCAGAACAACTGTCAGTTTTATCCATTATTTCACTCCAGTTGCAGCTCTGATTATAATCCAGATGTCTCAAGTTGAGTCACCAGGGAATTATAACTTTAAAAAGTATGGTTTAAATAACCTAACACAACACATGACCACAACAGCAGAGGTATACCTCTGCAATTCCCTTCTTCCTTCTCTTCCCCAGATTCCTTGTGGCATGCTTAAATTTACAGTTGGCAGGTGTCCTACCATTTACAATTCCATAAACTATTGTGTTCATCCCCACGAACCATTCATAGAAAACAATAAAAGGGGGCTTTAACCATGTAGATAAAATATCCTCTCAATGGATATCCAAGGATTCAATTATATCAAATATATCGAAAAAATCCCAAAAGTTTAGTGCTGCCAGTTATTTATCCTGGCATAGCCTAATTTTTCAGTGCTATACTTAAACAATCTCAATGCTGCTTTAAAGCAATCTGCTCTTTGTCTGTAACTTCATGGTTACAGACTGCTTGGTTTTGTACTTTCAGCACAATAAAGCTATCCAAATGAAACAAATTCCATAATGCAATGTCCAGGATGTGGACATGACACACTGATGTTTAACACTCTCCATATGTACTTACACATATCTTTGCTGGCTGGCATATCAGAGTATGTGGCCAAAGTAGCACGTTACTGTCATCGGTGAGGATCACCTGCGTAGCACTTCTTTTGGGTAAGCAGTAACAACACGTGCAAAGTAGAAATATGCTGGGTTCAGGAATTCTGTTGTCTATTCCAATCTTGACATGGGCCTTTCCCGCTACAGGCAGGCTGTCTAAACCAAATATTATTTTTTTCTGCACTGGTGTCCAGACTCAAACAAAAAGCTAGATTTGTCTTTCCTACTAAGAGACTGATAAGCCCCTAAACCAGCACTTAACCTCTTCTCAGAATTAAATCATGTTATTTTATGAATAAGGGTTAACACTACAGTCTACAGGCAGTTTCTCAAGGATAAACTCCCAGGCTCACATCTCTGAGGATACTACAGGTTTCCCAACTGAACTTAATGGCATAAACTCTGCATTGCTCTGCAGAAAAGTAACATAATCACAGCTCAACCCCTAGGTCTTCAAGAAGATCACAATGTATTTAAGCTCACTGAAGAGCTCAGAAATCAGATGGTAATTTCCATAAGAACCCTTCAGCAGTGATTGCAGCATAGCTGAATTTCCAATAGCTCTGAATAACCAGATGATGTATTTTAAACTTCACAGTCGTCATGAAAATTTCTGTTCTCCAAAAAATGCATGTGTACAAAGAGAAAAAGATAAAGAAACAAAAACTTTTGCTTCAGGCTTCCTCTTGGCTAAGGTGTGTCAATTCTGACAGTTTATCTACTGATATGTATTTCTATTTGCAGTTTGATGACTCTGCCTTCAACCTCAGGCCATTCCAAATAGCAAGAACAGCATAAGAAAAATAATAAAGACAGACTATTTTCTTCTTCTACTATTTGTTAGACTTTGAGAACTATGTACAAAGCAGGTACAATCTCATTTAAGGAAATTCCCAGGATGCTTAAGTACTGCACGCAACAGCAGCATCAACCACACCCCTTCATATTTGTTAGTACCAGCAGGTGCAGAGATAAATGGAGGCTATTTTCTTTCCTGTACACAGAGGTTCTGACAGCCCTTGCTGTTTCCCCTTTCTTGCTAACTGACTTGAAAAAACTACAGTGATCAGAACAGAAGAGCAGTTTCAAACCATTTAGGTACCTATCCTCAATGACCCAAGAACCTCTGAGATGTTCCAAGTCTTGAACAGACACCGTTCCTACAATAGGTACACAAGTGAGAATATATGTATCAAAGTCTGTGTGGAGGGGGAAGGATTCATATGCTTCTCTAGTTCTCCTTGGTCAGTCCAGAAGATGTTCACACTGGATATATTTCTATCTTTAGAAATTCAATACAGTCAATTCCTCAAAGCTTTGAAAAGAGAATTATTAATTTTCTTATAGGCTTTTCTCTTGCTACCAATTACTGTGTTTCACAAAACACAACAAGTATTAATGAATTAACTTTCTCAAAACCCCAAAGAAGTAGCATTATAGCCCATTTTCTGATGGGGCATGGAGGTACATAGATTACACGAATAAATTTTCATTAATCTAAAATGCCCAAATTAAGGTGACAGGGACCTTTTTAATTCCCACTGTAGACTGCATTAGATGTAGTTTAATATTTCAGGCAAATCTTACTTTCACCTCAGTTCCAGGTATCAAGACTGAGTAACTCTGAGACTAATCTCTAGCAGGAGGAGGAGACATGAGAGACACAACTCTAGTAAGGAATATTCCCAGTAAGGGATAAGTAGTGACCTCTGCAAAGCAAGCCTTGTATACAAGAAAATCTGCTCAGCAAATTCCACAGCAGAGTCTGATACAGAATCTAATCCTCTGGGAAAATAATTAACTAAGCATTAATCTTTCAAATGCAATTCCCAGCTCAAAATTGCATCTTCAAAGTTGCTCCATTCCACAGCTTCTCTGATACTCAGCCCTGACACATCCATCTAACTTTTATCATCACTGAAATAACATTCCATAAATAGCCAGTGTGACTGTATACTTAATAGATTTCATAAAAATATACCAGTGCCATAATTTTTTTTATTTTCTAATGCCGGTGATTTTTCAAAATTTAAGAAAATATTTTGTGTGGTATCACTTACATGTAATTTTCTTATATTTAAAAAAAAAAAAAAGGAAAAAAAAATCTCATAGTGACAATGATCTGGGGTTCATGTGGATAACTTGAAAACAATTTTTTAAACATCTTCCACTTAAACTAACAACAAAATCACAAGAGAAATTGGCTGTCAGCATACCACATGTGATTGCTGTGCCTTAATACAATACTTTTCCTGAGTAGTTGCTGATAGTAGTTATCTAGCCTAATTGCTCCAGGCCTCTACCATTCTTTTCCTTACTAAATCTTTACTCCTTTCTCACAAGAAATTCTTTACTGTGAGGGTGGTAAAGCACTGGAACAGGCTGCCCCCCATCTCTGGAAGTGTTCAAGGCCAGGTCAAATGGGGCTATGAGCAACCTGGTCTAGTGGAAAGTATCCCCGCCCACAGTAGTGGAACTGAAACTAGAGTATCTTAAAGTTCCCTTCCAACCCAACCCATTCTATGATTCTGTATCTCTCACATAGCCAAACCAGCTTCCTGAGTCAATTATAAGCCTACCTTATCACTCAGAATTAGGACTTTCTCCTGCTTCAGAAGGTTCTCCTGAGACCTACAAAGCCTAAGCAGGGTCTTCAGGCTATTTTTCTTGTTCTACCTTTTCCCACATCAGCCAGAATTAAACTCCGTTCCAGAAACTCACCTCAACTCCTGACCTTCAATTCTTTTCTCATTTCTTAGCCCAAGACATTCCTTTCTATGGATCTTTGTCCAGCAGTTTGGTTCTTCCCAGAGAGCCCATTTCTCTACAGATCTCTCTTGTCATCCTTCATTCCCAGTCCCACTCCACTGGTTTTTTTATCAATTCTCCCTGCCAAAACCACACAGATTTTTTTGCCCTAAATTTTGAACCTCAGCCAGCAGGTGCCTACTGCTCATCTCCATCTTCTTGTCCCAGACAATTTGTTAGTCCCTTACTGCCTGCCTTCCTTCAGCTGACAATCCTTTCAGCCAGTCATCAAGTCCCACTCAGTTTCCCTCCTTCCCGCTTCAGTCCCACTCCTGTCACTGATATATCACCTGCCTTTTGTTCCTTCTACTTTGTCATAGCTTCTTCCTCCACATATCTTAAATGACAGCAGATCACCAGCAGCACACACAACCTGAGTTCTCAGCTGTCAATACAGTGCCTGACTTCATCCCCGCCTTGAGCAACCCATTTCAAGGAATATCTACTCCCACCAGGGTTGGGGTGTATTTAATTATTCGCTGTAGAGGGAGTTTAAACAGTTCATTAACACGCAGGAGGCACAAGAGATCTAGCTTATGTAAAACAGCCATCAGACTTTTAGCTACTAAAAGAAAATTTAAACAACCTTCCCTGGGCATGACCAAGCTCCATTATTTCAGAAGAATGTTTCTTTATTAATCTTAAGCAAAAAGAGCATTTTACCTTTTTATTCCTTTCAAGTTACCAAGAAGTACACAAGAAAATGAGATCAATTTTCTTAATGATATGATTTTTTTTCTTCCCTGTGTTTGAGCTCAGTAACATCTGCCCTCTTCTAGATTAACTAAAAAAAAAAGTTATCTCAGACTGATTAAAAAAAGAACCAAACAAGGAAAAAAACCCAGAAATAGATGCTACTATTTCTAGTAAGTGATTTTTCACATTGCAAGCACTTGATTATAAGCACTTGGAAGCAGGACCCTATAAGGCAGAGCTGCTTGACAACCTTAATTATTGGGAAGTTCTACCAGCCTCCACAATAACATTTCTATGTGTATAAAGACTCCATGGGAACTGCATTATGATCAGTGTAACAGAGCAGCTCAACACTATCTTGGTTCCACTAATTTCAGGTTTGTTTATGCAGATTAAAATTATTTTTTAAAAAAATCTTCTTTAAAATTTTTCAATGATAAGGAATTATGGAATTGTGAATTTACATGTAAGAAAGCAAAGTTCAATACTGAGTTTCATACTTTTAAAAAAAATGAAAGAAGAAATTTTTTTTAATTTTTTTTAAAAAGTCACACATTGCTGTGTTCCTTGGTACTATAGCACCAACAAATGATACAGATATTTAGAAGCTGTTGCAAGCATATAAATCAGACAAATAAAACTAAGAGCTGAAAATAAACAACATATCTGATGCAAGAAGATTCAGAGGCAATGCCTCTGCAATACTGAGAAACCTGTCCTCCTGTCCAGGAGGAATGACAGATGTCAGCTCCAGCTTTAAAATAGTTTGATCTAATTTGGATGAAATTATCTTTGAAAGGGAACTCTGCCATTAGTTAACCACGATAAAAATCTTCAAGGAAAAGCTTATACTTCAAAGGAAAGCTTCTGATTAGTTTCATATTAGTTTCCAGTAGGCAAAAAAAATTTAAACAAAAAGGTCACTCCAGTCAAATAAACATCAAGATTTGTTCACAGACCTGCAAAATGCTGCTGCAGGTCAGCACTGCAGTCACTGAGACAGCAACTCAGAAACTACATATATACCACAGTGCAGAAACTATTGCATTATACTGAAATCTGTGCACTGCAGATTCAAAGATAGGTGTTTTTTTCCTCCTTCCTGACTACTTAGCCAGAATAACACTGGCCTCATGGAAATAAATTTTCAGTTTTATCTTCATTTATGCATTTTATATTTCAACTTCACATTAAGGGTTTTTTCTTGAATTATGTTTAAAAGACTAAGTTATTCAGAGGCTTCATAAATTTGAAAGAAATTAGAATTGAACTTCTAAAATTGGCAATATTGAAAGAAATCAGGATATATAATTAGTAACAGGCATAGGCAAACCTCAGTTCAAAGGTAGATAGTATTATGTACAAGTTGGGGAAACATGCTGGAAATATTACATCTGTTCTTTATCAGGCTGCATTGCCTCAAGAAAGGAAATGTAGCAATTCTAGCTTGAACTTAAATGGTGGCAATATTTATAGCAGGACATCTTTTTGCTAACAGGGTTCAGCAGAGCCAAGTTTCCCCTCTGAAGTATCTGGCAATAATGCAGCTCACATGTTATATAATGTTGCAAGCACTTACGTAAGTGCTTTCCCTCAGAAATTCTACACAGGAAAATAAGGATCCAAAATTTCATTGTAAAGGTAGACATTTTGAGTCAGAACAAGTGAATTACTTGCCTTGGGACATTGTTGTAAGTCAAAAAACAGTAAAAAATCCACATCTCTGGACCTTTAGCTTATGATTTTAACACTGATCTTCCAATAAGTTTAGCTCTTGTTCATTTCAAGTAAAAAGGTCACTCTTTGGGGAAAAAAATAGAGCAAATTGTCCCAAAATAATTCTTTGTGTGTGGAAAGCGGGAAAGGGGAACTATAGCAAAGTCCTGATATTTTCTTAATAGGGGTTGCCAACCAAATGAGTTGTATAAGCACTAATCTACTGACTACACTGACTTTGTGAATTTATGATTTCAGTGTTCAATTAATTAAGCTACAGTCAGAAAACTGGAAGACTAACTAATGAATATGACATAGTTCTACTCTCTTCTTACATTATATAAATTCAGCTAAAAGCTTACTACATTTTGAAAAAGCCATGCCCTGTGAATGAACTCTATTCATCTGTTATTTTTACATGCACATCTTAGCCCCAGGATGTTTAACCTATTTGTCTTCATTCGGAAAGAATTAGCAAGTTGTTTGAAAACATAGAGCAATACTGCAATATGAAAAGGTGATATTCCAACCCTATTCCTAACAGCATATTTGCATAGAACATTTGACAGAAAACTAAGGTTTTAACCACAGAGTACACAACATAAAGAAATCTATCCCTCAGCATTCTGATGAACATTATTCTCTGTTAAGGGATCCGAGGAATTCCACGCCCTTAGAAAAAGCATCCCTCAGCCAGATTCAATAAAGCTTGTTTGGTCTCACCATCGAAGCAGCTTCACAAAAATAACTTCACCTCTCCACAGTCCTAACTATTGTAAAATGTGTAAGTTCCTGCATTCCTTTAAGAGTTGTAGAAAATAACAGGTATAACATGAAACTGTACTCAATGAAAAAAACCTACAATTTACAATATATGCATCATTAGATATATATTTACAATATATGTATTCTTTTCAAACTTAATGTCCTTTGAAGTTATTTTTCTAAATAGCCTAATGGATTAAGACAAACAGTTTAAAACAGAGAAGCACCTTTCATGAAAAACAGTCATTCATTCGCAACTGGCTAATACAATTTCTATGAACTATTTGAATTTTCATAGAAGTTTCACTGCTTTGTTGACAGTGCTAATATAATTACTGAATAGGTAGGAAAAAAAAACAAATATAGGAAGGCACACAGTTTACCAGGTCTTAATTTAGCCTTGAAAAACATCTGTTTATAAAAATGTGTGAGTGCATGTAAGAACAAAACTAATTTGCTGAAACCTTGCTTCCTCTTACTGTCAAACCAGAGCTGTATAACTGAAATAAGCTCAAGAAACACTCATTAAAGCCCAGCTCTAAATCATTTTACAACTATAATTCATTGTTATTTCTCTCTACACTGAAAATATAATTTCTTTTTATATTTTGCATGGAAGATGAAGGATACGCATTAACACCACATGCTGACAAAACACTGTCTCTGCAGACAGCATCACACATCTTGCTGCATCAGAGTACATCTGACAGCCTTGGAATCAACAGTTGACTCACAAACCTAAATAATATAGAAAGCTGAGCTGATTTGCTAAGTAGAGGGCAGAAGTATAAGTTCAGGCATATGCCTACAGAGAGACACAATTTGGAGCAAAATTCAACTTCAGCAATCAAATTCAACAATTCAGTAAAATCCAGTGTCTTTAAATAACACCTTTTCATGAATCAGATTTCTCATTAATTTAGCCCACAATAAGTTGTTTTTCCACTGAGTCTAATTGCAGTTTTCATAAAAGTAGTTATTTAAAATAATCTTTAAATGCAAAGATGATGAGAAAGTTGACAGAATACATAATTACAAAAAATAACTCATTTAATGAGTTACTGAGCTTCTAAGTAGAAGTTACAATTACATTCTAATAATTATATTCTCATTTTCCTATGTGTTTCCAAAAGATGGAAGAACATTTTCAATTTTATAACTGAAGTCTTATTAAGCTATTCACTTTTTCTTAAATACTGTAAAAATATACAAAATAATGTCTCATAGCAAAAAAAAAAAAAAAAAGTGAACAATAGTGAGTAAAACAATGTTATATGCAGATATCCAACTCCTGAGTTGGAAGGGACCCACAAGGATCCTGAAGTCCAACTCTTGGCCCTGCAGAGGACAGCCCCATGTGCCTGAGGGCATTGTCCAAGTGCTCCTTGAAGTCTGTGAGCCTTGATGTTTTGGCCACTTCTTTGGGGAGCCTGTTGCAGTGTCAAATAATCCTTGGGTGAAGACTCTTTTTCAATATCGAACCTAAACCTGCCCTGACAACAACTTCAGGCCATTCCCTTGGGTCCTGTCACTGGTCACCACAGAGAAGAGATCAGAGCCTGCCCCTCCTCTTCCTCTCACAAGGAAGTTGTAGCCTGTGATGAGGTCTCCCCTCAGTCTCATCTTCTCCAGGCTGACAGTCCAAGTGACCTCAGCCATTCCTCACAGGGCTTCCTCTCTCAAACCCTTCATCACCTTTGTGGCCATCCTAGATTTGAAACAGCTTTTGATAAACTCAAAACATCACTTGTTTAGAGATTCTATTTTTAGGTTGTTTCGCCGAATCACTATGGCTAATTTTTCAAAAGCCTCCAGCAGAATTATTTTCTTCTTATTTTGAACTTCTTTTGCCATAAAGAATAGTTCAGGTGTTTGCAACACCAAGAATTTCAAAAGAAATGCATATTAAAGTGTTGAAGTGTTTCATCACAGAAAAAATGGGAAATACTTAGATGAAGGAAGTTATTTAAACCAGTGATAAGAAGCAGTTAGTACAGAAATTTTTAAAGTATTTCAACTATATTTAATCATTAAGTATTTTAGTTATATTTAATTATGATGTGTCAGTAGCTCTATGTATTAAACTGTACATAATCTTAATAAAATTTTCGTAACAAGCTTTAATTTATATGTACCAGCATTGTTAATCTCAGAACACTCAAAGGACCTTCAGCATCTTGTGTTGTAAAATGGTATAAAAAACCACAGTTTAAACACCTTAAGTTTTACTTTTGGGAGGTGGAAATGTAAACCACACTTTATTACAACACTTTTTGTAACTGTTTGTTTGTTTGTTTTTTGTAGAAGAACTGTACAGATATTGTTACATAACTTACCAAATATCTTTCTGAAGAGACACTGACTAAAATAAGATCATCTCCAACACGTACTTTTTCTCCTTCTGATCGTTGCTTGGAAGCAGGATGTATGGTCCACCAGCATGCCTCACCTATATCAATATTAAGTAAGAACAAAGAAATAAATAAGAAAAGGCCCAATCTTACTGACATTACTTTCACACCTATCTCAGCCCTAAAGTTCTGATCCAGTTTTCAATTGGTTAAACCAAATGTTCATGTGTTTTCAGTAGCTAGTATCATTCCTGCACCACTTTGGCATAAACTCAGCTGGAAATAATACACATAAGCAGAAGACTAAGACCTCTGGAACAGTGATACCAGAGTAAGGACGCAGCTCTGTGTTCTTTAGGCAACCTGGTCCAGGCTGCTTTTGCTAAAGATTCACAATCACCTTCTTAACAGATTCTGGAAAAGACATCAAAGGATATTCCGCTGAGAATTAGGACAAAGAAATAGAGCAAACCATCATTAAGGGAAATTAAAATAACCATTTACAATACTATTTAAAACAATATTTGATAGATCTCATAAATTCAAATATGTTCTTCAGCTTGTATTGATTGTTAGTGTCTCTAACATTTATGAGTCAAAAATTCTGTTCCCAAGACAATCCTTACTTTCTGATATGCTTCCTGAACAAAAAGCATGCTTTTCAGAAGAGAACTCTTCGATCTTGAAATTGTTTAACTATTGCAGTTATTACCCTTACCACTCCTAGTTAGAATAAGACTTTAAAAAACAAGTAAACTTACGTCTAACTAACAATTACACCAAACTGACGACATTGCAAGAAGCAGTATTAGTCTTTAAAAAATTAAAATAAATCCAAGTCACCAACAGTTTAAATATAATTTTTATTAAAATAATACATGCTCAAAAAAAATTCAGTGGAAGGCTTTTACAGGAATTAAAACTTGGGAATATTCCTTTACTTATATTCACTAATATAAATTTATGTTTAAAAATAAAGAGACATATTTATATCTCATACAAAAGAAATTAAATAATCTGTTAGAAAATATAAAGGTAAGATACTGAATATTTAAACACAAGAATATTGTTTGGTTTCTTTAGTTCTTCAAATAGTCCTACTTTTTACAAGATTTATACGTATGTCTCTTCTGATTTTAGACTGAAAGCATTCTTCATTATATAGTCTTTTTAACTAGTGTTTACCTGTTGTGTCCTCTTGCAATCCTACATCAAATGCCAGCTTATCCATTGAAGATCGAGATGTAGAGAGGCAGCATAGATACTATCAAAAGAAAAACACATCCAATACTTGTTCTGCTCACTTCTGGTAATCCACTAAAATATAAAAACCTATTAACATAGGATTAACTATTCTTAGTTTATCCCCATTAGTTTCTATCAAGAACATGTATGCCTGATAACTGAATGGCACTCAAGGAGACTTGACAAAGATGTATGTTCTAAAATAACCTCTCAGTCTATCCAAGCTATCTTTCCATTGAGACAGGAAATAGTAAGAATGGAAATAAAGGAGTAAGTTGAGTCACATTTCAGCTCCAAGGAGTCTCCTCTGTAGTTAAGGAGTTTGGAACCTATATAAGTCATCAAGCAATTGAAGACTAAGACTTCTGTCTAAAATACATGCAAGAAGGAATTTCCTTTTCCACTCAGCCTTCAACATATGCTCAGGTTGACAGCAAGATGCCAGCTGCAGATTCAGTCAAAGCTTATGCAGTATGGAATATCCAAGGCAAAAGGAATGAGAATTCACCAACTCAGACTGATGAATGGAAGATTCAGCACTATGGGAGCCAGATTTACTTTTAGCACTTACCCAGATACAACCAGCTCAGTTTCATTTTTCCAAGCATCTACCCTTCACAGAGGTTTCCAGTAACCGCGAGTAAAATGCCTCTTTGATGTGAATAACTCTCCAGATATCAGTAAGTGGCAGTAGGGTGGGCACATTCAAACATGACTTTCATACAAAAAAGAAATCATCAATGCTCACAGCTCCTGTTACATACCATGCCGCTGTAGGAATGGCGCAGCAAGATTGCGTGCCCGTAGAGTAGCGTTCGATGACCACCACCTTGTGCAGACTGAAAGACAAAAAGAAACAATAAAGTAGTATGTCATAATAAAATGGGGCTTTTTGAGAAAGAAAGGGAGACAGATGAGAGAAAATTGTGTGCTTTGTACCATCACCTATTTGGTATAACATAGAATCTTGAATCCTTCTTCCTTGGGCTGAAAGCAGGCCGTTCTAGAGAAGAGCAGCTTTGATGTGTCATGCTACCCTTGACAAACTTATGTATTGTTAAATCTCTCCATATTCACCCATTTTCCCTCCAAATTATATACTTTTATATACAGAAGGTATGCAGAGTGAGTACCTTCTGAAATATTCTATTTTACCAGAAAATATTAACCAACCACATTGAAGAACATCAGCCTGCAGAGTTCTTGCCCCCACTGCTTAAATACTATCAGACAGAATTCTTTATCTGCTACGACAGGTAAGCAAACTAAACAGTATTTGGGGGTTATGAAAATTCAGAAATCATGCCCAAGTAACTGTTCCTCTTGAGAAACACAGCATAAATTTGAAGTGAAAGAAAATTAAAGTAATAAAATTCACTTTTATCCCAAGAAACTACAACCATTTTTTCCACAATTTTCATTACAGTTTCTACTTATCAATAATCAAACTACTCATAAAAGAATAAATAAATCTTGTTAAAGCATGAGCAATGCTTCAATTTCTGCTGAAGATTTATCTATTCCTTAGACTGAGATGCAGATGACTGGCACTGGACGGACAGGAGCAGAGACTGTCTGACAAGACACTGTCAAGAGCCTAAGTTCATATTTGACAGAACAACTCATGTAATATTATGCACACCACACTCTTCAAGCAGTATTGATAAATACATATTTTGTGAGTCTATAAATGTGACAATTCCATAAGCAATATTATTCTTTCATATAGGACTCCTAATTTAATTTCTTAAATACAGTATTTATATCCTTTCTTTTACCACACTAGACTGACCTTCTGTTTGATTGGAGCATCAGATTCATTACACAATAAATTGGAAACAATCATACTATCTTATGTCTCTGGCAACTATACTTCAGTGCTGAAGATCAATTTAACTGAATAGCTATGGTGGCAACACACAAATATTTCCCCTCCTTTTTTACTCATTGTCTTTCTTTATCTTTTATGTATTTGCATTTGTTGATCTTAGAGTTACTTAGTCAAGAAAAAAAATATTAGGAATAGGTGGTGAAAAAGGGAGCACTTCAAAAATAATAATTTTAGCACTTTTAAGAAACTGTCAAAAGTTTCTGACTTTTATCTTTATTGAGAAAAGAGCATCTTGATGGACACAAGGTATATTTTGACTTTAAACAAACTGCATAGCAGTCAAAATGCAAGGAAGAACATTCAGTAATCCCTCTGGAAGACTGAATGACATGAATTTGTATTGAGAAAGAATCAAAGTCATGGAGTTTGTCACAGACACAGTTTTGACAGTAAGATATGAAGGCTTAGCTTTGAACCAGCATTAATACCCCCTTTTTCAAAAGGCACAAGGAAAGAACAAGACATTTGATAATGTCAGACCCACTGTACCAAAGATGAATGCTGAATGTCTGCTGCTCATCACATTTGGGAAAAGAGAAAAAAACTGCTGTGAATATACTGCCCTACCAGCATTTCACCAATACTTTTATCAAAATTATTCTGTGTTACTATCCATAAATTTGATATCCAACAAAGATTTAGTTGCCTTTTGAACAAAAGATGAGAGGAGTAGTGTGACCAACCAATACTTTTATCAAAATTATTCTGTGTTACTATCCATAAATTTGATATCTAACAAAGATTTAGTTGCCTTTTGAACAAAAGATGAGAGGAGTAGTGTGACCAACAAAATCACAGTAATGTTACTTTGGCCATACTGATTTGTCTGTCTAGCACCTATTTTGTTAAATGCTCACTTGTAGCTGAACAGGAAAAAGGTTGGCTCAAAACAACTGCAATCACTTCTGTGAAAAATGGTGGAGTGGTTTTAGATAATTTTTCCAAGAGGATTAGAGGAATTCTTTTTAACCAATATTATTGTCATTTAACCAATATTTTGCCCATTAAAAAAAAAATGTAAGAAACTTTGCTGTTTGTTTCTTTGATGGAAAATAGAGTAAAAAAACATTTTACACATTTTCCACCTAGAGGTTTCCAAGAGGAAATCATAATCAAACATCCATGTTGGGGGGAAATTGAAAAGACGAAACAGAAAAATACAGGAAAGGCTAGAAAAGAAAGCTAGTTCTATGAAACTGCCTTCCATTTTGGAACTTGTACATACCTATAAGTTCATCTCCTATTTTAATGGCTCATTTTATAACTAAATACTCAGCATTTGTCTTTATGCCAAAAACTGCATAGGAAGTAGCAGTTGGACCATGATTGTCTACTGAAAGAATCCTTGATTTTCAAAATGATTCATTCCATTTCCAGCAGAAAGCTGTAAATTTTCCATGTTAAAAAAAAAAATTAAAATAAATTTAAAAGTTAACAACTGGACTTCTGTGGTAAAGTTGCAAAATCCAAGATGAGATCTGCCACTGAAGTTTTACCAAGTTTCTAGTAATATTGCAATAATAAAAACATTTCAGAAAACTCTGCAAGTAAGACTTCTTGGAAGCCACAGTGCTGACTAATTCAATCCATAACACCCACTGATGTTGCACAAATATATGAATGGCATTATAATGCATCCTAACAATGACATTATTTATCATGAGTCTTATTTTCTTTATGTTTTTAATTTCCAATTTTCAGAGTAATTTCTAAGTTGAAAAATACATTCCTCAAATAAAACCAGGGTGGACAAAAATACATCTGTCTTCAAAGAATAACTCACCATTGATGTTCTGCAAGCTCTGCCATTCAGGAGAATGAACTATATTAATACAAAACTCTTCTTATTTTATCTCCCAAGAATCTGGGATTTAGAATAAAACTTGAAAAGCCTTCAGAACTGGCAAAAATGAAAGACAATAAATTGGGATTGAAAGCATATGGGGCAAATTCACAGTGCTTGTGAAAACTTCACGTAGACTGCCCATCTCTAATCTTTCTGTAGTTGGAACACAAGATTAATTTGGAGTCATCTCACTACCCAAAAGTCATTTCCAAGGAAAAGACAGGATATATGAACAAGAATTAGAGCTGAAGAAATTAGCATTCAAAATACATACACAGCTTTCAAGTTCAATACACTGTTAAACCAGGCAATGAGAATAAACTACTATGATCTGAGCTGTTTAATTCGATGTCAAGAGTGTTATCTTGAAACAAAAATAAAGGAATAATAAACTAAAATTGGGAAATATTTAATTTTCCTTGTTATCTTAATAGAAAGAGGATTAAACCACCAAAAGGCACTCAAGCGCTACAACCTATAAACTATGTAGTAAAATGTGAAAACAATGGAGGTAGCATAACATGAAACAACATATTTCTAATTATATTGAACCAAAAAATATCTATTTTACTGTGAATACCAATCCTGCAGTAAGATATGTTATAGTGGACTTGAAAAATCCTTTGTAACTGTACAATTTTGTATATCCTTGGCTGTCACAGGTACACACATGTAATCATCTGACAGACCAAAAAATTCGCTCAGTAGCACCTGCACTGTTGTGCCTATGGCTGCACTGCTACACTCCTGGACTCACATGAGAAGCTCCAGGAAATTAATCATGGTGACACTGAATAAGTGTTTTAGAACCATTTGTGCTTCTGGGAACCTCTAAATGAGACTTTTTAGAGGCTGGTGAATAGCTTTGTGGCACTCATGATTTTGAGTCAGATAACCATTACCTTTCCATTATTTTTACAAAAGAACAGTCTTATTTCTACTAGAGAAAAACATTTCTTTGACCAGTGAGCACTCTACTGCAAGTAAATGCTGACGTTTCTTTGCTGGCTTTTCTTCACAGGTCTACACAATCTTCAAGTGTGTGAGAAAAGGGAAAAAGTTATGAGTTTCAGGGAGGTACCAGAAAAAGACAATCATGCAAAAGCATGTTCTTAAGATAGTTATTTAAGTGTGCGTACAGACAAAGCTTCTGTATGTAACACTGTCATTATTCAGAAATCTAATGCTTGAGAAAGCATGAGAGCAATTGCATTTAGCACCTGGCTATTCAAACAAGCCTAGTCAGCCACAAAAGCAATTTAAAAATACTGAATGTGTCACAAGAACACAGGGACTGATTCACACTCTAGAAAAAGTCACACAAGATAACACGGTGACCTTTTAAAACAGTGTAATGGCTTTTCCTGCTTCATTCCATTATGGGTCCGTATCAGTGGAATGAAATTACTGACATGCTATAGGGGAAATGACAGTAGAGTAGACTGTAGGGAAAAATAGCTTTGGTAGACCCAAAAAGATAAAAATTTAAAAAGAAAATCAAATGAAAGAATAAATGACAAGACATCAGTAGCAAATCCTTCAAAAATGCAACCCATATAACTTACTGTAAGGGTAAATCATGACCTAATTATATCCAGCTACTCAGTCTCATATTTCCTCTGTTCCCCAGATCCAGCCCTAGCAGTCTAGATGGAACTTAGGACCACTCAATATTTGCTTTAAATGGATTTCTAAAAAAATACTACACAACTATTTTAATGGCACTGAACACTTTTAATATGGGAAAGCATGTACAGAAGCTGTACAGTAAAAGAAGCAATATGCTCCCTGTTTTTCTTCAGAAGTGTCATCCAAGGCAAATACTGCAAGATAACATTTAAAATTTCAAATATGATTGTTATGTATTAGCATATGACTGTAAAATTAGTGGCTGTTTCATATGTACACTGAAGGAAAAAATTCGTTTTTAAAGCAGTGAGCACTCACACTTCATTAAAATGGAGCACACTAATGATAGCCATCTTAAGAATAAAACAGATGCTGGAGACAACAGCATGATAAAGAGAGGACACCTATCCATAAAATCACTTGTCAATATAAATGCAAAGGCATTACTTTCTCCATCACGAGTATGTTCTACATTTCATGAAGTTCATGAAATTTTTTATTTCTAACATTTGTACTGTTAGAAAACTACAAAATTATGAAAAAAAATCTATTTCTAAATCTAGATTTAAAATTAAATGTAAGCAGAAGTATGGAATTAAACACAGAATGTCCTACAGTTACCTACTATGAACTCTTTTAAATTAAAAACCATCATGACCACAAAAATAAACCAAGCAAGAAACTGCACCCACCAGTGATGGAAGCTCTAAAGAATAATAGGTAAAAAAACTACATGTTTCTCCAGTGATGTAATCTTCTCCAACTCCCTTCTCTGGGACCCACATTGCAGCTGTCACATTTTTCATGCAGGAGAACTCATTACATTCTGAAGTTGTGGTTTTGATCCATTAGGAAGAGAAGTCAAATAGGAAACCTGGGTCTGACCACACATATTGGCTTGAAAAAAATCAACTACCACTCATTTTGAGCAAAACTACATTTAGGCCCTGGACTATGCTGTTCCCAGTCAGAAACAACCTGTGTCATCAGAGATGTAAGGCTGTTGGCATCAATGCCTTTATCATGATGATGTTTAAAGTTTTTAAACCAGCAGGCTAATATAAGTATTTAATCTGAGCTAGTTCTTTAAAAAGAAAACTGTGAATGCACAAGAAACATGCTTTGTTTATATAAAATTCTTTAGGACTTCTTTCATTTCAGCAAATTAAAGGTTTCTATTTAAGCAACCTTAAGATAGAGTGAGAATTACTGGATGGATGTCCCACAGTCTAAAATCATCTCACTATGGTTCTACACAAAAATATTTGCATGATGCTACAACCATTTCTGTAGAGAAGATGACAATATATTTCCATAACAATGTAAAAACTACTCACTTATTGATTCCAATATGTTCCTTAATCTGTTCTAGACTGATGTTGATGGAGGCCAGTATTTATCTAAAGTTGGCAATTATGCAGTCCTACAAGCTGCCTAGAATAGGAAACAACCACAGGTTCATGGGAGCTCTTATTCCCCACAATTACACACTGTCTAAATTTTTTAACACTGAGTACAAGTGAGCTAACAAGAGCTTCTTGCTGACACTAGGAAACAGCCAGCTGGAAAATATGGGAAGGCCCGTTCTCTTAATACCACCATGATCAAGCAGAGTTTATGAAAAGCTAAAAAAAAGAAATTCTTGATGTGGTAGGTTGACCTTGGCTAGATGCCAAGTGTCCAAGTCACTCCCCCTTCTCAGCTGAACAGGGGAGAGAAAGTCAGACAGAAAACAACTTGTAGGTGAAGATAAGACAGTTTGCTAAACCCGAAGTGAAAGGTCATGCATGTGCACAAGTCAAAAAACCAAAGATTTTATTTGCTACTTCCCTGCATCAGGCAATGTCTGGCCACTTCCCAGGAAGCACAGCTTCAGCACATGTAGTGGTTGCTCCAGAAGGCAAATGTTGTAAATAATGAATGCACCCCCTTCCTCCTTTTCTTAGCTTTTATATCTGAGCTGACATCATATGGTATGGAATATCCCTTTGGTCAGTTTGGGTCAGCTGTCCTAGCTGTGTCCCCTCCAAAGACCTTGCCCACCCCCAGGCTACTGATGGCGGGGGGGGGGGGTCAGAACGCTGGAGAAACAGCACTGATGCTGTGCCAGCACTGCTCAGCAGTAGCCAAAACACCAGTGTATCATTGACACTTTTCTAGATACCAATGCAAAGCACAGCACTGGGAGGGCTGCTATGGGGAAAATGAACTCTGTCTGAACTAGACCTAATACACTTCATGACAAAATACAAACTCAGATTAATTTAGCCTAAGGCAACTAAATAGCCAGTGGAGAGGAAAAAGCTCTTTCGGTAAGTAATTCAGCCCACCTAAAATCTGAGCATTCTGCTTGCAGGAGCTTAGAAAATCCATGGCTGTAAGTCTGGCATTTCAGTCTTGTAAAATGAATGCCAAAGAGTCCAGAAAACCCCAAGCAGTGGTGAAACCAGAGTGTGTGGAAACAGGCTGAATCACTGCAGATCTTGTGAAGTAACCCTGGAACAGAGCTAGAAGGCTTGTGAGACAAGATTAGGCAGGCAAAACTAAACAACACTTGGAATGCTAATGCTAGGAAATTAAATCTTCAGTAGCATCAGAGAACTTGAAAATGCTGCAAGCAGTAAAGACTACAAACAAAGCTAGATAGTGAGCCAAGAAGTTTTACGTGTTCTTCTTGCTTGCAGAAGTATCCATTTTCTTTAAAAATCTTCATACAAAACAGAGAGAATTACCTTTCCTAAGGAATAGCATTCAGGCCCAGAAGCCTTGAATTCTTCTACCAAAAAAATCCAAATAGCTAATAAGACCCTTCTGCAATTACTGTGTTCTTGGGCTGCCATTTCCAGTGGCTGGCACTAAACCCATAGCATTTAATTGCTAAGACTTAAAACATGCAAAATAAATCAATCCACTGACACATGGCGTTGAGCTAATATTCCTTCACTCTGCTCCTGTCACTTAACAGCAATATCAAAGGCTGAATTCAAACAGTCTAAAACCTCTGTTTGTCTCATTGTAGCCCATACATATATTACAACAGAATAACAAACAGGAAGTTGAATATATCAAGACATTATATACGTTGTACATATTCTAATCTTTATAGCTTACTTTTAAACCACTACTTATTTGACTTTTCAGAAATTCACTACAAAGCAGTAAGTGCTGCAAAAACTCAGGCGTGGAGATTAGTATGACTGATGACTGCTGGTACCTGCTCTTAGATAATGATGGCCACTGTGATCCAAAAGAAAAAAAAAAAAAAAAGAAAAGAAAAAAAAAAGAGAGAGGAATAAATAAAACTTCTTTCATTCACATGATCAATGGTTACTTTCTATTTTGTGCCAAGCCAAAAATAAAACAGAAGAAAAGAGTTTATCTAAAATATAGGTTTCCCAAGGTTAGCTTGAATTAAAAGCTGCATTACCATGTGTAATTATGCTTTATATAAATATCACATAAAAATCCGAATGTGAATAAATCAACTGGCCAATAAAAAACATAAGGATGTCTTATTCAGTTGAGAACACAGAAACATTTTACTATCTACATTAAAAAGATTGGAAACATCGGTAATGATGACAAATATTTTCCAGCCCCATGCTAAATGATCCCAATTTTGCTAATATTGACCTATTGGAAGGCAGAATTAGAAACACTTCAAATATACCTCATTAATTAATATTTCTGACAGTACATATATGTTATCACTTCCCCAGCAATGGAAAACTTCACAAGAAGGAAAATCAGACACAGCAGTAAAAATACATCAAAAATGAATAATATTGATCATCTGTTTCCAGACTTATATTTAAAGCAAACATTTTTATTTATGGCTAAGGCAATACTTCCATTACAAACGCCTACTTTCAAGCACCTTCAGTGTTTTGGAAAAAAAATTACCCAAGAGAATAAAATTTATCGATCTCTCCCTTAGTCTAGTGAAGATTTCTCTTCCCCCATACTCCTCCTCCTTATCTGCATAGGACACAGAAGAAATAATAAAAATCTTCCTGGTTATTTTAGAGCTGAATAAGTGGGGGAGGGAGGCATTTTTCACAGGTTAAGGATTGTGACTAAGCTTTTTCTGTTGTTGTATGATACAAGAAACGTGAATCATCCTTGTCACTTGAGAAAGAAATTCACAAATAAAGAATAAGACAGACAGCCGAGTGGGAAGAAAAGATGGATAAGCAGAAGAATCATGCTAAGAAAATTCCTCTGACATCATTAAATCCAGTCCTTAAAATAGAACTGCTTATCTAGCCCAGAATTTCTCCCTTTGGGAGTGTGACAAGAAAGCCAGACCATACCACAGAAAAGCAAACTCTTACAGAAGGAAAATCAGTAAAGAAATCATTTTAGAAGTTGAATTGGAAATAGACATTGACAATTAAAGTAGAAAATGGATAAGCAAAACATTTTGGTGAGAACTGCAGCTAATTACTCAAATGTCAGATATTTAAAATGGTATATGCTTAGAGGTTTACCAAGTGCTTTGTCAAAAAAAAAAAAAAAAAAAAAAGGCAGTCCTGAGAAGCAGAGCTACAGCAAATGCCTGCTGATCTGAGGCAGTGACAGCTCCATCCCAAGGGCTCCCCACCCACCCCACTGATACACCAAACCATTACAAGAGCATTCTTCTGACAGAAGAAACAGTTTGATGTCTGTGCTTTCCAAAATGCCCAAATGTTTTACTGTGACTTCTCTTCTTTACTCATTGTCTCAAGATTTTGTATTTACCAAATAATGCTACATCCTTACAGAAAGGATAAGCACGAAATGAGAACTAGAGAAGCCAGACAAAAGTCCTTTCTTCTCCCTGTGGTCCTTCACGATCTAAATAAACCATAACCCCAATTCAAGCTAGTCACTGCAGTTTCTAAATCCAAAGTTTTAAGAAATTCAGTATGTTTTATTTAGTGAAGGCAAGTTTCATGTTGATGTTAAAAATAATGAAATAGAATGAATTAAATTGGAAGTATATCACAGGAAGTATAATACCAAATGTTTAACTTGCTTACCTTCATCATAAATTTCTGTAGATCCATGAGAACGGGAAAAGAAAGAGAAAATGTGAAATGAATATTTGCTTTTGGGTGCTTAAAAGTGGGATTTGTTTTCCCTGAAAAAGTGAGTGGGATATACTCACTAGAAACCACACTTAAAAGGAACATTTATCATTGCAATTACCATAATTATAGTTCGTGTTGGAAAGTAAAACAGCTGCTCAGAACAAGGCTTCGTCATTTTTTTATGCAATAGTTTTCTCAGAATTTTCTTTACATTTAATAATATAGCACATGAAATACTTACTGCTTAAAGATAAAAGAATACAGGTAAAGCAGGAACCATGCCTGATCATCTTAAACAACTTGCCCTGCTGATAGTTTCTAAGTAAAATGCGAATTGTAAATCCGGCATTCAAAGTGCAGTGAAGAGCAAGACCACTATTGTAGTAGCACATCATATGTAAATGCACATTAAATTAAGACAATTTAATGTTAGCAAGAATAAAAAATTGAGGGCCACATGACTGATGCCAGAAGATTATGGAGAATTTTGGGTTAATTTTCATGAAGATTGCTCAAGAATAAAAGGAGAGTTATATGTTACATGCAATGATCTTCTTTTCTTTGTGAAAGAACTATGGCCACCTTTTCCCCTTTTGACCTCATCAGTTCATGTTTTGATATTACAAAGGTATGATATCACTGAGGACTGAAGTTTGTCTCTATCCCACATGAAAAGGGAGTCTAACTGGAGAGCTTCCAAGCAATGCTGGTTGCTTTCATTTCATACATGCTTTTAAAACCAAAGTATCTGTTCTTAAAGATGTACAAGATGTTCTAGCTAAAGGAAAAAAAAAGTATCACCTAATAAATTTAAAATGTCCAAAGACTTCTCTCAAAATTCTTCTAGGTCTGTTTGGTTGTTATCAAAATAGCTTGGTAGTTGTCACACTGAAATTTTGTTTGCTTTTACTGGAAGGCTCCAGAAACTAACCAGAAATTTTTACTGAGCCGTCTACACTGGGGTGTGTATAAATTAATTAACACAGAAACAAGTTATGTACACGATTAATTAAAATAAAACCTTTCCTATATTTGTCAATACTGACTTTGACTCACCAACATGCTGTCAGTTTATCAAGGACATTAGATTCATCAAAGTTTCTTCCAACTGTCATTCATCTATGAAATTTTATTCTGGGAATACACAACCCCATCTCTTTTAGTATATCACAAGTACATTAAACAATGGTCCTGTGAAACATTCTGGTTCTCTTCTTGACAATTTGTTTAACTGCTGGATTGCAATCTCTTAACTAACCACCTTCAAGTTAAAGTGAATATTTTATACAGCAGCTTCTTGTGCTGGATGTTTTGTAAGACCAGATTCAACAATTCATTGTCTTCAGTTAATGTATTAAATGAACTATAACAAATGAGAGAGAAACTGGGTGAGGGAAGTCTGAAGACATGTATCCATCTATTTCTTCAAAACCACCAGGGAAAGAAACACTCTGAAATGTAGTTGTTGCAAAAATGTTTTCTCTCCATGGCAGATACTTAAATGTATATTATGCCCACAAATGTGAAGCAAATGCCCCTGTGAAACTTCAGGCCAAGCCTAAGAAGTTAGGTATCATGAACTGTGAGGGCCACAGCCAAGACAGAGGGTTCTGGATACTCCTTTCATACACTCCTGCAAGAACATTTTCTAATGTTTTTAGACCAAATCTCTTCTTATTTAAAGCAGAATGCTTACTCTGAAAAACATTAACTCTCAGCTTTGGGGGAAAAAAAAAAAATTGAGAGAAAGAGAGAAAAAAAAAACCACAGCAGAAATTATGGACTTCACGTAGGTAACAGGCTGTTACACAAGAAATTTCTCCAACTCATTCTCTGCAGAAGGAAGAAATTCCTGTTCCTACACAGCTGCTCTCTGTGTCTCAGCACAAAAGTGCACATGAGTTTCTGGGCTAAAATTAGCAATTTAGAATGTGTATTTGAAAATTAAACAGATAGAACAGATATTATTTGAAATTTTTTTAAGTCATTCTAACTTTCTCTCCTGGTTTTACCCACGACAGCGTTAATTTCCTGTGGCAGTGAGTCCACACACACAGGATGGAAAAATCCTGGGTTTAATGTTGTTTACACGTTTACAAGAATGGCTTT
>JAWWES010000115.1:45167751-45184868 GCA_035583135.1 Lophotriccus pileatus | reverse complement strand
TCCTGGACCACGTGCCAGGGAGGCAGGGTGGGAGAGCACGCCCTCCAGAGATTAGGCCTGAAACCAAGGCCTGAGGGTTTCCCCCTTCCCAATCAACCATTGCAATTTCCTTCCTAGAGGCTGGTGCAGTGCTGTGTTTTGAATTTAGGATGAGAATAATAATAATAACACACTGATATTTGAATTGTTGCTAAGCAGTATTTACATTAAGTTAAAGACTTTTCAGGTTCTTGTATCATCCTGCCAGTGTGTAGGCTGGAGTGCACAAGAAGCTAGGAGGAGACACAGCCAGATCAGCCAACATCTTGGAATTTCACCCCTGAACAAGTGCAGAATCCTGAAAAGCTAGTAAAATACTAGGTAAAGGTACGTTCTCACCATGGCAATTCTAGACAGACACGAATCACTCTAACATGTTTGGGCCTGATTCAGGCCTGCCACGCCTGTTTGACACTATTGATATTCTCAAGGGGAAGAGAAGGTCTCTGGATCTGATGACAAAATAACATGCACTGTGGCTACCCCAACCCTGCCCATAGACACTACAGATGAACCAAAGAACCAACCCATGCCAGTATCAGTCACCTCTATTCACAAAAAGAAATATTGGAAGCAGAAGTGAGGTCATTTAGTAAGGGATGAAAGAGTATCTTCTAAGAAGGAGGGAAAAGTGGACAAGGAAGACTATTTCAAAGCAGGGCCATCACAAGAATAGGAGGAGGAAGAGAAGCAGACACTGATCAGAGAGCAGGAAAAGGAAAAACTCATAAATGTGATGCCAACCAACCCTAAGTGAGCAGTGAGATGTGTGAAAAGATTTCAGCTGTTGTACAGGTAAGCACATTGTCATCTTGCTGCTCCGATATTGGGGAAATGGGGACAGTAGCCTGGAATTAGAGGGCAAGGAAACTGGAATTTCTTTCTAGGGAAGGAAGCGTTGACAAAGTGGTTGAAAGAGGGGCACAATTTCTTAGTTTCTGGAGGTGACTTCTGTCAGATGAGAAGGAAAGGAATCCCTTCAAGGAAAGAGATGTTATCCAGGCAAGTGGATGACTGTGGAGAAAGATATCCAGTACCTGAGGGAATTAGCCAAGCTAGAGGTGGATAAATTAGCTGGTCAACTGCAGTAATATGGAGAAAATGTCTCTTCCTTCCTCATCTCGGCTGTGGAAAAACTGGTCCAGCAACACAAAGATCCTACTCCCCACCAGTATGGACCAGTGTCTCAGCTATTCAGAGTAAACTTTCCTCTGCTCAAAAGAGAGGATATAGTGGGTAAACATCATGCTGTGGTTTGACCTATGTGACCACAGAGAGGACACGAGGAAGTGGGCTGGAAAATCTGCGTCAGTCCTAGAGGCACAGGTACGTGAGTTGCAAGGAAACATTTTCACAAATAGGGGTTCTTCCAGGAAAACTGCTGCTCCAGCTTCCAGCTGGCAGTTCTCTGCAGTAGAAGGGCTGATTTTACTTCTGATTGAAGGGACTTCTGATTCATATTTACAAGAAGTCAGTATGCAATATCATTACTAGGACTAGAGGCGCCCTGCCTGCAACCAGGTGGAGGAGAGGGCTTACTGGAGTGTGTGGATTCAAAGACCTGTCACATCAGACCCATAGTAATATAAGGCTCTAGTAGACACTGATGCAGAGGGTACTGTAATGCCATCAATTCCCATTGGTATTTCTGGAATGACAGGGCTATCCCAAAAACAAACTGTATTGGAGGTTGAAGTGACCCTGACTACGAATGAGTGGCAAAAGCACTCCTTTGGGACTGGCCCAGAGGCTCCATGCATCCTTGGCAGAAACATAGGAGAGGGTATGTCAAAGACTCTAAAGGATATCAGTGGGCTTTCAGTACAGCTGCCTTGGAGAGAGAGGAAATTAAACAGCTGTCTACCTCATCAGATCTCTCAGAGTACGCTTCTTTTATGGGGCTGCAGAAGGTTGAAGAACAACAGATGCCAATCACTACCTTAGTGCTGCACCAGCAGCACTATCACACCAACTGAGACTCCCCAGTTTCCATCCATAAACTAGTTCATTGACTGGAGAGCAAAGGAGTGATCAGCAGGATCCACTCACCCTTTAACTCGGCCCCATATGGCCAGTGCGAAATCCTAATGGATAGTGAAGACTAAGAGGAGTTTATCTTGGGCTGAAAAAAGTCCCACTGCCGTGCCACTGAGTGCTGCCCTACTAAACACTGATAGAACTTCACTGTGAACCAGAGGCAAAGGTAGCCAAGTAGTAGCCACAACTGATACCTCTAATGCATTTTTCTCGATCCCTTTGGCAGCAGAGTGCAGGCTGTAATTTGATCTTCTGTTCTATTATGTGCCTTTATCTCAAATAAATTTTACTACTTTTTACAATTCTCTCTCCCATTTCATGGGATGAGAGGAGGGTGTAAGCAGTTTTGTGCTGTTTAACTGCCTGCTGGGTTAAAAACCATGACATATCCACTGCTCTTGAAAGGTATTCCTTGCCAAACAGTAACACCAAAATGCTAAAACTAACAGATGAATATAGACACTAAGTACAACAAAAAATTGTTGAACACTTGGACACTAACTCAGCTAACAGTAAGAGATTGAATTGTGATGCCCTTATTTTAGTTATATACAAATCTTCTACTCCAAGTTTATGTTTGAAATATGACATTCTACATATTCTACCAAACCATACAGATGTAGGCAATATCCAGTATGAAACACTCTTAAAAACAAGCTCAGACTTAAGTGTTAGTAAGGATCAAATTTATCTGCACTACGTAGACATTGGGTAGATATGTAGACTTATTTTACAGTCAATGAAGAGACAGTCATTTCTAGAACACAGTTCGTCTAATCTATTTAGCTGACATTTTCTGTAGGATGGGACCAGTTGTGCACTAGATGTGTTTGATTCTCTGCCTTGACTATAATTAGGACTTCAAATAACTTGCTAACCCTACACTGTTTACAGCATGAACACCTAAAGCACTTCCGATATCTGAAGAGCTGAGCAGCTTTGAACCTAAGTACAGAAGACTGTACTTGCATTAGATATGGAAATTCAATAATCCAGTGGGGGTTTTCTACTGAGCATTGAGAAGTAAGGTACTACCATACTTGGATTTCCGACGTACTTCTGGACTACAAATAAGTCTCTCTGTTAAATTCTGTAACACTGAAATCAATGCAAATTTGATGACTAAACATCTTGAAAACATCACTTTCTCCTTCACTTCTTCAAGAAATCAGAATGTGCTGCAAGTTTTACATGCACCTGTTTCACTAGCATCGAATTTTTTCAGAAGTTATTCTGAGAGGGGGGACAAAGAAGGGGAAGAGGGATCATTCTATTCATCTTCCTAACTATTCTCTCTTTTTCAAAATAAAACCAATAGATGTAACCTAAAACCTATTGAAGCTCTTATTTGGCTCCTTAGACAGCTTTTGGGTATCTCACCTTAATGCTTGGGCTTTCTGACTAGATGAAAAGATCAAAATAGTATTGATACTTTATTTGGAATTTTTTTATAGCAAAGTTGCCAAAAATCCTTTAATTTAGGTATCATCTCCTGACTATATCTTTCATACAATTCTTGTAGCATTGCATATGCTTATATAGAAATATCAGACCTTTCCACTAACCTAAGCAAGAAGTTTGCTTGCAATTCACAGAAATTACTATTGGTACATGGAACACAGCTTGAAATTCTCAGATCTATAACAAGGACTGAAGGAGAAATACCAAAGGAATCCTAGCATACAGTTGGAAATGCTACTGTTCTATTAAAATAAGTTTTAGTCCGATATGCACACAGATTTTTTTCTACAAAGAAAGTGACTACTTAGAAAATGTTTGGGTTTGGTCTCTTTTTTTTATTATTATTATGTAAATTAGACTTGGGCTGCAGTTAGAATAAACTACAATATACAGGACACTAAGGATGGAATTACAGATGTGGTCTAAACTATCAGTGTAGTAATGGCATTTTAGCAGCATTTCTATAGTCACTCTATTTCGATATGCCTGTTCACTTTAATGTCATAGAGCTATCTCCTCCCATTTTCCTTCGTGATGTGTATGAGAATAACTGAGTGCACCTATGTTAACAGTGCTCATATCACTCCCTACATTGAGCCACCTCTGCAGTCTGTTACATCTAAAATTTGAATGCAAATTCTTTACGTTGGGGGATAAAATATTTGTGCACAATTCGCATATTTTCCAACAGTAATATGAAAAATAAATCTGTATTTAAGCAAATGAATTTAGCGTGAACAAGAAATTACAAAAAAAAAAAAAAGTCCTGATATAATTCATTTAATGCTTGAAAATCAAACATTATAAAGTATGGGTGTGCAACTAATTACTTTAATAGTACTGAAGACATATTACTTGAACCATTTCTCTTAATGAAGCTTTGTTTTGTGGCTGACTCCAATGTCTACAACAGTCCTAGCATTTTTCCTCTAGCCAAAATCCATTTGTTAAATTCACCCAGTCCACACTGTCCTCAAAGCCAGAACTTATTAACTTCTTCTCAGCTCGAAAGTACTGTAATGAAAGTAATTCTTTTGGAAAGTGTCTAAAGTGTGCTTCCTTACTCTGCAAGTTTCTTTTCTCCAAAGAAATTGAAAATTTAGTTTTACTGAGGTAACACAATAACTACTTGAGGGGAAAAAAAGATTTACGATTACCTTCGGCAGAAGAGGTTTCTCTGTCTAAAAGTTGAAGACATAATTAGCACAGTTTAGCCATTAGCCAGGGTAAACATGACAGTTCTTGTACCTTGCACTCTAATTTGAAGAAACAATACACTTCATTTCCCTTCAGGTAAAAAGCTCTTCAGAGTAATCTGTCCTGAAAACATTCATTCTTGATGGCTCCTTCTGATGCCAAATTTTCAAAACAATTCAGCAACTATATGTAATCAAATGTGTAAAAAAGGCCAAATGTTGGAAACCATATACAGCCAAGAAAATTCCTTCTCTTTACACCAAAGTCTGTTGCATTACTAAGCAGTTGTTCTCAAAGCCAACACAGACATTTAGGTGTTTTTATGAGTACAGAAGTCCTTTAAAATTCAAACCCTTAGAGAATACAAGACCTACCTTGAGATCACAGATATGCTAGCACCAATAATTACTAATTCACAGCAACACACACTAGGATTATTTCCCTTATTTCATAAACATATTAAAAGAGAAAAAATATCAGGGAGATTGAATTCCTTTTACTACACATTATTCAATTTCAGCTTATTTCATTACTATAATTTTCTCTGTAAATAAGATATATTCAGAGTCTTCAAATTTCAGTTGAAATTTAGTGAATGCTTCTGAGCAAATATTGGGGGTTCCCCCCCTTGGTAGTTTAATAAAAAGCAGAAGAGTCACTTTCAAATAGGAAACGAGGACCAGGATGGAAAAGGTAAGCCCTACTTCCACTAGGTTTTACAAGTGGCAAGATGACTTTAATCTGTTTGATTCTGCACCAAAGCAGACCTACAAGCCTTCACATTCACACCTGCTCAGATACAAAAGGAGAAAGCCAAGGGTTCAAGGAATATGTTAATTTTTACTCAGCTTCAACTCTGAGCACATCCCTTAAGTCGAGTAAAGATTTTGGAACAAAATCACCAGAAGAATTATAGTCATTCAATAGGAGAACACAGGAACTGGAGTAATTTCTCCTAACATTTTTGTTAACTTTACAGGCTAGAACAGCTCAGAAGTGAATGACTTTAGCTTATCCTTTGAATGGCATGAAACTGCTTGCAGCAAGGTTCAGCTACTAATTTGCTCATTAATTTGACATGAAGCTTCCCTCTGGGCTTGGGCTTCAAGGTTTCCACAGATACCTAGACATAACTGAGCACACTTGCATTAGTCTTGTGTGTCTTATATTGGAAAATGGCTTATGAAGAAATAGATGTATTAGAATGAGGTGTCTGACCTCGGTGACCATGCAGCTGTCACAACCACCAGCTTTCAACCGCATTAATTCACTGTGAACATCTGCAGTCCACTATAATACCTCTGGTAACACTCTGGAATTACAGAGGGAGTTAAAAGCTGCTTTACAGGCCAAATTGAGGCTTCCTCTGAGGGAGAATTATTTCATGTGAAGTAAAGCCAGCATCCACTCCATCCCTATCATATCAGTTGTCTGTATTTCAGAGTCAGTTTGTTAGGAAAAGCCTTTAGCCAATATAGCTTGGAACAAAACCTTTAACTTTGCTCTCATGGGAACAAGTTCTTTTTTAATAATCTAATGACACATTTCGATGAAGCAGTCTTTCCAAAGCATAAGGTTTTGATGATACTAAGTTCTGAATTAAAAAACAAAACAAAACAAAAACAAGAAAAAACAACAGCAGACCCAAAACACCACATTTTCCAAGGACCGACTATGAACACTCCAGTCAAAAACAAGCCACATCAGAGTGTCACTAATAAAGTTCTAGTGTATAAATTTTTCATGCATTGTGAAGTATGAGGCTAGGTGCCTGTATAATACTGAATATGTTTTTTATAGCTGTTTTTTCTCTTTATAGAAAAATTATTTATAGGAATAAAACCACAGAATCTAAAGATATACAATGTAGCTTTCTAAATTGTAATTAAAAAGGTGGGTAAAACTGAGACGGGAACCTGACCATCAGTATGGCTTAAAAACACTCAAAATCAATCCGTATAAGAATTGATGGTTGTCATAATTACCAGATCTACCAAATACAGATAATGCTGTCATATCGGTACAATTAGCTAAAATTAATACTTAACTACAGTTACTGTTTAATAACTATTATAAATATATATACCTATCTATATATATCTATATACCTATAGATGTCACATGACATAGATATTTCTGAGTACAGTAGAAAGGGTGTTGAAAAGCCTAAGCCGCCCTTTAAGCAATGTACTTACCTTCAGATGTCTCAGGCAAGCTCTAACTTGAGTCACTACTTACTCTTACTATAAATATGTAATAATCACAGATTAAATTTCTGTAATTTCTGGTTGAAATAAAATGAGACCAGTGCTATAGTTCCATTATTGGCCATATTCCAGAAGATGCCTGAGGTTGTCACTGGTCATGTGCAGCTCAAACTAAGAAGTAGGCCTATTATGGTCCAAGCTTTCAGAGAGGCTTCTAACATTTTCAATGTGAACAAACAATTCTACACACATTTTTATGACCACTAACTCATACATATGCAGATGTTACAGATTACATTGAAGAAAAACATACGTAAATATGTCCCACATGGGGGGAGTTACATCAGATGCCCAAACAAATATGCATGGTATACACAGACACATTAGGAAAGGCCTTAACAACACATTCAACAGAGAACTGTGCTTTATTTGCAAAAATCTAGGATATTATTTTTATTCTATAGCAGCTGTTCACCATCATTTAACGTTTTGTGTATTTGCAACTACACATGGCATCACACATTATTAACTAGTATTAATTATCTTACTGTCATGCAGTTTAGGATTACAGTGTCTATATTGGAAAAGACAGGGTGGGTTACAGAATGGAATTATAACATTAGACAGCAAGGCTCAAAACTGACAGGCAATAATCATATGTTTATATTACACAATTCTATGATCAAATTAAAAGAGAAAAAAGTCATCGTAGTAACATGAAATTTGGTATGACAATTCACAAATGACCAGATTCTACACGACCATATATTCGCCTCTTTTTTTTTTTTGAGCCGTGCAAGTTGAAGGGTCATGAACACACAGGGTTTCAAAACAGACAGGTTAGACTCAGTGGCAACATGAAACATTTGGGATCGAGTGAATAAAAGACAGAATCACATACCCATTTTTCCACATCAACTAGCTGTAGAAAGAAAAAGCAAGAAATCAGTAAATCTCTTTCCTTAAATACAGCATATCAAAGTCTATTTTGAAGTTAACATTTCACATTCTTGGAAATGTATCTAGTATGAAAGAAAATATATGAGTCTAAGTTACTCTTCTGGCAGCTTCTCTTTAAAATGCCAATACCTCACTTTCTGTCTTTATTTTGTGGGAAGCACTTCAAATTCTGGAAGTCCAAAATGTCCATCTAAATATTAGATAATAGGCAGCAAAGGAAGACTGATGCTGAGTTAATTACACAGTGTATTCAATACCAACCAGTCAAAAATGCAGAACACAGTTTCCCACAAATCATATTTCCATTTCTTCTTGAGTAAAGCTCTGTCATAAGTGAATATTATTCACTTGAAAAGGTTCCATTGCTGCTATTCAAGGTTTGCCATTTTAGTGAATGCCTTAAGTATAAAAGGTAAAATTAGGGGTACCTGTCACACCCTGACCCTACAACCTGCAACGTAAGAGAATATTTGCATAAGAACAGAGAACAGCACATCAAAATGTCATTCAATTTTCCGATGGGGAAAGAGAGAATGTTTTCAAAAGCTGAAGGTTTTGTATTTACAAAACGGTTTCAAGGTTCATTAAGGAAACAGATTTTAAATTACTTTCTCTAAAAGTTTTTGGACTATCCTACAGACTCAGAAAGGACTAAGAATATCTACTAGAACACATTTCAGTTACTAGAACAGTTTGTGTGGCACTACCTATTAAAAGCTTAGTTGACAACAACAGCACTATATCTGAAGTACTTTGCACAGAAAATACTGCAGCATATCACGCCTTCCATGGTTTTGTCGCAGGTACACACTGACCTTTCGTTAGGAGACGCCACATAAAAGTTTAACAATAATTTAAGATAGCTTAGGAAAAACCATGAGTAATTTCCAAAAACAGTAATATTCAGACTCCAACTTGCTTGTGAAATTACTGTAATAAAAGGCAATGCATTTAGTTCTTATTTGTTAGAATAGTTCTATTCAAAGTAAATTTTCTCACTTTTTTAATATACACTTCAAGTAAAGAGGAGTTTTTTGTTTTCAATATTGTTCAGTCCTGCTAGCACGCAAAATTCTGATTTGTCTCTATTCTTTTTATTAATCTTTACTGACTTTTATTATTATCTCTCCTAAGAAACACCTAAATGTTTTAGAACACATGCAATATAAGAAATATTTAATAAAATGTTGATATATTAGAAAAGTAAGGAATAATTTAAATCTAAATACAAACAATACAACTACAATGTCTTAGAGAAAAAAAGGAGCAAGGAATAGTCAGGTTAGATTTATGTACAAGTACTTCATTTTTTACCTTGTTTTAGATAAATCTTTTGCTTTGTTAAAATTGTATATGCTCTGAAAACAGCTCTGCAAGCAACTTGCCTTTGTGACAATGCTAAAAAGAGGTGAATTGATTCATGCCTTATTACCTAGCTTTGAGAAGTGCTTGCTGTCCCAAAATGTAAGTGAACAGGGCAGTATTGGTATCAGAAAGAATTCACTCAAAGCTCAACATACATTATCAGTTCTACAGTTAATTGCCTTATAATTGCTGAATTGTCCATTTACTTTATTTTAATAAACACCAGTTATCTTCAAGAGTCAAGTGCAATATTTGCCAATATTTATAAACTCTAAACACAAGTTCTGCATTTGAATACTAACCTTTAAACAGAATTGTCAACAGGCTTTGGCATATGCCAAAGGCACCTTTACTCAGGACTCTCTCAGGACAAGCACTTGAATGGTGCATGTACACTTGTCAAACCACACAGTTTGACACCCACTCGACATTCATACAGGAAAGATTATGAATGCATCCAAAGATGCTTCTGGCACAGTGTACAGCACAACAAAATCTTGCATTTGTAATTATGGCCATATTTTATAGGCTCTCTGCTGTGAGTTTCTTCAGAGCCCTCTCAGATTCAGTGTGCTTCCTTTTCGTCTGTGGGAGAGCTCATTCAGAGACTGAAGTCACAAGACATTTCTTTCTTACAGACCACTATGACCTGAGTTCTAAAACTTGTCTGTGCAATATATGTAGATAAAATTTAGTTTGCTTTTACTTTATGGAACCTATTCTGGAAGAGATATGACCTTCTAGATATTTAATATCTCATCTGGGGGCGAAAAAAGGCATAAGCATGACCTAACAATACATTTACCTATCTGGAAATTTCCAGTTATGCATATTAGGTAAAGCTAAAAGTAAATAATATTAGTAATTTTATTTTATATATATATATATTTATACATACATATATATATATATAAAAAACTACTGTAATTTTCCTAATGTAGACAAAATAGATTTAAAGCTCACATAAACAGATATGAACACTAGGCTGAGATATCCACTGTTTGCTTTCACTAAGATCTAAGCTATGGTTCAGATATGAAGCAAGCAGATGCTTCACAGCACTCCTATATACCGATTCTGTCTCACACTAAGACCTCTATCTTTTGTCTGACTTCAAGACTAGAAGCCACAGGAACCCCTTTTCCCGTAGATTTCCCAGTATTCATCCAAATTTAGGAAACACTAAGATTGAAAGTTCCTGTTGCTATATATGCATTAGTCATTAATCCAGGGGGAGAACTGGAGAAAAATTAAAAACCTAACAAAACAAAGCAAGACAAACCATAAACCTCCTCCCCTCCCCCCCAAAAAAGGCCCACATACACTCAAGAAACCAAACAAATAAACAGAAAACATTAAAAAAAAAAATAAATCCTAACATTCTCTTCTATCAGACCACATTTTGTCACCTCCCTTTTTTGGAGTGTTTAATGTTCCCTAGCTTTGGAATTACCTGTTCTTGCCATAAATTACTCAGCTTGGGTTTTGCTGAGCTGTTCACCTCTTAGGAGGTGTAGATCTTCCAACTGGTCTAGGAAGGCTTACAATACAGGAAGGGTTGGGGGGATGGAAGACAGGGACTGGCAGTCACTTCTCTAAGTTCCCTCTCACTGTGGCCTCTTACACTGTAAACTGCTTAATTTCTATGATACATTGTGTTAAACACAGTCTGAAAGAACAGCACCATCATTTATTTTATAAAGCACAGTCAATTCTGCCTTGTCACAATAAATCCAAACCCCTGGAATTCAATAACTATTCTTCTTCAGGCTCATTTTCTCTCCTGATCATTTAATCACATTGTTTGGAAAAATAAAATGCTTAGGTAGGTATATCCTGATTTTTCTGTTTTTCTTTATCCAAAGACTATCTAGATTTACAACATTTCTTCCAGTAGAGGATGCAGAATCCAAATTAAAACATATATAGCTCAAAGGCAGTATGCTACTTAGAAATATTCTTTCCTCATTTACCTGGGTTTTTGCTAAGAAAAAAAAAAGAACATGACCCTGTCTAATACTGCATATGAAAATGTAGTGGGCTCATTGCCATGTGACAGTTCTGAATATAGAAAATCATTATCTTGCCATGAGAAGATCAGAGTTAGCAAAAGGATGAAGGATGTCATATCTCCAGAATTTACTTAGTGATTGTGAATTACTTACACTACAATAATCATTTTACAGAAAGCTACTAACTTGAACTTAATAGGATTATTTCACTGCCTACTGCTAGAAAGTAGCCATCAATGTAACTAATTTAATGAGTAGAAAATATGACACTTCAAACTAGAGAGCAGTGTTTTATGGATAATAAAATGGTACGGCACCCATGTATATGGATGTCTAAAAAATACAGGCAGAATAAGGAGAACAAGACAAGGATTCAAAGTTATAGTCTAAGAATCAAGCAAAATATTAAAGATGGCATTTAGCATTAGAAAATAATTTCTCTTCTTGAACTAGAAGAGAGCACTCTACTACAGAGTCTTAATACTTCCCTTAGAATTTCATATAGCTCTAGTGAGAAGTCCTCTGTGAGGAACATACGGCCACAATGTAATAATTTACTGCTGTGTGAATCCAGAAACTTCACTGATCTGCACTTGCTGACTTCTCTTCAGAGGCACACCAGAGCTCCAATCTTTTCAGGCAATTTCATCTTTTTTTTCATTTTAAACACATTTAATCCAAACTGGAAAGCTGATTTTTTCATCTTTATTTTTCCTGAGCACTGCAGATATCCAGCATTACATTAACCAGACATAAAAGCCAGTTAAAAGAGCAGGAATGTAGTTTTATTAACCATACTTTCTCTTGCCAAAAGTAGCCATGAACTAAATGAAGACAAATAGGGGGACCTCTTCGCCATTATGAGGAGTCACTCACTTTTTAAATCTTGACACAAAGCAAGCTCATAGAACATGTGCCAAATATCCACTAATACAGAAATATTGATTACCAGTGCACAAAGCTGCAAAGTAAGCTACTTTAAGCCATGAAAACAAACTCCAGTTCCTCATTCTGGCCTTTGTATTCTCTTTGCTTTCATCTGCTTGAGCAGCATACAAAAACACTATGGAACTTTATTCCACACAGCATAGGAGAATCTTACCTGACTATGGTTAATCACATTCTCTACAAATATTTATGAAAACTTCATGATATTTATAATATACAACCATTATCCACAGATGGGATTGTGAGCAGAAATCTCAATGAAGATATGTATTCCCACTAGTGTATGTTTTATCTTCCCTTGCAGTTATACTATTTTTTTTTTAATGAAGAAGGAAACTCTTACTAGAAAAAACAGATTTTTTTTCCCATTTCTCAGTTATGGAAACTGAGAACATAAAGCAATACCTTTGTCTAAAACTTTAATGAGACAAGAGAGGTAGGAATGACTAAAATTGAACCAGAAAGATTCCAAATCTAATCTTATACTTTACTTCTGTTACAACACTTCATTAGCTTCATAGAAACCTTGATTTCCTGAATTTAATGCTCAACAAGTTCATTTATGATACGCCTTCTCTTCTAGCCCAGGGTTGTCTTCCACTGCAGACTTTTCTCTTGAAGATGCTTCAAGAGCTGTGCTTTTATGTCTGTTTGGTTTAACTCCTCTGAATGCAACTTAGATCATAAAAAAAACCTGAAAATACACAAATTAATTTCTCTTCCCCCAAAGTCAGTTTTTACTGACCATTACACTAGAAAGAAAAGTTTGAGCTCATTAGCACTCCAAGGGTCATGGTAAGATGGAAAAAAGCTTGCTGCTATCTACCTCCAAAACACGAAACTTGTCTAGGATGACAAAATGTTTACTTTTATGCCATACATTCTCATTCCAAATATGGCACACACAAAAGGAGAGCTCCTGTGCCAGGCTAGAAATGCTTGTCACAATTCTGTGATTTAAAATAGGTAATGACTTTGATCCTGTCCTTGCTTCTCCCTGAAGATGAGCAGAATGCAAAAATACTGTGCCTGCCCTTCTTGATCTTTTCCAGTACTTGCATTTGATCAAAGAGCAGTTGATCAAAGTCAACTCCTATTCTTTTTGTGCCTTACTTCAAATGGCCTGCTAACAATCATTTCAGATGGTAAATAAGGTGCAATGAGGAGGAAATGACAATACCTGTTTGTCTGCAAAAGTTCCACACTTCGCCCCCCCCCACACACACACCCCGTTTTATTTCCTATTCTCCTGTTAGCAGTGTTGTATCTCTAAAATAGTTGTGAGTAGTCAGTATTTTAAATAGAATAAGCCTCTAAACTACCTCACCTTTTCATACAGCATTCCACTGGTCACAAGGCCATCTGCATGATAGGAAAGCCCACATTTCATTAAATACTGAGTTCCTCTTCTTCCTCTCGTTTCTCTCACTTTCACTCTTTGCAGTGAGAAACACTTAGGCTATGTAAATTCAAAGTTTGGGAGGGCAGACCTTGCAATAAGTACAAGCTAACATTGTTGAACATAACAACTCTGTCCCTCTTTATGACACGCCACCACCTGATAAAGACTTACTCAAATAATTTCTTAAGAAAATTACTGGGTTTATATTTTGTTATTTTAGAGAGTAATGCCTGGCACCTGTAGACAACCCCCAGACCAATGAAAAGAGTCACATAAAGTACAGAAATAAGAAGTTATAATTTGGACTTTTTGCTCAAAAGTTTGATTAAGAAAACTTTCTGGTCAGTGCTAGCAAACTGAAAGAGCTCTGGTTTGTTATATCAAGAGACCTCTGGTTCACTTCTGACTCTTTCTTCCTACATGTGGGGGTTCCACAACCAAACCTGAAAACATTTTCAGCCCATCATAGTCACAGCTGCTGTTAGCTTTCAAATATGTTATTAACTAGGCTACTGTAGTGTGAATCAGAGAGCTTAAATTGCCAAGAGTGCATTTAACTGCCAATCTTCATATTTTTTTTAAGGAAGTACTTCAATAACTTGGCTTATTCATTAACATACAGAACACTTATTAAAAGAAATGGGAGGTGTTACCTTTTTCCGTTGGCATGAGGGATGAAATTACTTTCCCCCTCTTCCCATGCTGAGAAAATGACAAAGCTGCCAGCTCTCTGTGTTATCTTGCTGCTTACTAATACAAAGTAATTAATGAATTCAGAGTTCCACAGTTGGATATAGGTGATTTGAATATTTAAAAATCCACCAGCTAAAGTTGCATTCGTATCCCAAAATGGCTCCATTCTGTCCCCACAGCATAGGAAAGCTTTTTAGCTCTGTGAGGAAACACACATTTTCCCTACCCCTTAAACAAAAAGAATAATCATATGTGCAAGGCTCTTGCATATGGTGATTCCTTCAGATCAGAGAAGAGTTGCACTTTGATCCCTTTGGCAAAGACTATCCCACACATGAAATTAGAGAGCACTTTTCTGGTCAGTGGCAAAGAAAACAGATTTTATTAAAACAAGGCACTAGGAGGAGTGATTAATCAGCCATGACTGGATGATTAGATGGGAGTTAATAAGCTCATGATGCAATTTAGCTGGTACGCTGCCTAACTGATGGGTATCTGCAGACATCATTTTCCTGAAAAATGAAGTTGTCAAATATTGGAGTAGAGCTTATGAAATTAAATTCTTTCATATTATAGAAAAAGTTTAGCTTACAATTCACATACAGTGTGTGCAACCAAACGCTTTCATTCCCTTAATAATCTCTGACATGGATTTATGGGCACACAAGTCTGAAACATTCCTAGCCTTAATTACAATGCTTTACCACGATATTACTAAGACTTTTTAACAAAAAATATTTGTTTCATGGCTGTTTTCTCATGTTGTCCACGAATTATTTCTGTCTCTATTTCAGTGCTTCTGTAGTGTAACTGGATTGGGGTGGGGAGGTGAGGCAAAGACTGACATTTGGAAGAAAATAAGGACATTCTGGAAGTAATGTTACTAAGGAAGAAAAGTCAGATATTAGTGTCAGTAACCAGGCTGCACATTGGTAAATCAGTTCTGCTCCAAAGTTAAGATCTCCTATTAGTAAGAGGAATGACACTACAGTGTATAAAAACAATCAGTCTCACAAGATGTGGAAAAATATATATTATGCAGCAGATCAAAAAATAACAGCATAAATGAAGGAAATAAAAGCTATCAAAAGAAATAATAAGAAAATAGGAAAAAAGTTATATTAATGCAAAAGAAACAGATGTGTCCTTTATTATTGTACTCCAAAATCAGTGCAAAAATCAGTGTCAGGTTTATATTAGAAAGATAATTATTTCAACAGCAGTCTATTTATGTGGTTACACCAACTGCAAAACAAAGGAAACCTTTAGCTAAGCATTTCCTCACAGACTAAAGTCTTCATTTAGGCATGACTGAATGTTATGTGTTTGCATCACTCCCCTTTAACATCATTTTCACAATATCATTTTCAAGGACCTCTTTACAAATCCCAACTACAGCAGGGTTCCTTCATCTTTGGGTCTCTGAGTCTGGCTTTTTGATTAGTCTAATCTTACTCTCAAGTTTGAACTGACCCAATAGGCCAAAATAAAACCAGGAAACTGATGCAAATGAAAAATCCACCCAGAATTAGGAAGCAAAAAGCAATGAAATTTCTCCTTATGAAATACAGTTAGACTATAGAAAGATGTCTATGAGCCAAAAATCCCTAACTGCTTTAAATACAAGAAGAATAAGCATGCAATAAAGGGTTTAGAAAATGCTTCCTCCTGTATCATATTTAAACCACCAGTTATATTTGTAGCCTTCAAATCCTCAGGAGATTTCCATTTCAAGTTAAATGGAAAGCTTGTAAACACTGTCCTGTCCTATCCACAAGAGGTTTCAAATAGTGGCCTGTAGTAAAAGACATTGAGAATAAGACTATCAACGCCAGGACAAAAAAATACAGGGGAAGAATAAGAAGAAAGTGGAAAAAAAGTCACAAATGCTTTCCTAAAGGCTTTAGCATGTAACAAGACAATTTTTGTACTTCCCTGATAAACTATATCAAGCAGAACTGATGGATTTTTACTGTGAATATCAGCATATCAGTTTATTTCATTAATCCCTTGCTTGAGCTTTTAAATGTCTTAAAGAGATCTCAATGTTAAGGCATTCTTTTCCTTTAATGTTTTACATCAAACCAATAAAATCTTGAAATCCTCTATGAAAGTGATTACAATTTCATTGAAAAAAGTAGGATAAGTTACTGGACCTTCAAAAGAAATCTCAGTAGAAAGCCTATTGCATGCACTCTTTCTCCTCCATGGCATACATGAGTTGAGAAAGGACTCAGCAAGCTGGGTAGGTTCAGATATCTGAGCTACAAAAAGGCTAAAAACAGTGTGCAGCCTTGAAATCGAGCAAGTCTGTGTTTTAACTGTTATTTCCACACAAAGATCTTGGATCCCTAAAAAAGTTTTATTTTATACTTTGCATCTTCTTGGAATACTCAGAGAGCCATAAGAAGCACCGGAGTCTTGTACTTCTTGCAGTAATAGCAAGAAAGCACACAAAAAGAGAATTGTAGTCTTTCTTCCAGACAGAGGCAAATCCTGGCTGCCTAGTATGTTCCTCTGAAGATCTCCAAACCCACCAATAAGTTGCTTCTTTAAGAGAAAGGTTTTGTATTTCACAAAGTAATGTACTTAAAAAATAGCAGCACACGGCTGAGGAAAGAGAATAAGTAACCTCACCTGAAATTCCTTGGAACAGCCAAAGGAGTATGATTAGTTAGTATCAGTTAGTGACATTCTTACAATTTGGGCAAATGCACAAGTGAAGGGGTTAACAGCTGGTCTGTTAGGCCCTCAGAAAAAGAGAAGGAGGTGGATCTGGCGGGTTTTCGTGTGTTT
>JAWWES010000115.1:45128595-45161848 GCA_035583135.1 Lophotriccus pileatus | reverse complement strand
ATATATATATATATATATATATATACCCCTATATATACCTAATCAAAAAAAGCCTGTGCCCACACCTCATGTTGGCAGAAAAAAGCACAGATCAGCAAAGAGAAGCTCCAGAAGCTCTAACCAGAATAGAAGTCTCTTACTCTACACTCTCCCAATGACATGAGATTTTCCCGTGGATGGCTGGTACAACAACAAAATTGGGATGGCTTGGCACTCACCAGTCTTCTGGTAGACCAGAATGAATAGAATGTTTTAGCACTGCTAGAAGAAATAATTAAAGGTGCTGTAAAAGTTTTGAATCACTCCAATTGAACTGTGCAGTTAACAACAATGGCCTGCATGGGATATAACATCCCTTATCCACACAAATATGTACACCAGGATGGCAGGTGAAAGCAAGTCACCTGTATTTATTCGTGTCATACATGAACAGACACACACATATATATAGTCTATTCACCAGGTATGGCACGTAAAATGCAATCCAGAATCTGCAAATTTCAGTGGCCTCATTTATAACAATTATCACAGAGGACTATAAAAGACATAAGGCAAAAGAGTAGTACACTATTTATATCATTAGGCTGCTGGATATATTTCAAAAATGCAAGCAAAGAAGTGTAATTCAAATTATAACAAGCTTTTTTTTTTTTTTGTGCCAATATAAAAGATAGGTGACTTTGTGCTTTTCCACTTATGGTAGAATGTCCTTTAAATGCCAAGCTAATTTAATTTCCTGTACCTAGTCACTGTACCCAAAACTTTTTTTGATCTCTTTGAAGTAATAAATGAATTAGACTGGAATAAAAATTCAAACTAGCCTCTTGTTATATAAATACAGATAGTAGCACTGCTTTGAATCCTTAGATTCTACCATTAGAAAAAAATAATTTATATTTAATAATATGAAAAAAAAAAACCTTTGAAATATATTTCAAATAAGAGTTAGTAGCAATAGGCTTTATGAAGGTTACCTCACACTTAATTTTAATTTTCACACCCTCTTGGCAAATTTTTATCTTAATACTTATTTTTCATGCAGCATGTTTGCTTGAGGATGACTATTAAAAAAAAAAAAAAAAAAAAAAACACAACAAAAAAAACAACCCACAAACTTTCAGACAAAAGCCTAAATCATTTTTGAGCTCACTGAGGCTAAGAAGATACCTGATGTTGTTCCATGTCAAACATGTCTGGACCCCTTTTCTTCTAGCAGTTCTAGAACTGCCACAAAATAAAAAAACTTGTTGGAGAATTTTGTAAAATCTGGGAAATTCACCTGTATGTCATCAATGGAGACTTAAAGCTGGTAGGCTTGCTCAGGAGTATGCATGCTGGCCCTGATTTTGGCTAACAAACTGGTAACAACCAGCATCACCACCTACTTTGCCTGCTATATAGGCTGAAATCTGTGTGCTGGATCTAAAGGTACCAGTCATTGTAAGATCTTTCTGAATCACCACTATCACATATTGCAGATAAGAATTAAAGCAATTCCTGGATATACAGTAGGACAAAGGGAAATCATTTTCCTTGTCATAAACGGTGAGACTGGTAATCACACACAATGTACAGGTCTGTTGTTTAACTTACATAAAAAAGATGTTGAAATCTCAAAACTGAAAGAAGCCACAGAATTATAAATCCCTTCCTCATACCTGAAACCTGACAACTTCCTTCCCAGGTCCCTGTGACACCTCTGCTAAGCAAAACACAGCAATGCAGAAGGTACAACAGGGCAGCAGCAGTGGATGGTAATGTAAAACAGACAACTTTGCCTTCCTTTCCTCTTATAAGCGACATAAAGTTAGATCCTTTTCTCCCACTCAATATCTGTCACATCTGGAAGAACAAAACTATCTACCCCTGTTTCTGATATTGTTTATATTGTCCAGAAATCTCAGAAGTTACTGAATTCAAGAGTACTAATGGATAGATGGCCAGGCTTCATTTCCTAATAAAATTACAGAAAACTTCCAGGAACTGGTTTGATTATAGCATTTCATCACTTTCACAAGAAGAAAGTACTAAATGTTAGAGCTCTCAAATCTACTAAAGGAAGAGTGATTAAAAAAAAAAAAAAAAAACCAAACAAAAAAACACTATCGGGGGGAAAAAAAACCAACACACACACACACATTAGACTAAAAAGAATCAGAAGCAAAATCCAGCTACAACATCTTGCAGTGACCATTCCTAAATTACTCCAGAGTGCTGCGCATTTGCTTTCTCAGGATCATCCAGTCTAATGAGTTTTAGTGTTCCAAAGAAGGTTCACTGGCAAAATTTAACAAACAGGCTGAATACTTTATGGTCTTAAATCCTTTATAAAAACATAAGGATCTCCATTTTCATCATTCGTCTGCTTTTCTAACAATAAAAAGCTACACTCAAAAAACAAGCCAAAATTATTACAAAATAGTACCTAGGCTGTAGGCCCGTCTAGCACAGTACATCTGTAATTCTTCTTGCCTAAGATCACAGCCAAGACTCTGGGCACTCTGGACTACGTAACGATAGTCTTCATTTATATAATTATCTACTATTCTCTCTCCTCAGGATTTCTCTATTTTTCCTTCTCTATTTCTGATTTGTTGCACTTTGTTTTTTTCCTGCAGATGAACTAGTAAAAGTGGTACCTGCATATAGCACTCCAGTACCCAGCAAAATACAAAAAAATTATCTGTTCAAAATGAAAAGTGTAAATAATGCTACCTGAGAAAACAAAGAAAGTTGTGATTTTATTTTTGGAACCAAAACCAAATCAAACTATGAATTTCAATGTTTTAATAAACTACCAGAGCTAAGAATAGTATTTTACAGGGAAATGATAAAACCTCAAGAGCACAAAGTAACTACTCAATGCCTAGGGCTATAAGAAAGAGAGCACTTGCTTATGAAATTTCACTCATTTTTGTTGCCTTTGATACTCGCATTGAGCTGAATCAGGAGAGACGATGCTCAGATGGATCACGGATTTCATGAAGTATGGAAATTCTCATTTTGGGATTCTTGCACTAAAAAGGTAGGTATTTATTGCAAAGGTAACCAAAATCCATTTCCTGGATATATAGTAGTACAAAGGGCAATAATTTTCCTCGTCACAAAAGGTGAGACAGGTAATAGCATACAACGTTTTTGAGAAAAAGCATTAAATCCAGTTAGTGTACATGGTTATTCTTTCTTAGTCACAAGAAAGCTTCTTATTGTTCTGACTCAAGTCAGCATGAGATTTTGTTCATATTACTCAACCATTTCATTATTACTAACTTACCTGTTATATAACAAGAATGCCTGTTATATAAACATAGCATTCAAGAGATTACACAACTCAAAAGGCAAACCAGCGCAAGGAGACCACTTATAAGCACAGCAGTCTTAATGACTTCTAATGTAATGAAAAGTAATTGAGGACTGAAAAGACCTCCCTTAGCAGGATTCTATCCATTAGAAAACTGTGGTCATATTGAATCCAGTTTATAGTAACAATCTCTCAAGAAATTGCTTCTAAATGAAATTTCTTCTAAATGAAATGAAACACTGTTATTTTAATAAAAAATTGAAGTTTCTCCAAGAAGATAACAGTGCTTCAGATGTATGCACAAAATTACCTCTTCTCTTGTCCTAACAGCTATTTCGAAGAAAAATGAAGCTGCCTATATAAGTACCCTCCCTACAATATACAAATATAAATGCAAAGGAAAACTTCGTATATTTTTCATAGAAACTACATACAGATATAAAATGCCAGTTCTTTTAATTTATCTGCAAGTACATATTCAGTCATTTTAGTATCATCATCATTCTTGACTTTGATTTACCAGAAAGAAAAATATTGACACTGAAAACATTATTTTTTTTCATCCACAAGCTACTATTTTCAAGATCATTCTCTTCTAATATTACTATATTAGCATGCAAGAGACACACAGGCAGATTCCTAATGCATTTGTACAGAAGCCATCAAATTCTGCAGCAGGAATATATTTATGATGCAGTGAATACCATCTATATGTGTTGTTAAAACTGTAGCTCTGTATCTACTGCTAGTATTGGCATTTAACAGGTGCTCAGAGCCCAGTAAACTACTCTGTAAACAGCTAAAAGCCACTTAATGACCACACTCAGACCACTGCCTTATCTTTCTTGTGCACATCTCAGAAAACCAGTGAGTACAGAGCACTGTACATCAGTACAGCTGCCATCAGTTTTATTTAGGCACGGGTATGAAGGCCCACATCTCTGACCTTCATGGTTACGCACAGAAAATATCAGTAATTGTTTCCAGAAAATACCAGGTTACTATCAAACGAGGTAAGTCTCATCAGTCACTGTGCCCTACAAAAGTCTTTTTCTGCTCACATCTAATGCAGAAAATAGTCCAGAACTAGTGCAAATATTCCACCTGCGACCTCCAGAAAGCTCTCTTTAGTCTCCCTCTTCCCAGCAGAATACCCAACCTCACATTTTCTAATCATTCTGAGGAGGAGCTCATTCATTCTCCAGTGTTCTCTGGGTGTGATCTCTGTATTAAAAGTAAATATTCACTTAACACTTGACCACAACACTCTACTAAAGACAATGCAACAGAAAATTGATGTTATAATTTAAAGAGAAATTTCAATTCTTTATATTTGAAAATGGAACATTTTTTCATTCACTGTATTCTGCCCTATAGCACTACTTTAACACCCATCCCCCTATATTTTCTTTAATTTCTGCTGCTGCCCACATCTGTTGGGAATAAACAGCAAGAAAACTGTTGCTCTACTTCACACATGTGGCTGCACACAGTTACCACTGCACATCCTGGGGTTTGGACTGTGATTTTTGACATTATGCCTCTATGTGTCCATCCTTTTTATTTTATTTATGCATTTGTTTATTACTGTGGATTTGGTTGCTCTTAGTTTCCATATTTACAAACTACAGGAAGAGGGGTTTAGAAGCATGTATCTGCTTACTCTGGTATCACCTCTTCAACTCACATGTGCTTTTCATTCTCTTGCTGATTACCTCCTTGGAAAAAATTCTCACCGACAGAACACACTTTGGATCTTCCATAGGACTGTTCCCAGACTTCATTTCCCAAATATCATTTTCATTCTCAGTGCCTTGCATGTTATAGGACTAACTACCCAATGTTAGTTTAAAGTTCCTTTTCTCTAGGTATTCCCAGAAATATCAGAGCCATGCTTCTCTCCTGCCAGCTTTCACTCCTGTGCCTACAGTTACTCTTTCTCACTTAAAGTTTATAGGATTTGAGCTGGAGCATAGCATTCAAATTGACACTACAAAGCACATATGGAACATTCAACTACAGCATAACAAATCAAATTAATTACACAGCAGAGAACATTAATTACACTACTATGATTTGTAAATACCTATTTGCTAGTCAAACAATTAATTAATTCCTATTGAAACCAATAATATTTCCTATAGGATTTAATTAATTCCTATATCCTTCATCTTCCAGAATGCATAAATGCATTGATGTCCATATTTCTTGTCCACTGAGACTCAATGACATTCTACTTCCAGCTTAACGGTCTATTACAGGATATTTTAGCTCAGGCCACACAAAACAATTTCATTATTTCTAGAGGAAACCAGCACACATTTTAAGACTACTTGACAGTCTCACCTGATACAGTCAGGAATGCTCAGAAAGCTCAGCTGTCCTGAAGAAGTGATCAAGCTTTATATGACACATTATAAGATCTCAAATTAAAGCATCCTTTTAGCTCTATACTGACCCACAGCACACTGAACTTGGTGTGAATTTACAACAACAATCTGGCAAACTTCAGTGGAAGCTGCAAGTGTTTATGATTTCTCACAAAACAGACCATTCCTGTAGCAAGGGAGGAAAATTTTAGCATAAGCAATTATTGATGTTATAAGCTTGTGACAGTCATGAAAATTGTGGTACCGTGGGGAAAAAAAAGTAGTATCTTGCAAGATGAAAAAAAGTGAATATTTAATAACTTACCCCTTCTGCCTTCTCTTCTGTGTTAGCCAGCATTTCCTGGAGGGCCCGTACTGACAGAGACTGCTCCAGCACAAAGGTGCAGATGGACAAATCAGGTGGAACATTCTAGGTAGAAAAAACCCATGAGATCACATTAGTAACAGATTTGCTGAATAGCAATTTCCAGTGCCTCTATTTTCCCTTCACTTTCCATGAATCTGAAACTTCTGCCATATCTTTGAGGCTATGAAAGCCAGCTACATACTGGGCTGCAACAGTTAAGTCTTAAGTCTTAGCCAGCAACAAAGGGAAGCAACTCTTCCCCTGGCTCAGCATTTGTAAACTGACACCTCAGGTACAAAGTCCTCTCTCAGTAAAAGAAAGAAATGCTCAATAAAAGAAAAAACTAATTAATTTCATCAAGTTCAGCAGAGATCACCAGAACTGTCAGGGCTGGTGCACTCACCCTGTGTGCCTGTGGGGAGGTGGGCTTGATCAGCCTAAATGGAGGAGAGAGAGGTCTTACAAATCTAGTGGTGGTTACAGGGAAAATGGAAGCAGAATCTTCTTGGAGGTGCTCCTTGAAAGGCCGCAATACAAGATGTACCAAAAAAAAATTACAGGAGAAAATTAGGAGTAGAAGAACTACCAAGCAAAGCAGTGTCTAATGTCTGCTTGGACATTAGCATATGGAACATGAGTCTCAGGCGTTATGCTCAGATTGTAAGGGAAACCAAATTCAGTCTTTAGGCTACTGGTAGTAGCCATACCTCATTTTTGTGATGAAGGTCAAGATTAATTTTCATAGCAGAAACATTAGACACAGAGTAATAAGGCCAGGCCAGCAGTTTCTCAACCTGCAGGGCAGTATGCTTCACAATAGTCTGCTCTAACTGGGATAAAACTAAAGAGTCGTATAAAAATGAATATTAAATTTGTCATGATTGAAAAAAAAAAAATCATTGAGTTATTGAAAAGATAATTTTCCAGACTATCATAAAATTCATATAAAATTGAAAGAAGTTTGTAATAGCATTGCCTAAGTTACAAAGTAGCAAAGTAAAATTAGATTTTATGTGGGGATCTTTTCTTCTTTTAATAGAATATGAAACTCCTACACACCTTTACTTGCCTCCAGAAACTCTTTCATATTTCTTCTCTTTTTCTTTTCAAGTTAGTTGCATATTTTAGTTTAGGAATACTTTTATTGACTATTGGAAATCAAGTTTTACACCATGAATGTTTTTGCTACTAAAGATGTAAAATCGCATATTTACTCAAACTGTGCACAACGTGAAGAGACCTCTTCCAAGGCCAAATTGCAAAAGGTAGCTGGAAAACCATTTCATTCCCACTTTTTTTTTTCAAAAAAATTTTTCTTTTGTAGCTACTCAGACACTACAACAGTCCTTTTCATGCTAGTACTAGGCCAACAGACAGATAATTAGATTCTCTGCAAAACATCCTTGTAAGGTAAGTACTATCATAAGCCTTTATTTTACAAAGCAGGAGGGAGAGCACTCAAAGACTGCAGGTTGCAAGGTGTTGCTTCTACTCAGTAAATGTGAGGACAATTTTCCGTTCTAGAAAGTCTCACAGAAACAAATGGTGTAACAGTCCAGCTCACCCTCAGTTCTCCCCAGTGAAGACTGAATGACTGATAAACAATAGTATGACCAAGACAGCAAAAAGATGCTTTGTACACTGTGCTCAGAAATGAACCAAAGCTACATTTTCTGTTCCTGGTTATAAGTAAACACCTATAAGCAAACAAAGTCTCCATAACAATATTCCCACTGTCAGTACATAAGCAGGATTTTTGCTGGCAGAATGTCTCACACATACTATTTTAAACCTATCATTTTTTTACTGCTGAACCTACCCTACAGGTTATACACTTTTAAATACAGAAAATCCTGCATGATTTCACAGATTGATCAAGCCAACATAGCAAGGACACCCCTTCATCCATTTCTTTCTCCTTTATGTTCAAGACAGTCAGAAGCATTTTCTTCCCTCCCTATTTAAACCGAGATATGAAGTCTCAATGAACATTTTTCATCTATTCTCATAGGGCAGTAAGGCACATTTTTTGCTGCCAGAGACTAATAAAGGAGAACTGTATGAGACCATTTTGCTTTAATTAAGTGGAAGAGCCAGTTTCTTTTTCATGAGACAAAAAAGAGAGCACATCATCCCACCTTATCTCAGTTGCATGTATGCCTAGACACTTAGTGGACCTCAGAGAGCACTGTTTCCCTAAGTGCTGAAGACAGATGCAACTACTGATGCCTGCAGTAAGCACGTGAATTGGACCTTCCTCTCTGGCAGTTCCTCACCTGGATCTGCTCTACTGAAGATCCAACGGGCAAGGTTGCATCAAACATGCCACGTACAACAATCAAAGCATGACAAATGTGGAACAGATGCAGAGCTGCCAATATATTCAGCTCAGTTACAGCTCTGCTCACCCCTATACACTCCATTTCAATGCTGATGCTTTTACAACTCTGTATTTAAAGGATGAGGCTTCAGGCTGGCATACAGATGCAAACTAAAAGTTCCTGTTTTGAATAGCCCTCTCCATAAAACAATAATTCCAGGTAATCTTTAAACCCTCATTTAAATATACCAAACATTATTCACAGTGCATTTTCCAATTCATAAAAATGAGGAAGGAAAACAGTCTTTGTCAGATCTCTGATTATCTACTGTATTTCTCATATTATCTCAGAGAGAGAAGACAGAATACAAAAACCACAGATATTCTATGTTACACTGGCAGCCTAATATTCCCTATCGAAAGGTATCTTCATACAAATTATACAGTAGATTTTAGTACCCAGTCTGAAAAGTAATTGCATATTCTAGGTTCCATAAGGAAAATCTGTAGCAACCAGTTCTTAATATCAGAGGACAGTAATACTGAGGACAGGTGAAATGTGTAGGCAGGTTTTTTTGTTATTGCTTTGCTAGACTATGAGCACACTATCAAATAATAAATCATTTTAAAGAAAATATTTTGCTATATGTCTAACAACCACCCACCAGTGCACTTTTAATAAATACCAAAACTACCAGGAAATTCTCAACAGTTTAATGATAACAATACATCCCTGTTTTGAGAACAGAACACAATCTATAGCCCCAAAAACTGCTCAATGCTCAAAAACAGATTACTCAACAGATATAAATAACCATTTTGACAATCTTCAATCTTCTTTTCTGCCAGTTTTCACTGTATTTAGCTTTCTAAATTAAGGCATAGAAAATTAGTTCATATTCCAAAAAGCTTTTTTTCTTTTGTTTTGTGACAGAGTATATGAGGAGGTCCCTTGACAGTACAGGGAATCTGGATTCCTTGAAAAAATTGGTGGAAAATTCTGATAAACAATGACAGTATTCAAAACAACTTCTCTTCAGTTTATTTTTCACATGTTTGCAAAATCAATTATATTTTAATGGATTTGCACATAAAATATAGCCAGTGACTTAAAAAAGTAAAACTCAGTAATTCCAGTATATCTCAGAGTTTAGAGCATTACTGATTTTGGCCACCAGTTCTTGTTCTTCTACTCAGTCATAATTACTAATATGCAAGTAGCATGATTTAAAAAAAAGTTATTACACAAATAAACTAGAAATGCTATATTAAATTTTAAAAGGAGATTACTTTCTCCTAGGAGAAGAACAATATGTAACTATTAACTTTTTCTATTGTTCCATTGTTTGTAATAGCCCAATCAGCAAAATTAGACAAGTTAAAATAATGTAACAGTCATCTGTGTTTTTAAAGCATATCTATTACTGAATTACAGAATTATTTAGAAAATTGGTGAACTCTTTATTTCTTCCCATCATTTTAAACTATATTTATTGTGTACACTAGTTTTCTGTAGTAATATTTGCATAGTAAATTATGCTTTACTCTGTGGGAGGCAGAATCGCAAATTAGATAATCATACCCTTTATTAAAAAGGTGTTTTGAGTAAAGCTTTTGAAACACGATTTAAAAATATCCCTAGCTGTATTCCAACCCACAACTGAATCATGGATACTGAATGTATTAATTACACTCTATTTCACTTTTTAGGAAATTACTATTTCCAAGCATACCACACTGCACAATGAAAGCAAGAGACTGAGATGCAAAACTCAGTCCTGCTGTCATTACTCTGGTGGTCACACAGTGCTAACAAGCCACAGTAATGTATGACTTGCTCATATAATATGTTGCATATGATCTTGTGAATGTAAACTGAACTTCTGCCTCTCATAAATATTAATACAAGACTGAAGAATAATAAATTACATCAGCAAACAGAATTCTATCTCTAAGAATAAGCAGCTTTACGTTGGCTTTATTTTTCTTCCTAGTTATCTGCAAGCTTCTTAGTTATTTTCCTAGGCTCAGGGGGGTGGGTTTATTTCTCTTCTAATCAGATTCCCAATGAAATGGACTTGCAGGTATTTAATTCCTAGCTGTATACTAAATATTCACACAGCAATGCTTAAAGAAATCATCTAATTAAGTAGCCTGATTTACACAGTATCTATCATTTGCATCATTGTCAAAAAATGAGATGTGGGTGTTCATGACTTTTTTTAAAACTAGCTCATTTACTAGATGCCTGACTTTGAGAATCCAAGCAGGACGACTCAGAAAATTAATTTTAGTACAGAATTTAAGCAAAACATCTGTAGTGCTATTTGTGGGAGCAGCCTGAAAGAAACTGAACCCACCAGATATTTTCAAGTTACATTTAAATTTATACATCTCCATCTTTCTGGCCATTCTTTTTACTTAAATGAGATTCTGTCTGGTGACAGTGATAGAACACATTCAATATTACCAAGTAAAAAGATCCATTTCTAGGACTCTATATAGAAGGCTCAGCTTTGCATGTTTTCATGCTTGTCATCAAAAAAAGGGACTCAGTACAGAAATATATGGGTCTGACGACCGGTCCCGTCAGCCAAATAGGATGAACCACAGTCATCAAATCCCAAAGAGGAAAAGATAGAGAATTAATTAGGAGGCTTACAGTTTCAGTTCTATAGAAAGGATGGTGTCAAGTAGCACTGCCCTCTCTACAGCACTCCTCCAGTAACACTGTCAAGCTCCCATGTGTTCACCATCAGTAGACTGTGAAGGTTGCCTGGACACCTCCTAAAAAAAGTTTGCTATCAGTTGCTTATGACTGTTTCAGTGTGAAATTACCACTTTCTGTATGAGGCTTTTATAGGACATTCTGTCCAAAACAGTTGTTTCCCTCAAAACAAGAGAAGTTCTCAACATTCAAAACGTTTTAGGTTACTATATCTAAAAACTGTAATGCCCCCATGTTTTAGGAAGAGCAGCTTGACAAGAGAGTGGCTTTTTGTCACAAATACGCTTTTCACTTTTTCTAGGAAAAAACTTCAAAAATCTGGTCAAATTCTACTTTCTGAAATACATTGTTTTTCACACAGTGAAAAGTATTTTGTTAACAATTGAAAGCTATAAAGAGTCCTTTTTCACAGGACAACTGTTTCAGGGGATAAAACTTAGAAACTCACGGGAATACCAGGAGGATAAAATGAGAACAGGGTCAAAAAAAAAAGAAGGAAAAAGGAGACAAAAACAGGGAGAAACAGATAGTGATGGAACTGAGGTCAGACCCAAACACATTGCCATCAGTTCCTTTTCAGATCCTAGAACACAAGACAGCTCCATGTCCTCAATGGTTCTCTTGAATCATGTTAGTTGCCCATGCCTCTACATGCTGATCTCCTTGTTAATCTGACCTAAAGAATCAATTGTTTTAATTTTTAAAAAAATATTCTCTTGTGGTCACACATAAAACATTTCCCCATCTTGTCCAGATTTCCAAGTGAGGAATTCTCTCTTTAAAAAGTGTTAGATTTGATAAACCCAGCAGAGAAATAAATCTAAATACACTGAGCTTACTTTCTGTTGATATATGAAACACTAGTCTACAGTAGTTTTTGTCCGATTACAAGGAGTTACTAGTTTTTATCTCCATAAGAGTTTACACAACAATAAAGACCAAAATCCTTCCCTACTCATTTTCAGATAGTGAATGTCATCTGCTGGTCACCATGGAACAGAGTTCATTGACAAAGAAAATTGTGTGCACCTGAAACTTAGGCTGTACAAACTTGAAGGTGTAACAACATTCAGAAAGAAATTGCTTCTTGGGTGTTTTTTAACTCTTAAAATCTTCTTTAAAGATCCAAAGGAAACCTATTTCTATTTAGGCTGATATTACTTAAGTATAATAATAGTATTTTCCTTTGATATTACTTAAGTATAATAATATTATTATCCTTGATGCTGAAAACAGTGTCAAAATTTCATCCGACAATTTTTCAGCTTTTGATCCTTGGAAACAGCTTTGATCCTGAGAGCTGTCAAAGGTCTCGAGGCCATTATTAACAGAGCAGACAATGTTAATTGCTTGGAAGTTGTAATTCCTGGTACAGTGTTTAGTTTCTTTAAGGGTCTCAGACATTACAACTCTAAAATGGATAAGTAAAGAGGCTTTTTTCTCTTACCCCCCATCTCTCCCTTCTAGTCTCCTTTCTAACTGCATGTAAGTCCAACATACCTACATTACTGAGAGCTGCTTCCTTTTTATCTGTTCTCTGAAAATTTTAAACTCTTAGCAACAGATAAAAGTGCTATTGTGTAAGGAGCCATACAACTACATTACAGCACCACCAGATAAACTCAATCAATGAACTCAACACCCATTGCAATATATGCTGCTGTAGCCAGAAGCTCAGATGAACATTAGCTAATAGTGTGCCACCCTAATGCAGTGTAAATGTGTTAATTTTTAAGGTAATTAGGAAAATCCCATGCTCATTAATAAAATTAAAAAATCTTACAGGATCAACAGTGCTACAGAGGTTCTGGGCATACATCCAAACTAAGAAAACACAGTTTAACTTCATATTGATCCTGCAAACTCTATCTTATTATGCTAATCTTATATGTATTATCCAAAACTTTAACTTTCCGTTTTATTCTTAGAGATTATGTTGTATTTGCAGCTACTGCAACAAGTAATGGAAAAATCTAGGATATTATCAGTTGGGTATCTACTGTTGCTTTAGAATCTGAAAGGAAGCAGCTATCCTTTGATTCTTGCAGCATCAGAAACATGACCTTTATAAAACACTATTTAGCCCCTTTCTGAAAAGCACAGCAGATCCCCAAGAGGAAAATCTTCCTAATCTCTGACCAGATTTAATATAAGCCATGCACATTACAATAATCATATTTCAAAGTAGGAATCCTATAAACTTTCAGGATCAAACAAATAGGGCAAATGTGCACATATTTTATGACTGTAATAACTGACATGGCCTGACCTGTGTCAGTGGAAGTCTTACCTCTGCATAATAATCAATAGATCCTTATTTGCCGAGATTCTCTTACTGTTAAATTTATCCCCTTGCTGAAATCTTCACAGTAGAACTATAGCATGTAAAATTGACATCCAAATAAACATAATGACTAAAGTCCAGAGTATCAACTCTTATAAGTAATTCATCTACTTTGCAGCGAACATGAAGCAATGTCTAAGAGAATCAAAACCCGTTTATTTATCTCGTAAACTATCAATTATAAAACGTAATGCATACAAATTTTAATTTTTTAGGATTTTAAGTTTTCAACAATTACATTTTCCATTTTATGTTGCTGAAATCAGTGTTTAGGCTGTGTAACTAGGAAAATCAGTGCCTATCTAATACTGCTGGAATAGGGGACTGGAAATTTATGCTGACTCACCTCTGATTTGTCCTTAAACAAAGGAAAGGAGATGCATCATCAGCACTCTCCTGGGCAACAGAGTTTAAAAGTAACAAAGCATACATAACTACCCAAATCCTTTGTGGCAAGATGCAACAATGCACTTAGGTACTTGCAGCACTAAATTGCATATTAACGGTCAATATTTTCTTTACACATCTGTAAAGTAAATCAGTTTTTTATAGCTTAAATGAATAATGCATACCTCTGTTTTGAGTCACTACTCATCCATGTGCTTAATTCAATTTTAAAAAAAATATTCAAAACAAATTAAATGCAACCACCCACAGAATTTTCAGTCTATCCCACCACCTTAACAGAAGCTAAACATGTTTTATGAAAATTTATGTGTGCCAGTCCCGATTGGTTGGCAAAAAATTAATATATTATAAAGCCATTTTATGAAGATGAACATTATACCATGTCTCAGTTCTTTAATTCATTTTGTCCCACTTGTTATATGTCTTTCAAAGGTAGTAAGTCCATTCGGACTTGGGCTGGATGTTACGATCCCCAAATTATTTTGCACTCCAGACTGTTTGATTTGATTTACTTGATTTAAAATTATATCAAAAAATACATTATCTTAAAAGGTACATATTTATCTCTGTAATATAAAGCAAATCAATTAGAAGGGTATATTGAAAGTTGCTCAAAAATGTATTTTTAATAATAAATTCTTGTCGTCTTAGAGAAACTCTAGCAAATATTTGGGTCAGGGACAGAAAGGTTTTAAGAGTCCTAAGAGGAAGAACTGTCTGGCAGGAAATTTTCCAAGGATTTAAAGACCCCTACTGTCAGAGTTCCACTGCTGATAAAAAGTGCAAAAATACTTTGAAGCATAAATATTTGCTTAAAAAAAAAAAGTTCACCATACATACTCAGAAATTGTGGTTTATCTTTAAACATGTAAAATATATAAAGCCCCTGCTTGCCTGTGCATGGAACTGCATTTGAATATCCACTGCACGATGTAAAAAATAAACACTTACTTGACTATGCACCTCTATTACTACAAAGTCAAAAAGAATAATTGGAAGAATAATTAATTAGTGATTATTTTTTCACCTTCTTAAAGATTCAAATTTTTCCTGTTTTGGTCTAACGTGCTGAAATATTGTTACTAACCTGTTAAGAAACAACCAACTGCTGCTTTAAAGAACTCTCTGCTAATCATTCAGTAACACACCAGAAAAAAAAGCTGCCACAAAATACTGTCTAGACAGAAATATACACATATATTTCCCACCTGCCTCGGAAGTGAATTAAGCAAGAGGCAATAAAGCAAGAGGCTTAAAAATTCAGAGACAGTAAAGAAAGTCTCAAGGACCTGGAAAACCCTCTAGACTTCTACTCTTTTCCTGTTACTCTTAAATACACATTCAAGGAGGGAGTATAACTATAAGTTCACAGATATCACTCCTACATGAGACTCTCACATTCATTTAGATCATTCACCAAGCTGGAGTTTCTTCCTTTGCCATAGTCAAGTTCTTCCTTTCTAAAATTTCACATTCTGACATCACATAATAACTATGCACCTTTGCAGAGATCTATTATGCACAACCACATTTTATTTTCTAGATGGCTTTAATATTATTTTACCAATATCTCAACTTTCACACAGCCAAGCAAAGATATTCCACTCCTCTACTAAGGCGCATGTCCATGTTGAGGATTTAACATAGCCTTTCAAATATTTTTTATACTGGTTTATCTTCTAAAAAACAAACAATCAAAAAAATCCACATACTTGTAAGTTTTTCAAAATAATCAGAACTCTTTTTTATTAATTCTCCTAACGAATTTATGTTCTCTATAGAAATAAAACAATTCTAGTAAGAATTATGCAGACAGTTAAGTGTATGTGAAAATCAAAGCTCCAATGGAAACTATAGATACGGATAACCTCCATAATAAACTAGCCAGAAACATGCAAAAGGAGAAGGAATTATTTTGCCATTTTAACAAAGACTTTTAAAGTCATTAATCTGTACACATTCTTGCAACTGTATCAGCCCAAAGAGGCTTAATTAATTGTTAGTGTACTGCTGAGTAAATCAAATATCAAATACAGCACTCAAAGTTTATAAAGCTTTATTCTTACAAGAGCTAATCACACTAGCCATGTTTCTTATTTAAAAATAAGACCTCATTGCAATACGACTTCATTTCTATGGACCTTCTGTATTGCCTCATACTTACTCAACTTACACATACTAAAGAGAAAAATTCTCTATTACTGGACTTTCAAATTTATTCAACAATGGACACTCAAATGGTTTCTTGGCATGTCTGTTCATATTTCATATTGCACTGAGCAGAATATCTGTTTGCTTTCTGGGACCTCTGTCCAACATCATGGAAGTCCTGCACTAGGTCTGTTTCTTTTTCTCTTATGGAACTCAAAATGTTGCAGACATTTCCATTGTCCTTCATACAGAAATAACTTGTTTCTGCTGTTCCTTTTACTGATCAATATCCACCTTGGCCATTTCAAGGATCCTAAACTATCTAAACTAATTCATCCTATATTATCTAAAGCCATTTGAATAATGGGTGTCGATTTTTATTCACATGTCCTACAATAATTACCTTATCGCCTGCTGTAAAAAATGTGCTGTAAAAAATGTACTGTTCAATTATAACTGGTCAGTACTCAGAGAAACAAGAAAACCTGAAATTCATAACTTCCTGTTACCATTAAAAGACATTTAGATGTGGGATAGAAGTAGAGTTTGCAGGATTGTTAGGGGAAGATTCTATCAGTCTTTTAAAATCAGCCCAATGACATTATCTGTTCTTGTTTGATAGCATGTAAAAATTCAGTTCTCATGAAAAGGCAACATTTTTGTGGATGGTATCTTTGTAAATATGCCAAGACAAAAGTAAAAATACCTGGTAGACGGAACAAGCTTTCTATTCCTAAATATATGCTTTATATCCAGTAGGGAAGAAAAAGAGACCTTCTAAGGAGTTAAAGCTCAAAAACACCAATTAGCATTATTCACAGGGAGTCATTATACTTACGAGAATATTACTTTATAAAATAAAAGAAAAACTATCCCACACTCCATTAAGCAAAACCTAAGCTTCAACTCCTTCCAGCTCACACAGCTTCCCAATTAGCAGGTTGCAGGCAGAGTAAAAGTAGACTGCACACAATCACTGCTCTACAAGAGCTTTGCACTAGGCACAGAGAACCATAAAACTCCTTTTGGCTTATAAATGGTGTTTGAACAGCCCAAGCCAAAACTTACAGATAAGGAGGACATCTTAAGCTGCTAATCATACAGTGGGAAACCAGAGTATTGTTCTTGTCCTCCAGATATTAAAGACATATTGGTTCAGTAAGAAAAACAAACTAGAGATTTCATGTATCAACTGCTTGTCCATCACTCTTATCTACAGGTTTTCAAACAAACAAACTTCCAGTAATTATTCAAAGATAAACTCCCAGGAGAGGCAGCCTGAACTCTGACCTTTCACATTGATGCATAACATTTAAGAGCAAAATCACTCATTTTACAGTACGGTCTCTGATTTTTTAATGCAAAATAAAGCAACTGTTCTTTTGTTTGTGAAAGCAGAAGGTCTTCTTGTATTCATATTCAGTAACCCACCAGCAAGCATTAGGAAAGTTACTAAAACAACTTGCATTTGGGTTTCAAACACAGGGACACAAAGCATAAATCTTCAACTTCAAAACTACTTTCACTGACACAACCTTCCTCTTCCAATCCAGACTATTTACAAACCAACACCTTTAATTTAATATTGCAAATACTCTTGTTATGACAGTAAGTTACGGCATTCCCTTGGTTGTTACAAAAGCACAAATCTTCTTCCTCTTTTTTTGCTGGGGAAGTAACCAGGAAGAAAAGCCTAAAATCTTGAAAATCACCACCTAAAAGGCCTAAGTTTCAAAATGTATTAAGAAATAAATAACAACAAGTGTCTGATACTCTTTTTTCAGTTCTGTTTCAAACATGATTAATATTATATACCTCAAACAAACACAGACTCACTCCTTAATAGGCCACATTTCCTTGTCCTAATTTTTGAGAGCCCACTGGGCTAGGATTATTCACAGGAGTCTGCTGAGCCAGATTTAGCACAACAGTCCTTAAAAATACTGAATACAAAGTAATAATACCATGACTTAAGTGCTAAGCAAGGCTACAAGGCTAATGTGAAACTGCTATTTTAGATAAACGCTCATTTAAAGGGCTTAAAATAACATATTTTTATGTGTTCTTAGCTTGGAACACAGATTTATGAACCTGTTTTTTTCAGGTTTTCAGCTGTGCAGCTACATATCAGTCTAATTAAAATTCAAACAACTGCTTTGTATATAACTACTCTGCATTTGCTAATGACGTACATTCTACCATAAACCCATCAGAGAAAATATTTGAAATGCTGAGCTCTAGGGGACTTGGCAGAATATGCCACCATGTAACCTTGTGATGTTCAGTTTCCCAGGGTAAGGCAGTAAGCCTGAAGCTGTCAGGGCTGTGCTTGCACTAAACAGCTAACAGTTTTAACTTTCATTAGACATGAATGTACAGCAAGTAAGAACTCCTTCCTCAAAATATTATGCCTTTGCTCTATGAATCACTTTATTTATCTTTCAAGGACTTTCTTATGGTATTTTAGTGCATTTGGGGAAGGCAAACAATCTGTTTGCAGTCCTTAACACCTGGTCCCAAGATTATTAAAGAGTCCCAAGACCTGCATACTAAATGGGGAAGAAGACAAACCCAACCATCAAAACCCATCAACTATGTATTTGGGTAAGGGCATTGCTTTGAACAGAATGTTCAAAATGCACATAGACAAACCCATCATGCAATGATAGCAACTCTTCTTTATAATAGTAACTGTACTAAAAAAATTAGGACTTGGAAGCTAAATCACAGCAAACTGGTAGGTTTCTAGAAGCCCCTTGAAAATTCACCAAACCAATTACAGGATTGAACACCACATATCTGACCTTCAATCACGGTGTTTGTCTCACAGCCATATCTCAGATAAGATTTTCCAGCACAATATCTGCTTCTTTTTACCTTTTAATCTTTAAATAATGAGAGGCCGAAACAGTTACTGGTATATATAAAGGAAAATGGATGTAATGGGATTTTTCAGGTTTTCTTCACTTATTTTAGACCAGAAGTGTAATTCCTACATCTGTTCCACTACAAAAAACAAACAAACAAACAAACAAAAACACAAAACAAAAACCCACACAAACAAACAAGGGTGGGGGGGAAAACAACCACCAGCTACCATCACAGGCAATTTAGGGTTTGGTTGGTTGGGGTTTTTTTAACATACGTTTTGATAATGAAGAAAGTTGCAAACTACATATTTGACTGGAGAAATTACAAGTCATGCTTTGTTTGTTAAATTACATAAATTATACAGCCTTAGGTTAAGTTTCTTGAATGGACAGCCTCTGTCACTAACAGTATGAGACCCATCATTAATATTAAAAAAACCCTAGTATTTCAAAATTGTCTTGCATTGATTAGTTGATAACAGCGATAATGCATGCACAGATATCACATGTACTACTCTTTTATTCAGTGCCATCACTTGGAGTACTATCATCAACTAAGCTTACCTACAAAACTGTTCTGATTTTCTCTTTCAGCTTTTGTTGCTGCATTTTCAGATTACAAGTCATGAACTCTACCAGCAGATTCAGGAATGCAGAACTTTCCTCTGGAGGCTTTTCCCAGGTGCTTTATCGATGACAGCCTTAAATATTTCTAAAATACATTTCGACAAAAAACTCCCAAGTACGCAATACATTAAAAGTCTTCCAGTAAAACTCCATGGGTTCTAAACAACTAATATTAAGCATGTAGAGTTATCCCCAATAACACAGAACTGGCCTATAGCAATGTCATACTTTTAAAAATATTAAATGGGTGTGATTGAAAAACAAACTCTTTCCTATTCATGAAGGTACATTTTGAAGATAGGAAGACCTTTTAATTCCTTTTTTGGCAGTAAGTAATGCTTTATTATGATAAAACTTAATGTATATCTCTGGCAATATTGGATTTGATAAAAAATTTCTCCGTAAGATCAGAAATAATCCATCCCCATGTGAGTTTAAAATTCTTAATGTCTGCTTCAACAGGAGCTCCTATACAGACAATGAGAATAGTAAGGTATCCTAGATTGGATATATTATAATTACACTATGTAGTCTGTGATGGCTTGCTTGATAGCACAAAATTGTTAAAAAAACCTTTTTAAAAACTACCTGAGTTACAGGTGACAGTACAAATACGCTAAATTTTATTGTTATGCCTAGTAATAATGCCCACAGTTTTCAACTCATATATCTGTTGCTGCCTTACATCCATGGAGCTCTGACACAGTGTCTGTCATAGTCCGAATGTTTCACATTCATTTTAAATAATTCACTTTCCATCTCAAAAAAAATTCTGTTGGTTTTTGGGACGAAGTACAAGGATCACAATCAGGTCTGATGAATATAGCTACACGTCTACATTTAGTCTCAAAATTTATACAATATTTAAAAGAAGTAAAAATTGGATATACATAAATAATAAAGATAATATTTACAATTATGAAAATTATATTTTGCTTAAAACTACATCCAAATGTGAAACACACCGTTATTATTCACATTGCTTCTACAGAGCATTTTCATGGGAAAGAATAACTCACTGAACAAAATCCTGTCTGATCTACACCTATGAAGACTCCATTTACCTGTGTCTAAATTATGTATGTAAAGTAGAGCAAGTAATGTGTAAGTATGCATATATTTGTTAGCAACTCTTCATTTAAATTATTAAAATCAAAGGTCTCAGGGAAAGTCTGCTAAATGGAGTACTCTGAACATTAGATTACATAAGATTAAGTGCCATCTTTGCCATTAAATAGGAATATTCATTTTGGCAACATGACACAAAAGCAGTTAAAATGGGCTTGGAGGTACAGCTACAAAGCCTTGCCCAAGCCCTGACAGATTTTTTGACTCTTTTAGATTAATAAAATGGAAACACAAGTACAGAAATGAGTGACAGCAACTATCAAAAAAAAAGTCCAAGCAAACACCCACATTACTATATGGCAAATTCACAGAATGATCCAATGTAAACACAAGCAACCAACACTGATCTGATTTGTCAGTGTGAATCAAATTTTAAAATACTCAGTATTTCATTACATCATTAACTGCTCAAAAGGCATCTACCTTCATCCATACATTTATGGACATCATGTGCTTTTTTTATATTTTGGATTTACACAATCAAAAACTGCACAGCACAGGAACTGTTTCTCAGCTGTCAGAAAGAGTTTCAGACTCAGTCTCTCTGGACACAGATTATTGCCTTTGGCTGTAAAAGACAAAAAAAAAAAGTCAATCCCTGACTTCAGATCTTAAAACTCTGGAAGACAAATGAAGAAAAGTTTTTCTCCCAGAGACAATCAGGGCACAGGAGTTCAGGCCTGTGTCCCACCATTCAGGATGACACCCTTCTCCAGACACCCATACAGAATTTGACTGCTGACATGGAAACTGCTTGCATAAATACTAGCGAATCATACTTTCATGTAGCCTTGCCTGTGCCAGATGTTCAACTTTCCCTAGTCTGTCTCCCCACATTCTTCTCTTCCCTTCTAGCACAGCCACCTGTCCAGCTCCTGCTGATTCATCTACTTGCTGAAAATAGACCAAAAAAAGGGCAAAGAAAAAAAACCAAATCAAAAAACTGGTATTTGTCAGCACAAGAAACAGCAGGTAAGTCGTAAGACATCAGACTTTATTTTCTATCCCGTTACACAACAGTAGCATCTGGGGACCAACAAAGAACAGAACATCACCGACATATTCTGGGTGAGGGAGTCAAGAGGACCAGCCAACTTGTCTACACCAGTCCAGCACAAAATCTGAAGAATCCCTCTGCCCTGGCACAGGAGTAGTGACTCTTCCAAAGCAAAAACTGAGAATAAGTTATCAAAGTCCTACTTTCATGTGAAGTCCCTCCTCACTTTACAAATAGAATTATGAAGGGCATTTTTTTTGGACTCTGCTTTCAGCACTGTCACTGATACATAAAAGTTTCAAACCATCAGGATCAGACATTGCACTGCCTTGTTGAAAAAAGTTGAAGGGAAAAAAAAAAACAACTTGGAAGGCTTTTCAGATCTTAAAAAACCCTCACTATGTTATACACCCCTCTCTAAAGTCCAAATTATGGAAACCTCAAGAGGGGAAAAAAAAACCAAAACACATAGTTTTTATCACTCCTTTTAAATGATGTAAAGCAGTTCTTCTGTACCTCAGAGCATCATAAAACTAAAGCCTGTCAGTTTACCACCTGCCATAAAAACAGAAAAAGACACCAAAACATTGTGTCATTTAGAAAAGAGTACCTGAACTTTCAGTGTTCTGCTGTGCAGTCATTCACAAGGGATCAAGACCACATTTGTGACTAGCCCAGAGTCAGGTATTTTTCATTCAGCACTATGGACAGGGATGGTTTTCAGGAGCTGTTTAAAACAACAGCTGCAGCTTGTTTTGATTTTCAAAAGTCCATGCATTATCTAGGTCTAAAGAAAAATTACTTCAACAGCAGACAACGTAATCTTTTAATGAAAGAATTTCCTCATACTAACAATCTGTTTATATATAAAAAGCAACAATCTTAATTTTCAAATGTACAGAAATAGATCTCACTAGCCACTGAGACAAGTTAACTAATAATAATTTTTTTTATTTGAAGAGATGGTCTTCCACACAAGAAATAGATTTAAAAGTACAGGAAACAATGATGAAACAAAATTATCTACAGACAACTGTAAAAAAGGAATTTTACAAGTGTGCTAGTTAGGGCTTTTCTGTTTTTCATACTGCCATGCTGGCAAGGAAGTTGTGGGTGCATGGCAGGAGACACAGCCAGGACAGGTGGCCCAGACTGGCTAAAGGGATATTCCATATGACATCATTCTTGGTATATAAAGTGGGAGGAAGAAGGAGGAAGAGGAGGACCATTTGGAGTGATGTCATTTGTCTTCCCAGGTGTTATGTGTGATGGGCCCCTGCTTTCCTGGGGATGGCTGAACACCTGCCCGCCCATGGGAAGCAGTGAATTAATTCCTTGTTTTGCTTTGCTTGTGTGTGTGGCTTTTGCTTTCCCTGTTAACCTGTCTTTATTTCATCCCTAGAGTTTCCTAGCTTTTATCCTTGTTTCTCTCCCCAGTCCTACTGGTGTGGGAGTGAGCAAGTGGCTGCATGGGGCTTGGTTGCTGGCTGGGGTTAAACCACAACAATGGGGTGGTTTGGTTTGTTTTGTTTTTCTAATAATCATCCCTCATTTTCTTCTTCTTACTTAAGAAATTAAAATTTATGCTATAGATTTGACAAAACCTGCTGAAGAAATAATTGCATGAGATAAGAAAAGTAAGCATTTTAAATTTTGTCTTCAGCGTGTTGTCCTCGGGTTTTGTTATTCTTGCTGTTGCCGCTTTTTCAATGTGAACAAGTTTTGATGGTTTATATATCTGATATTCTTATACATTTTAAACATGCAACCTATCCTGAGAACAAGATCTATTTTGGTACAGATTTGCTTTGAAATTGGTAGAGATTGAAATATAATTATTTTTCACTTCAGCTACTACACCTCTATAGATGAGGCAGCCATGTTTATCTTGTCAAGCTTAATTGTTTTATACTCAGAACTGCCTTCTATTAATAAAATTACACATAAGTTTATCTGTAAAGATCTGACATATTTTTTATTTATTATTTTGCTCTTCAAGATATGGGACCAATTTGAGCAATTTGCAGCCTTGGACTAAGTCAAGGCCTTTGTTGTTCCTAAACCCACTCCACTGGTGAGTAGGCTGGGGGTGCACAAGGAGCTGTGAGGGGACACAGCCAGGACAGCTAATCCCAACTAATCCAGGGGATATTTCATACCATATGATGACATGCTCAGTGTATAAAGCAGGAGGGATGAAGAAGGAATCAGGGGGTGTCCAGAGTGACAGTGTTCGTCTTCACAAATCACCATGACACACGAAGCGGCCTTGTTTTCTTTGGGATGGCTGAACATCTGCTCAGGGGAAGAGGGGAATGAACTAATTGTTTTACTTTGCCTACACGTGTGGCTTTTGCTTTACCTGTTAAACCATCTTTATCTCAAACCATGATTTTTCTCACTTTTACTCTTCTGATTCTATTCATCATCCCAACATAGGGGGATGCAAGTGGCTGCATGGGGCTTGGTTGACAGCTGGGGTTAAACTTAAACTGCAACACCAAGTTAAAATAAAATAAAGATAGCAGAGGGCAAAATAGCTTTTGTCCCATTATCAGCCAAAACTAGAGAATACAAAAGACACATGCCTGATTTGTCCAAGGCTATTGCTGTCACTCGTAAAGAATCTGTGTGTCCTTCACAACTGCAATCCAATCCACTGGCTCAGGTAATTAATTTCAAGTCAAGAACACATCTGCTATACAAACTCCCCATACTCTCTGACCCAGCCTGGGAGTCAGCTTTGCAGCAAAGGGCCTGAGGTCAGGAAGGTGAGCATGACTCCACAATGTGCCCTGGCAGCAAAGATGGGCAACAGCCTCCCATGCTGTGCCATAAACTTGTGTAGCAGGAAGTTATTGTTTTTCCCCTTGATTCAGCACTTGCTGGACTATATAGACACATAGAAAGATTTGGGTTGCAAGGGAAATTAAAAATAATCTAGTTTCAATGCTGCTGCCATGGCTGGGTTCCAACCCCCACCTTCCAGTACACAAGTTTGCTCAAAGCTCCATCCAACCTGGCCTCAAGCACTTCCAGGAACGGGACATCCACAACTGTTAGAGAGTCTCACTACTCTCAGAGTAAAGACTTTCTTCCTAATAGCTAATCTAAATCTACCCTTCTTCAGTTTAAAGCCATTACCCCTCATCCTATCACTACAGCCCCTGATAAAAAAGTCCTTTACTGTCTTTTCTGAAGGTCCTCAGTAAGTACTGGAAGGCTGTTTTAAGGTCTGCCTGGAGCCTTCTCTTCTCCAGGCTGAACAATCCCAACTCTCACTCATCTTCCTTCCTGTAAGAATGACCAAACCAGTGCATAAAAACATTCACAAAGTTATAACTTTAATATACTTTGAAATTTGATTCCATTAAAATGCTACTTTGTGATAACTTTTCCTTCAGAAAGAGTACCATATCAAATTTAGTAGCAAAAGAACTCTGTATTTGCTACAAATAAATGAACCTCAAGCCTAAAACTAAGTTGAAATGTACCTGCAAACACTATTTAATTCCTTATTTAAAATTCAAATACCTTACAATATATACAGAAGAAAAATCCATCTGCAGAATAAAGAAAAATAAAGAAATAAAGAGGATATTTTTGCTCAGTAAAGTGATTTGTCAAGCAAGTCAAAAGAAGTGAAGAAAATGGAATTTGGAAACAGTTTTTAAATGTGAGCATGTGAAATGATAATGCTTATTAAAGTGTTTGCTAATTTATTCATCTTTCATTAGTATGATGTTTTCAAAACTTTTCCTCTGATGCTGAGGGAATCTATATGACCCTCCAAAGAAACATTTGTATTGTTAACTGTTACAGAAGAAAATAAAATTCATTAAGCAATTTTCATTATGGGCCTTCCAGAGTTATTGCTGTAATGGGATAAGTATTAATAGTCAGCAGTTACCAAATTATTCTATCAATATGTATCTTCAATTTGACCATTATTTTAGTAGTGCAAACTATTTAGAGATCCTAGGGCAGGAAAGTGCATGCAAAGAAGTTGTGATAATAGAACATCAGCTACATCACGAGGACATACATCTTGAAAAATACTGGAGAAAAGCAGGGGATAGTAACAAGCATTCTCAAGAATGCAAGTCCAGGATGATAGCTGAAGTCTATTACTTGAGTTTGGCCTATTACTGGTGCTTAGTTTTACATCTCATCCTTGATACCTGGCTGGAATTCAGATGCCACACTACTGCTTGCATTAAAGTGCATCACAATCTCATTGAAATTGGAAACTAGTCTTCAAGACATGCGTGAAAATTTTTAACTCGCTCAAGAACTCTGTTGAAACCTTTTTCAAATTATCATATGCCTCTTTGAATATTTCCTATGTTCTCCCTTATATAATGCAATAGTAACATTCTATGAACACAGACATTAGGATGAAAAATACTTTTATTTATAGTCTGCTTTGCTTTAAGTATTTGGTAATTTTATTACTCCCTCACTACTTGTATCTATAAATGACTTCAAATGAGATCATCCCAGAAACTGTCAGCCCTTAAAAACTGAAACACAGAGGAGCTGCATGGGTTTTCTTTTGTTTGGTTTTTCCCCCAAGCCCATGAAGAATGAGCAGAATACAGACTGCTTCACAAAACAAGGAGAAAAAGCAGTATCAACAAACAAGCATAGAAAACTGGTATGAAATCTACACTTGACTCCTTACAGACAAGAATGTTCAGAAGTTTTACACAGAGAGAGACTGTAGATTTAATATCCAAACTTACTGAATGATAATAATTTCATTAAATAGATCTTTCTGGCCTCACAGGCAATGAGCAGTACAATCACTTCTATCCCAGCACATTTTTATTGTTAAAAAGCTTCACTTAAAACAGAGTGGCAAGAATTAATTCATCAAGATCACTGCTATTATAATGAATCATTAATATCCTAGTGAAAAATTTATTATTATGAATAATGCATTCAAAATGATGAGACAGAAAATGAAGCATTACTCTGTGAAGAATCAGAGAGAATCAAAGTGATGTTATGGAAGCTGGTAAGACAAAAAACATTATTTTTTGTTCTAAATCTTTCTAGATGTCTTTCCAGATGCTTTACCCTTATTATATTTTCTCATCAAATATTTATATTTTAACTGAAGAAAAAACAAATACGTTAAGTAACGTTCCTCCCTTTCTATGAATAAAATGTCCAAGTATATCCATTACTTTGGTCACTAAACCAGCTCTGCCCTCAGAAGGCCTATTTGTGTCTTCAAAACAAAATACTTTAAAACAAAAACCCTTCTTTGCAATAAATAGCAAAGTTGTTTTTTCAAACTACTCTATCTACTGCATACATAGCAGAGTTAGAGGAGGCTTAGATAACAAACTATTTAGACAAGATAATTTTAAAATTGCACTATGCTCTGTTAGGGAATTAGGTCTTAAAGTAACAACCTCTCCATGTAAATGCCCCAGAATAAAAACTTACCACAAACAGAACGATTGCTCTTTCCTGTGGAGTTAAAATCAGAGTAATCAAACTGGTCTTTGAAGTGCAGTACACAAAAGTTGCTCTATGGCTCACTATAACTGAGTTTGGACAAGCAAAATAATGAGTATTACTGAGATGGACTTCAGCAGCTAACTATTTTTAAAGTGAACTCAAAACAAAATGCAGAGCATCAGAGTCCAGTCAAAGGGCCATGACAAAGGAATAATTAAACTTTGAAAGGGGATTAAATATTCCCTATATTATTGATAAATTTTATTTGTCCATTCTCCTTGCAATGTTATAACTATCCTTGCTTCATGCATGACAATTAAAACACTTAGCTATACCTTCGAATTTGATGTAGATTCCAAAAAGCAAAGCCTGTTGCCAAATCCTTCTGCAGCAAGACACAATTTCTGTTGCTCCTTTTGAACAGTTGCAGTGCACTGCAGAACCACTTCATCATCCTACCAAAAAGAAAACCAAACAAAAAGAGAATAAGGGTTATACTTCTGACCCAGCAAGATCCGCGGAAGCATTTAGAAAATCTTTGCTAAATGCACAAACAGTTATCACTGAACACAAGCAGAATCAAATCTCAGCATCATTTTTATTCTGAGTTGTGAATGTCAGCAAATTAATTTAAATACTTATAATAATTTAATATACACTTTTCCTGTGTGTCTCTCTTTGTAATAAAATTCAGTATGTATTAACTACCAATATTACAGGACTAATTCCTGTAGTAATACAGTTAAAGGGTTAAAGGAGGTCTTGTCAACAAGCCTCAAAAAACAGAGGCAGACTCTTATTTAAATCCCAGTTCTTCAAGATAACACAACCATGAGCTAGAGAATCCCTTTGAAGTTAAAGAAAGAAAATGTTGTTTGCAACAAATCTATTTACTAGGAAGATTTTCTGGTTTAGAATAGAAAAAAAAAAGCATCACCCTGTGCATTCTGCCCATTCATTTAAGGGTTTCCAATAATAAATTTCATAAGAATGATTATGAGGAGGTCATATTTAATGCTGTAAATAAAAGGTAACACAACAATAAAACTACTGGATTAAGTATGCAACTGGAAGCAGAACAGGATGAGACTATAAAAAAGCCTGCATTAAGGCAGACATTTACAAAAAAAAGTTGTTCTTACAGGCAGCTTGCTACATAGGGACATTCAGAAAAGTTCATCATATTAAATAAATGCCTGACTTTAAATTTAACTGAGTAATTTGAAGCTACCTATAAACACCATCCGGAATGAAGCTAGTTTGGTTTAATTTACTTCACTTAAATAATTAAACTAGACTAAATTAAAGTGTATTTCATTCTGAAAAGAGCAGGAGCTTACATACAGTTTAATCAGACTCTTGAAAAAATTAATTCCTGTTACTCTTTTTTAATTGTCCCCATGTAGCAAAGGTAAGTGTAGCTAAACCAGTTTTCCTTGGGTACCAGTAACAGTGCCCATGCTGCAATCCACAGTCAATTGCAGTGGCAAAAAGTAATAACAGCTTCCAGTCAGGCATTAAATTCAGAAAATGTATAACATGCATATGTTATATGTGAAGTTCACAATGTACAATTGTAGTTAGCAAAAAAAAAATACCAGAAGGTCAAAGTCAAGGATCTAGAAGAACACATATATAGAGCTAAGAGCTTTGCTGTGTACTTGTTGTAAAAGTAGTATTATTTATTAAAACCCAGAGCATTTGAGGGAAGGGTGAAATGGTTTGCGTTTATTTTTTAAGACACTAAATTAGTGTTTCTTAATCTTAAATACACTTGATTCAAATAAAAGTTTCTTTTCAGGTTAAAAATAGTAATGTTAGATTGTAGCTATATAAACACATTCTCCTTCCTCTTTCTCTTCCTAGCCCTTCTTCCTGAAGTAACTACACCAGCAGAACGGAAACTCCAGTAACCTGGTCTCCATCACACATTTTGCTACAGTTGTTTCCAAAAAGAGTCACTAGAGAAGATTCTACCATCATACCTCCACGGCCAGAGGCAGACAACATAGTAAGGCTACTTTCTACTGGTATGAACCAGCAATTTTGTTTTATAGTGCCCATATTCTACCATTCTATGTTAGACTTTTAGAGAACATCTGACAAGTGCTCTTCATAGCCCATCTACAAAAACGATTCTATGCTGACAGCAGCGAAAATATACGTTGGTTTGGGGCAAGTCCCTGACATACTTAATTTTAGTTAATGATCTAATGCATCGTACCCTTCCCTGGAAACTAATCAAGCTGAACTACTAAGCTTACATGTATAATGCAGATGCTGACTACTGGAAGATTAAAAACAGGAATATTGCAACTGCTAAATTTCCTGACACACAAACTTCATGAATGAACTTCAAATGAACACAGTTTATTTTGCAAACATTTTCTCCTTCTTTTTCTGTATAGTGTACAGAGTACATGGATTATTTTGTTACATACTTAGCTCACAAATAAAGATGTTTTCTTAATAAATGCTTACTAGTTCATGAAAATCAATCGCCTTCCCATGGCCTTTTCAAAAGTTAATTTCCAGGTTGGCATGACATGTTCATTAAAACAACAAACCACATTTCTAGTCTGTTTTTCCACATTTACTTTGTTTTGTATGGAGATGGTTACAATAAATATTCTCTTAATTCAGGCCACAGAGTCATAGTGTTGAGGAACTTACTGTTCTAGTCAAGATGGTGTTGATCAAATTGGCACATAAGGTTAAAAAGATGTGATGCCATTGTCAGATCAAGTGAAAGGTTATTACAGATAAGGTTACACACACTTTGCATTTCTGTGCACATGATTAGACAAGAATCTAATATAGACCCTACCCTAGATTCAGTCTTCCAATATTTGCTGACTGTGTGTTCAGTAGATTCCCACAGATATTCAATTTGATTGTGTTGCAGAATTATATTAAGTTACATTATTCCATTACATTTCTTTAGACCTGGCTAGTAAGTGGGTAAGCATATCAGCAGTGTCTTTATAAACCTATTTTCAAATCAGCTAATGATACCCAGCTCCAGCACCAGGAGAGCTAAAAATGGGAATTTTCTTATTTGAAGTCACACCACCAGAGAGACCTTCAATGAAGGTCACTTTCCTCTAGTAAGAAGAATGTTACAATGTGCATCATGTTAAATGCCTATTAAAGAAAAATATCTTTCAGATATTCTTTATTTTTGAATTATGGGATGACTCAAACTGCTTCATTTTCTGCTATTACCTTCTGAAGAGATTTTAGATCATCATCATTTTTCCTGCCAGATTAGAACTGATCAAAGTAATCTATGTTTCAAAGGGCTGTAACTGTAGCCTTCAAAACTTGAGCAAATACATCAACTCTCCTAACACATGACTGAAAATTCAGGGGTAGAGGCAACACAAAAGTGGTGACAAGAATATAAGTGCTTTTTAAAAATACCTGTAAATGTTGAGTTATTTAGTATCACAGTAAACTGAATACAGACAACAATTTGAGTGTTCAAGAAACCAACTACAAGCCCAGATGTTTCATGATAAAATGTAATCACTTGTAGGAACTTCTGATCCACCTGGAATATGTAAACCCTTGGACAGTGTTTTAAGATATGTAGAAGCTCTTGTTTGTGCTTTGCTGCATTGACAATAAAAAGTGCATGAGCAAAAGAAGAAAACCTAGCCCTTTACAACACAGTTGTAGGTCTTTGTAATTCATTAAGGTAATACGTTACCTTGAGCACACAATAGTGTGCCTCTGTGATGTTCAATTAAACAAGCTTAGTATATACTTTATCTCATTTAAATATGAATAAAAAAGCCAGTATCTATATTCTGCCTTAACCAACAACGGTAGTTGATTTAAAGTTCATATTCAAAACAACCACAACAGATAAAGATTACACAAAATACAGTATAGTCTAGGAAAAGCTCTAGAACAATTTAGAAGAGAGGGCAGTAGCACAGACCTAAAATCCCTGCAGACTTTTCCACTCCCAAATATTTCTGCTACCCTTGTTTTACTGAATAGTCATCACTTTGATAAACACCTCCTAATTTCCTCCACGGAAACTGGAAAATTCTACTATTTCCATCCCAATTCATTATCACCATAACAGCCTTCATCAGTAAGTCCAAAGATGCTCCTTTGTCTTCTATTTTTCCAGGGTTTGGATACACAAAAAAAAGGTATCAAGAGAGCAAGGGAAAGTAGGTGCCAAAAATCACACAAATGCTGTGCACCCGGTAGTGCTGCAGCTCATAATCAAATGTACAAGGAAACGTAAGTCACCGTAACAATAATGGAGCACAGTCTCCAGTGTATCTGTATTTATTGCAAGTAAAAGTGCCTCTAACTTAAGATGCTGTCCATTTAGTTTAGACACTTTAATGGATGCTTCTTCTATCCATTCTCATTCATCCTTCAATCTGAGCTATTTCATAACACTAAGGAATTTGGAAGTGTAATCGTGATCTCAAAAATGGGAAGGTAAGGAGCAAAGATGATATAGCTACAATAGCTATAGTAGTTACAATAACAGAATATGCCTACAGCATAACAGTAATGGTGCTCACATTGCTTAACCAACTGATAACCTGAGTCACAAAGCTATTCCTCTTCCCAAGTTTGAGGACTGAAGCACCTTCCCTACGAAGACAGACTGAGAAAGCTGGGGCTGTGCAGCCTGGAGAAGAGCAGGTAGCATGGAGACTCCATAGCAACCTTTCAGTACCTGAAGGGGGCTACAGGGAAGCTGGAGAGGGACCCTTCATCTGGAACTGTAGTGATAGGACAAGAAGTAATGTGTACAAATTGAAAGAGGGGAAATTTAGGTTAGATATTAGAAAGACATTTTTTACTGTGAGGGTGGTTAGACACCAGAACAAGCCCCAGCCCTAGCAGCATTCAAAGCCAGGTTGGATAAGGCCTTGAGAAGCTTGGGCTAGTGGGAACTGTCCCAGCCATGGTGTGAGAGTTGGACCCAGATGAGCTTTAAGGTCCATTCCAACCCCTTAACATCTATGATTCTATGAAATGAACTTGCTGAGACACTCTACAGATAAAGCTACCATAACCAGCCATATACAGTGCTTTAAGATAATGACCAAGTACCACCTTGAAGTAATCCATTAATCTTGATAAATCCTTACATTTCAGCCAGTATACCAGTTCAGAGCCTTAAAGATAGAATCTCCCAACAAAAAGACATTCTGCTTTGTATCATGTCAGATATCTGCACTGACTCAAACAGTACGAGCTTTTGATAAGCACACTACTGCATTAATTGATTCTTTGAGAAGCATTCTGAAAAATTCAGATAGATGTTATCTATGTCACAAAACCCTACTTATTTTTTGAACATCTAATTTTGAGAAGAAAGGACAGCTAAAAATTACTCCTAAAACAAAAATACTGCCAGTAATAGCAATAAACTGGCAAACTGTATCCACAGAACTGCATTCTAGAAGACCATATTGATGAGAGAAGTGCATGGGTTTGCTGTCAAGGTACAATATTAAAACAGCACGTTCTCAAATCTCCTGAACAGCACTTACTTTGATTTACAGAGATTATTTGGCTTGTCTACGAAATCCACTCAAATCTCCTAAGACTACATGAAATATATACTACCTAGTCAAAAAGAAAGATTAATTTCTCATGTAAAGATGTGGGCATGTTATGTTCCAACATGAATGTTTTGACGATGTACATTTTTCCAAGAACAGCAGCAATTTCAAGTTACAAATAAACAAAAACATATATACATATATGTATATATACATATATACATATATGCACACATATATTTTACAGAATCATAGAATCAGCCAGGTAGGAAAGGACTTCTGAGATCATCAAGTTCAACCCTTGATCCACTACCACCATGGTAACTAGACTATGGCACTGAGTGCCACATCCAGTCTCATTCTAAAAACCTCCAGGGATGGAAAATCCACCAACTCCTTGGGCAGCCCATTCCAATGCCTGATCACCCTCTCTGTAAAGAATTTCTTCCTAATATCCAAAGTAAACCTCCCCTGGCAGAGCTTAAGCCCGTGCCCTCTTGTCTTACTGTTAGTTGCCTGGGAGAAAAGACCAACCCCCACCTGGCTAAAACCTCCTCTCAGGTAGTTGTAGAGAGCGATGAGGTCTCCCCTGAGCCTTCTCTTCTCCAGGCTAAACAACCCCAGC
>JAWWES010000115.1:45113056-45128495 GCA_035583135.1 Lophotriccus pileatus | reverse complement strand
GCCTGTAGCGCTGCAGGGGGTTGTTGTGGCCAAAGTGCAGGACCCAGCACTTGGCCTTGTTGAACCTCATCCCATTGCAATCAGACCTTTCCTTGTAGTAGGCAGTGTTACTCTGTCCTATTAAACCTTGAAACTTATTAAAGCCTGAAAACTGATACCTCCCATGTAAAGTCAATTTTGACTAATCCTCAACCTTCTCAGTGTTAACTCTATTAAAGGAGTAAAACTGGATGGCTGAATTACCACTGGTAGGCATCATCTGCAGTGCTATAGCTGTTAGCACTTCTTCAATCTGGACATACCTAGGATTTTGAGGGTGAAATATTTCCATTGTGGCATTTTTCTGAAAACCTGATAGTTGGTGGGTTTACAAACTGTCCCATTACTATCTCCCAAGTATTTTATTTTAATCATGCAAGAAAAGCACTGTATTGGAGCTTCTACTATTGCTACAAATTTCTGCACAAAAAGCTGATGATAAATTAAGCAGCAATACACTAAAAGTAATACATTTATTTAGAAACCCTGTGTGTACTTCAGCCCAAGGTGCTTAACTCATCATGTCATGACCTTGACATCTGCATTTTCATTCCATTTCAGGACGAAACCAGGCAACCTTTCCAAATATTTTCCTTGATTTTAAATTTTATACTTTATATTTTATTTATTTGCAGAAAATGCAGCAAATAATACATGAGCTACTATGAATTTAAATAATTTGCTGTGCTGTTCGTAATCTGACCAGTTACATAATTATAATTACCTCCCTTAAAGATGTAATGCTGACTCTGTGTTTCTACTCCAACATTACAATATACCAATTCTAAAACTCTATACAGAACAGAGAATGTCACATCTGCACAATTCAGTATTCAAAGGTTAAACTCGGTAAGTTATGCTTGTACATTCAAACTCACTTCTACTGCTGTTTTATATGACAAATACTGCAGTTAGTGGAATGTTCTCTCAACCTCCATATGCTATAAATCAGGATCTCAGCACAGACTTTAATTTAATATCTCAGTCTTTAATAGGTTCCTCAAACTCTGCATATGCACAGTTCTGCTTCACTGCATCCCATTTACTGTTCACCTGTGCAACTGAACTCTGCAATGGGAATAGGTGCCACACATACTTTAATCTACTTTGTAGTTTTACAGATGTAAATTTAGCCAGGACAAACTTCTTTCTGTTTAAGGAAACTGTAGAGTATTCCTTGACTTCAACTTCCATTTGCCTTGTTGGGATAAGCACAGCGTAAAATTAAAGTTTGCTAGTCCAGTGAGTCATCAAGTACAAGACTCATATTATTATGGGCAACCACATGACATGCTGACAGGATAATAGAGGCTACAAATCAATCTCCCAAGATGACCCCAGTGATCTGACCAGAAAAAAGAAAAAAAAAAAAAAATCGAATGTGACTTTTTTTTTCTGCTAGGCATCTGAATAACACACACCAAGTGGCACTTTAAGTCTTGATACAAGCTCTACTACTAGTTGCCGCAGAGCTCTTTCTTTCTGTGCTTTGGAAGAAGGTAAAAACCTACAACAGAAAAATTAAGATAGTGTTTTTCCTTCTCCAAATCCCCGCTAAGAACAAACAGAAGCCTTGACGTACAAGATTTATGAAAAATCACGTGCATAACATGCAAGAACTATGATTTACAGTGATTAAATAGCTTTTCAACGATTGTATAGAAGACAACAATAGAACAAACACTCAGAGCATAGAATTATTTAACTGCTAAGTCTATTTTTGATAGATCAACCAGTGCCTTCAGCAAACTACCAAACTCTATTTTGTAATAGCACCCCATTAGGGCAGTGACTCTAGACTTTCTGACATCTGAACACAAAGGAAGACTGTGACAGAGTTAAGAAAACGACCCGAACTTCTGATTACTGCATCTGAGTTTGAACCACAACTCCACTACCTTCTTGGTAGTAGTAGATGTTCATTGCAATAGTTAATAGTAAAATAATAATAGTAATGTACTGGGTTGGCGGGAATCAGTGCTCAGACTCTCTTCTAGGCAAACAATCTATAAGGAACTGCAAACATCCTCAGCACACATCCATTAGGTAGAGTCACAAGATAAAAAGCAATGAAAAGACAACAGTGCTGTAGAGAAGGATCTGCTGGTTACACTGAATCAAATGTTCATCAGTTGTCAACACCACCAGGCAGATGCATGGAAGCCAAAAAGCTGTGTTAATCGGGAAAGTGTACATGACCTCAAGAGCAGTGATCCTTTGACTTTACAGTCAATACTGGTAAGGCTTCAGCTGAAGCAAAATGGCTATTTTGAACCTTTGTTTCAAATACAGAAAGGTTAAAGAGCATAATGAGACTGATGATATCTAGAGAAAAGCGGGAAAGGTCCAGTAAAACTGCTGGGATGCAGTCTGCTTATATTGTAGGGAAACTTGGCAGCAATAATATTTTTGTCAGTAAAACATGGAATAGGGAACAGGTAATACCACTCCTCATTGCAATCCTCTAAGAATTAGACAGCTTAGGAAAAGTTTTCTGAAGATAGCAAAGCATTGTCACAAACCAGTTTAGGAGCTTCATCTTTATAAGACTACAAAAACTGCTCATGAAAACCTCTGTCAGGAGGATATATGTATAGCTGAACTGTTATTAGAGTGAAAAGAAGAGAGATGACTTTTCTGGTCATACAATAGTTTGAACACATTAAATTGTACATGTTTCAGTTTTATCCTGTAGGAGGAGTAATTTCATAAGAATTCAACATTATTCCAATGGAATTCTCCTTTGAGAAAGAAAACCCCATGCAGAACAGATGGAATTCCAAAAGACCAGACTAGCTACTAGTTCTCATACAGTACTATAAAGTAGGCTGCTAGTACAATAACCATGTTACCTCCTCCTCCTTCCCAAAAAAGCTCTAACTTAGTCATCAAAATAATTTGCAATATTTCAGCAATGTCATGGCAATCTGCAGTGTTACAGACATGTGGCAGTAAAAAAAAAAATCCAAACCCACCAAAACCAAAAAACAAAAACAAACAAAAAAAAACACAGCCCCAAACCAAACCCAAAAAAGAGACCCAAAAGACCCAAGAAAACAAAAAAATCCCACAAAACAAACCAAAACAAAAAAAAAATCTTGAGTCACGTAGATTCATATTCTGCACTTGTCAGAGAACATCTTCACTAAAGAACAATCATACAAAGAGTCTGTCAGAAAAAAAAAATCACTAAGTACAAGGGAAACAAAACTTGTTACATACCACTTGAATAGTGTGATGCTAATATGGCAAAGCAGAGTTTTTCTAGGACTCGCACCACAACACCATAGAGTGTCTCAGACACAGTGCACATCCCAGTCTTTGCATTTCACACCCACCCGAGGAAAATGAAGCACATGGTCAGAAGGCAATGAACAAATTGAATGTGTGGCTCAAGTTAACAGCTGCACCTCCTGTGTTCTGAGAAGTGTTCCATGGAGAAACAAAGGTACTACTGTGTTTGGTCTGGCTGGGCACTGCAGTGATACTGTAGGCGTCTGTAGCCTTCAGTTGCAACCACTTCAATACTAAACACCTCCTCAAATAAACTATTTACTAGTGATATCAACATGCACACAACAGGGAAAACAGATGTACTATCTACCTGTAATATAAAAACTTCCTCTTCTGGCTCATTATTTCAGCGAGTCATCATGAAACAGTGTCAAGTCTGCTTTTGGCATTCAGTGGCCTTGTGTATGTGAATGTGCTAGTATGCTCTTGAGTTTTACTAAAAACATGTCTGCAAATGAACATATATCCCACACGAGATGGTTCATTTTATTACTTCTCATCAATTCGGTTTTGTGGTCCTATAATCCTAAAAAAATGCCAAGTTCAGCTGTCTGTGTCTAATAATAAATTCATTTGTCTGTTACCATAGTTAGTACTAGCTAACTCTGCATCTGACATAGTTGACAGAGGAGTGGTGGAAAACATCTGCAATAAAGTATGAATATCAAATTAAACAAAAAAACTGGTGAGCTGATTTCAGCTTCTTAACAGCCTCAGTATTTCAAATTTATCTCTGATGTGATTCCACCTATTTTAGGAGTTTGATAATAATCTACTGCATTACACTCTCACTCACTAGTTCTGGGTTATGCCTCTTCTGCAATCAAAGGTGTGATTACAGCATGGGAGATCTCTATGCTATATTTGATTTTGCTGGTGTGAATAACAGTAGCAGTAAAGACAGAGGTGAGAGCGTGCTAGAAAAGGTGTCCACAAGATTCTGCAGTCAAACACAAGATTATATCTATTATCTGAGTCAGGAAGGTAGCAAGCTGACTCTAACAAATGTCAAGGATTTTATAGCCCCACAGCATTCACAGCTAATAAACCCAGACTCTAACCAGTATCTGAAAATGCTTTATCTGAAAATAATCACCGAAGGGTTTTAGTTTTGCAACACTTTTCTGAGAAAGAGTTCATTAATCTCAACTGTAAAACAGAGGTGCATGTTAAAGCAAATAATTTGTTCAAGGTCACAAAATACTGAGACTGAAACTGAACAAACACATTCTTTTCCATGTATTCCCCCTACTCTACTAACAGGTTTCAGAGCAAGAAGGCTCTAACAACATGCCTCTCTCATGGACAAGGTCCTCTCACTCCAACTACTGCTAAGAAATCCCCCCCTCTACATCATCCTTTTCATGCAAGAATATATGAGAAAAAGTTCACCAGCCCTCAGTCTCGGATCTTGTGAGCAGTCTCAGGCAGGTAAGTCAGTAATATGACCATCTGCTTGAGTTTGCATATTCAATCCCAGATCATTTTCTCTTCCCTTCATCTTTTTTCAGCAGTGTTTCTTGAATTATTCCAATTCAGTGCTCTGCTGAACTGATATTTTGCAGTTGCCCAGTCAATCATGGAACCTTTCCTCTCCAGTCCCCAAAGACTCACCTGTCACTGTGTTATTTTTGGAGCAAGGTTAAACATTCATTCCAATCTTCATCTGTTTCAGCCATATAATCCCCTGTCAATATTTCTCCCTCCAATAATTCTGAATCTGTTGCAATTTATGAGATCAACCCTTTCACTTCACACATAAGATGCCTTCTTGTTTCTATGAGAAGTCTATCATCTTTCTGAATTCTTCTTAGACTAATTTTGTTTTGAAAAATTATCTCAGACTGTTGTTCATGACTTCTCCTCTGAGCATCTTTGATTTATGATCTATTCTTTTCTGCAGACCGTTAATAAAATCATTAAGACAGATTGTAGTACCTTCCCATGAACAACTCCAAAAGAGCTATTACCAACATTTAATCTCTACCACCTTAAAATGCCAAAAAAAGGCCATCATACAGTTGGAGCTGAATCACATTACAAAACCCCAAGCAATCATAACACTGAAAACTCAGTTTCTAGGCATCTTTATTATATAAGCAAACATAAAGGAGATTTTCAGTTTCTCACAGATGTTGGTTGTGCCTCTAAAAAAAGGAACAATATCCAAGCTACCCCACTGTCTCCAAAAAGAGCTGCTGTTCAAATTTATCATTTCTTAACCTTCCCCAACATATCTATTTCTCAAAACATCAATGTACAAAATAAAGACAGTCTTAAAACACTACACTGCAAACTTCATATCTAAACAACTACAATGCCTAGATATCAGGAAATAACTACATTTTCTAGGGACAGTTCAGTTGAGAGGAAGAACATTAAATTGAGAGAAATGGCAAATGGATTTAATTCCCAGATCTCTCATTTGTCAAGTTATTCCCCTGTGCTTAAGCCCTTCACCCACACCTTATTGGCTTATTGTTTAGACTCCAAAGAAAGATTCAAGAGAAAAAGCATCCATAAGCACAGTGCTAGGAAAAAATATACAACACAATAAAGCAGCTGGAAGTCTGCTTGGTGGCATTACCTGCAGGGCCCTGGGAACAGGCAAAAACGAATAGGTCAGGTACTAGGTTCGATAGGCTGCCAGTGGCCTGCAGCTGAGATTCTTCCTCTGCTTGGAAGAATTATCATCAGGTTTGAACAAAAAAAATCATAATATTAGAACCTGACTACTCTTCAACAAGTAAAGAAGATAAGAAGCAGCAGGATAAATGGGGATTGATATAATGAAAGAGAAATGATCAGGGATTTTGATTACTCCCAGTGATTTGAGTCAGAGCTACATATAGCAGGAGAATACCAGGTACAGACCAACACTGAAACAGTTTTTATGGGTTCAATTTTTACTTTCTTATCCACCTATCTCTGAAAAAAAATCCATGGCATTTGCCTCTGGATTTCCAGATATCTCTTTGAAAATTCATCATCTCAGGTGTACTCTCTGTTATTCCTGTATTTTCTAACTCCATCACTCCTGTGAAGATATGTTCTTCCAGTCCCACACAACACTTAACACTCTCTTTGTTACATTGTCTTTGTTACATTGATTGTATCTCCTACTTTCAACCTTGCATTACATGCCCTATGTTCCCATGTTTGGATCCCATTTTCCAGCCCTGACATCATCACACTGTCCATAGACATGTCCAGTACCTCTCTGCCCTCCTTTCTCACCTACTCCTGCTCTCAGATCTCCTCACTGGCCACCAAAATAACCCTTGAAAAGGTCTCAGCTTGAGCCTCCCTAGATGTATTAGTTACCTTTCTCCATTCTCTCTTGTTTATTGAGCACAAGCACTTACTTGGGGGATGCCAACAGCTCCACATTCATGAGAGCCTTTCCGCTAGAGAGAGCTACAGAAGCAGTGATGTCCTGGGAGCAAACAAGGCGATTCAAGTCATAGAATATAGCAGAGCCACAGCCCACCTGAGGGCAGGAGTTCCCACCCTTTTACTCACTCACCTGCTTCTGCACCCACCTTTTGCCAACTGGGATTGAGATTAGCATCTCATGACAGGTAAAGGGAGCCACACTTCAAGAAACTGAGCACTCTGAGTGAACAGCTGCAGTGGAGCAGTTGGACTAACAAGTAACAATCTTTACAGAGAAAAAAATTTAGACATCCTTCTTCAGTTTCAAAAGACTCTCTGATACCTTATCTGCCTCAGTTCTAATGATGCACACACTTGGCCACACTGAGCAGTAGGAAGAACTCTTGGTGGCCCTTTCCACATACGCAGGGATGTAAATGTAAGAAAGACAAAATGCCAAACAGAGGTGGCCTAATCTTGACCACATTTATGAATGAATCACTACCATGTTGCAGTTTATATGCACATTGTGTGACAAAAATAAAATAATTTCAAATAATTTCTGTTTTTTGGGAAGGTTGTTCTACCTTCACTACCAGCTGACAGTCAAGGCAGCAGGACTGGGATACCCAAGGATGTTAAGCCTCAGCTAATCCAGGTAAGGTTGAGAGGGTCACATATTTATTGTCAAGCATTTTGAGTCCTAGTAATGGAACTCAGCTTTACAAGAAAAGTTTTATGAGGAAAACATTCCTCAAGCCAGGAACCACAGACTGTATTGACAATTCTTGCTAACTTTACCCCAATTTAGAATCATAGTAGTTAAGTTGTAGGAGTCCTATTTTTAGGAAAGCATGAGTAAGGTGTTCTAGACAATAGTAATTGTGTATTTTATTTAACTCGCCAGCTCTTTTACCTCAGTTTTATGATAAAAAAAAACTTGAAGAAAAAGAAATATAGTTTTATTTTTAAAATTATGTTTCAAACTATTGTTATGTAATTCATGAAATTGCCCAGATATTTCCTAGGAGAAGTATAATTCCATTAACTAACAAATCTTCATTTTATTTGAAACATCATGAAATACCTTGTTTATCTGGCAACAGCTGCCCCCAGAAGTAGTCCCTAAACTGATGTCTTGTTCACTTCATATACTTTAAGAAAACACACATGTATACAAGATGTAAAACGACAGAGGTCCTTCCTAATTGTAGTAGAAAAAGATGCTACACAGGATGTAGTAGGCAAGGTGGTAAAATAATCCTAAGTTATTTTTCCAGGAGCCAAATGCTCTAGCTGGCCTTTATGCTTGTTGTTTCTGACACTAATAGGCTACTTCTTTGCAGCTCCTAAACCACTGTGGAATAGGGGATGGGATGGGGTGGGGGGACCAAATCTGTAGCATCCTGAAATACAGACACATCTCAAGCCTTGAAATACCATCAATCCCTTGAAAATCAAAACACCTGAACAGTTCTTATCCTGACTGCATTATTTCCCCCTCAAACAGAACATACAAAACACTGAAGTTTGTATTTTACATAGAAGCTGATATGCAGGGTCTGTCAAAGATCAGATTTCTGCTGCAGAATTTAGGTCATCAAGCAGCCACATATCCACGGGGTTTAGTGAGCATGGGATATTCCTCTGTACTTCACCAAGTGCTGCAAACTGCTACTACTAAATCAGTGCTTGGCAGTATCATAGAATGCCTCCTCCAGAGAAAAATACGCTGTAAATTGTGTAACAATTGCATTGTCATTCCATTTGCTTTTTTCTTCATAGACCAAAAAATAGTATTCGTATAAAAACATTGAAAAATTCAGTGTAATAGTAGCATATGTTGGATTGACAAATTCTGCATAAGAAATCAAAGCACCCTGAAGTAGAAGATTTGGTTATTAGACTCTGTGCAGGCATTAGCAGAATAGTAAGCAGATGCCAATGTATTCTGTGCTAATCCTGTCTTTTGAAATAGTAAAAATTTATGAGTTCCTAAAAGAATTTCTCTTTACTCCAGCCTACAGGGCACTCAATTTTTTAATCATTTATCTCGAGTCCTTCACAGTCTTCCTGTGGAGCTGAACAGTTCAAGGAAAATCTGCGAGACTCAACTAGCATATTGGATCCTGCTAACAAGAAAATAAGGAATTTTCAGATATATGGGAAAATGGCTTTCTATCATTAGGTTCTCAAGCCAGCAGATATCAGAGATTTTAATCAGGTGAAATGACAGAAGGCTGCAGTGAACTGTGAATCCCAAAAATATGTTACTAAGCAGGTGCAAAATATCTTTCATGCTTACGTACATATTGCAACATAACATTCAGAGACAGTCCAATTTTTATTTCCTGTTTATTTCCCTGAACAAACTCACCAGCCACTGCCCATGAGCCAGTGAAATGGAAAATTATCACCAAGACTATTGAAAAGCACAAGTATGTCTCAACTGCTTCAACTCTAGCTTTCACCAGCAAATGTTTCAACATACAAAATTATGCACAAGAACAAACTCAACCATTATAAATCACAAATTTATATTTGTATACTCATTTCTTGTTCTTTCAGATATATATATTTTACATGACATGGGATAAAAAGTATGCTTCCCTCTACCCCCAACTAAGAGAAAGGGTAAAAAACCTCAAATACCAACAAATTTTTGCCATGTTTGTTTGTATAGTGGAATTAATGGTTCTGTATTATATTTTAAAACCCCTACATTTTCCAAAAAAACACATGTTGCAACACAGGTTAATCATATCTGAAAATAAAAATGTTCAAATAGTGACTTAATGATCATTTGCTGAACTCCATTTTCCCCATTCTTATTTACAGTAAGAAATTCTGTCATTGCTTCCACTGTACATTGAGAGTACTGAGACAGTAAAAAGTACCCCATTATCATATGAGTTGCATCTGATATTAGAAGGCCTCCCAGAAATCTGTCAGAATTGTTACTAAAGAAGATACAAAAATTAACATTTTTATTTCCAGTATGAAGCTCTATGTATAGACTGTTTTTCACAGGCTGTTCTTTATCAAGTGCCACCCTTGCTAAAAATCACACTATTACATTAATTGTAAATCAGAGAAGTCTGAAAAAAGGAAAAGAACATTTTAACCAGGAAATGGATTCAGTATAAAGGTTTCATCTGAGTCAAAGAAAATCCTGGAATGCCAGAATGGGTAAGGTTGGAAGGGGCCACACTGGGTCTTCTAATTCACAGAATTCAGTGTATTAACTTGTCTACTTATTACAGAGAATGATACAGAGAATCACTTTGCATTATCACTTTTATTCCTCCATGCACATCAACTGATGCTTAACGTTTACTGTTAAAACAAAGGCGCAATCCACAATCCCACAGAAGTTTTCACATTGCCTCAAATGCAGTACATGTGCATAAGTTCATTTTGGGACACAATGATATTTCAATGCTTGTCCTCCAAATTCAATAATTTTAGCGTTTATTTAAACAACTTGTATGCACGGCAGCAAAGCTGTGCTGACAACCATCTGCATACCAAAGAGGCTAAGAACCACAAGCTCTACTGAGTCCATTTTGGCTCTACTGAGTCCATTCAGCTCATTGAGCTCCTGCAAACCTCTTAGACTAGGATGCAAAACACCTAAAGAACCTAAAATTTACTCACCTAAGTGTGTTTTGATGCTCTCTGTCACTTACAGCTATGCAGCCTCAGCGCCCTTTACAGCAGACGGCAAAAGATTAGTTTTCAAGACAGTGACATACCTTGTGAAACTGGGATTTAAGACCGTCACAATGAACCGCCCTCTCTAGGTATCTACTCCTCTCCTTGGACTCTGCAATGATCAGCTTAGGGTGGGGTGAGCAACATTCAGGTGTCCCAGTTTAGATGAGATGAATCCCAGCCTTACCATGCTTATAGCAGCTCATCCAATGGTCAAGAGGCAAGAGAGAAACTTTCAACTTCTACAGAAGACTCTTGTGTTTTTAGAGAGGTGGTAGTATGAAAACTAACTCACAAGAGCTCAAGGCATCAAACGTAAAGAAAATTAGACAAGCTTTGCACAGCTATTTAAATAGCATCTTAAATAACAATAAGTACCACTCTGTGAACTGAGGCTTCACTTCCTTTTACTGCCCAGTGCCTTAAAGTGCCAAATCACATAAAGGCTGAGAGAAGAATACCTTGGCATATTAATTTCAACCCGAATCACATGCAAATCTGGATATTCAAAAGAAACTGTCAACCTGTCATTCCATCTTTACTCACAACCCCCAAGTCCTTGGTCACAAGATCAGTCTCTTCCCAGTTTCAGTATTAACTTGCAAGCGTGCGCATGCAGCACCTTCAGCTCCTGAATGGCTGAGGGGTAGCCACAGTCAACATGATGGCAACATGAACAAATTCTGAGGCAACTGAGAATTTATAGACCTCAGCTAGCATGAGGCATGAGCCAGCCAACTCTCCAATGCTCTACCAGCTGCTCCAAAACATTTAGATGAAGCAGGAAAAGATAGTAATTCTGTGAAGAAAAAATAAACTTGCATGGCTTTGGCAGTCGAGCTTCCACAACTTCCTGGTTGTCCCAGGAAGAGGGGTGGAATTGCTCCAGTAAAGCTTTAGGCATCTATGTTGAAGCTACTGCCATTAGGAAAGAAACTAATGTCAAAAAGAAAAAAAAAAATGAACCGAATAGCTGGCATACATCCTGCTACCCTTCTCATTACCAGTTGTCTTCACATCCAGTTTTTGTGGGCAGGCATAACATCATAGACCTGAGATAACGGAACCAAAGCAGAGGTCAGAAATCACTGTTTCTCACCATAACTAGCACAGCATAAAAGGATATTTAATAAGAGAAGCTGGTAAGCCTGAGGCATGACAGCATGATGGAGCATGCTGTTCGCATTATAGCATGCAGACGATGGAACAATTTATGTACGTGTACATTCACATACACACTCTCAGACATACACATGTATCAATATCAAATCAGTCTTACTGGCAGTTAAAAGTTAAAATTCAAGGTTTCTGGTTTTACCTGGCCTCAAGCTCACAGTAATTCATCTTAAGTAGTGATAAGACACAAAAATTTTGTCTTTTCCCCACATGCTGTCATAAATTTTAAGAATATTAATGGCTAGGTAGAGATTTTCTTGACCGTTCTTGAGCAGGCCATTGATCTCAATACTGCAGATGTAAAACAAAATGAAAAAAAATCTCTTTGGAAAGAAAGATATATAGATAAGGGCAGATAACTTGAACCACAAACTTTATTACACAAATACAACTTATTCTCTACTTCAGTACTGATTTTAGGTTCATCCTACAGGCTACAGTATTTACTATTAAACTAGAAAGATGATGGAAAATTAAAAGCCTGCAGAATGAAACGATACAGGCCTCTTTGTGCCTTACCACTTGAAAACACTACACCATGCAGAAGTTAAAGCAATTTCAAGCAGAAGGTCACTAGCACAGCATAGACAACCATAATGGACAACCACTGGCCTTAGTGCTACACGAAGGAAATGCTTCAGTGGTTGTCTAAGGAACTACAAGTTAACTGATAGGACAGTTCTGTGCTTCATAAATCCATGAAGTATGAAAGAAAAATCTGACATCACCTAATAAGAAGAATTTTTTTTTTTCTTCCAAGCTAAACACTTAAACTAAAAATATTTATGTCCAGGGCACTACTACACAAGTCAAAAGAAGTTTAGCCGTTGTCATCAGAGGGAACGTTTGGTAGTAAAATCATTAGTACAGTCCAGCACAGCGGACACCTAACATTCACACAGTTAAGTATATACTGGAGTATCAGATTACCTGCCAAGAATAAACTCATTGAAACAAAAAGGGATCTACAACATCTACACATGCTGTGCTGTTGTCCCTTCTACTTCAACCTCCTCAAGTCCAAAAGGGCAAAACCTTCTGTACCCGCCCCCCCTGAAATCATCATAGATTCCTGGTTGGTCACTTCGCCAATTCCATACAAATAAACTGAATTATAAGTTTGTATAGATTTTCACATTGTTTATTGCAGTTGATGAATCAAATCTGCAAAATTTGCATTTGAATTGTTCTAAAAGGACTCATTTTTTAGCTGAAATGCTCAGGCTTGGTCTTCACCTAAAGACAACTAGTAATGACATTTTAAAGATGATGTTTTAAGACCTGAAACCTGAAATATTTCACACACACTTAACTAGGAAATTAAAGTTTATATAGATGCAGTGATAAGAACACTGAGGCAAAATCACAAACTGCAACAATAAAAAGGGCACAGATGTTCCAGCTCTCATTTTTGGCTTTCTCAAGAAATACTTACATTAATAATATATCACTGTAAGACTAATTACATTTACTCTATGACATGCTGAGAGCTTTCTGGAAGGTGTTGCTTTTGGCAGAAACACATTGCACTATATCATACTGCTAGTAGTAGGCAGAACTTAGCAAAATCAGACTTAAAACATTACTAAAATACACAATACCAAATTGAAAGTAATCAAGGTGTGCCTTTACAAGACACATTCTATTAAAAAAAAAAAAAAAAAAACACTATTACAATTTTAAGTTTATTTTAGCAGCTTGAAAAATATCTTCTGGTGACTGTATGTGTTCCATTTACCAAGACAGGACTACACATCTGTACAATTCCATTTATTAGCTTTAAAAAATGAAAAAAAAAAGGAGCAAAATCAACAATAAAAGCAAAATCCGAAGAGTTTCTGGGGACTCATGGCCTGTACGCAGCCACACCACACTAGTTTGCTTTTCAGTGGTAGACTTTGTTTAGCCACATATAATGCAAAAACATCTGAAGTGAAAGACAAGATACATTGAAGGTATCAAATCTGCACCAGAAATTGCTGGAGTTTTGTGCAATTGTTTATTATTAATGGCTAAAAGCTATTTCTGTTGAAACAAAATAGAATCATGCACAAACCACACAGCTTTTTTAATTACTACACAGGAGATGGAGTTTTTATTTGACTTGGTTGGGTTTTGACATGTTCCAGTTAAGCTGGCATTGGTGGGAACATTCAATTCCCTTCAATATTTGCAATTAGATGTGCTATCCAGACTTCTGTTATAGAAATGCAACTTCTAATAACATTTACACAAATACAGAATGCTTTCAAAAATCCTGAAGTGTATATCTATGTGGCTTCACCACAAGCAAAATATTTTGTCAGAAAAAAAAAAAAAACAGCATTTTTAGGCTTCCTAATGCTCTCCCCAAAAACATATGATTATCTCCTAAAACCAAAACCAACTTTTTTCAACTTCCTCTCTCATGTTCCTTCCCCTTTTATTCCCAAGCCATGAAACAACAGTCCAAAATTTTTAAGACAGAGGAAAATAGAGCTAAGTATCTGCAAGTAGTTAAAGGTGCATTTAATTGTACCACGCTGATCTAAAAGAAAATATATCTTACAAACCTAAACAGAAGCACAAAAGCAATAAGAATAAAAGTTCATATAAAGTATATACTAAGAAATAACAAAATAAACTAGTGCTGAACACCCTTGCCTGAAATAGACTGATACTGTAGAGCACTTGCTGCAAAGTCTAATGACTCTAAACATACAAGTCTTTTTTTTTTCTCTGTGTGATTGATACACTTTTCTAAGTGTAAGAAACTGTCCATAAGCATCAGTTCAATTACCACTTACAAACAGGTAACCTCAATTAATCCCACTGTATCAGACATGTTCCTCTCTGCAAAATAAGATATCTGCTTGTGCATACAGTCCATGCGAGAAAACTCCAAAATCTTGATGTTTCCAGCAGATTCACAGCAGGCAATGCCACAACTTTCTTTGTGTTAGGCTTGGATCTCTCACTTGCTCCTCAAACATCCAACTGACATCACTCCTGACTTTTCTCAGGAATATCTCTCTGCCACTATATGTCTTTCTGCACCAGTTTCTCCAAGCTTGTATTCCTTTGTCTTTGAATTACCAAACCACTCACTTCTGTTGCCTCAACCAATACATTCTCCTTCAACTCCTATCTTGTTAAAATTCAAATATAAGAACACTTATCTCAAACTTTTGCTTTGAGCCGGTTGTCACCTTTCTCATCACCTTCTTGCTTTTCCTCCTGCCAATTTGTATGTATATCCTATTTCTCTTATTCCTTAGAGATGGTCAAGAAATGTAGCACCTGATTAAAAAGGACAATTATTGGGGAGAGGAGTGGTCTAAGAAGAGCTGAATAGCAAATGACAAGAAAATCACTTTTACATTCAAGAAAACTTCATGTAATTTCTCACTTCACTGCCTTCACGTAATTTTTAGGAAAACTCCATACAGCTCAAAAAACCCTTGTATCCAAGCTTTATGAGCTATTGCAATACTTTACATTTATTAGAAACATTTTGTATTAAAAAGGAAATATAAATGGCTAATTCCCATGTAAAAATAAAATTTTATGTGCAAATATAGCACAAGCATTTTATTTGCTGTTATTGCTGGCAGCTGCCTAAAAGCTTTTACAGTTTAGAACGTTTATATGATTTCCAAGTGTGTTTAAGCAATCTCCCTGGCAAAGCCAGAAAACAAGCTACTTCTCCAAGAACCATTAGACGCAAGTTAGATGCTTTTTGGGAGGATTCAGATCCTTAAGAATCATGCAAGTTTTAAATAGATATTTGAATGTGAAAGTAAATATTTACATAAAAGAGGGTGGTTTGTGCTTATGTGAAATAAGCATTCCTATTAAACCT
>JAWWES010000115.1:45057460-45112956 GCA_035583135.1 Lophotriccus pileatus | reverse complement strand
ATTTGAATGTGAAAGTAAATATTTACATAAAAGAGGGTGGTTTGTGCTTATGTGAAATAAGCATTCCTATTAAACCTCTAACCAAACATGAAGAAATACATCCAAAGATGGAGAAAAAAACCCACAACCCTAGACCTCTAATTTGCTGAGGTATTTGGCAGTCCTTTCCACATGAAGATAGTCATCACCCACTTGAAAACAAATTAGCAGCAGCATCCAGAAGTGGTAGATGATTCATGAACAGTCATTAAAGAAGATGGGCCAATAAAAGAGTACTTGCTACTAGTATTTAGGACTAGGCAAGCCCTCAGATGTTTCTAAAAGGAAGCACGAGGAAGCCACACAAGTGCAATGCCTGCAGCTCTCAGCTTCAGAGACATGTCTTGCTCCAGATCCCCCTTTCATCTCAGACTGCTTCTCTCATCTCTTGAGGGCAGCGAGCATATGCAAGCACACAAGGAGGGAGGAAGACATGCTGCACTGTAAAGTGCCAGCACCAACAGAGCTTGGGAAGACCCTTGTGGCTTCCACACCAAGTCTGAAAGTTAGCTGGAAGACTAGCTAACGAACTACATTCATTTTTACTGTGTGATACTGAAATCTTGTTACAGTTTACGCCTAAAAAAGGTTTCTCTGTCAGAAAAACAGAGTAACCACTGTGGCTAGGTATCCCTGGAATGGGAGACAAACTGACAAGGATAAAGGGTAGATTTATTTTGAATTTAACCAGGTTTTGTCACTTTCCCTTTTGTAAAACAGGTTTGGAGGGCAAGGGATTCTTGTGGGGTTTTTTTTCTGTATGGTTTTTGGTTTGGTTTTAAGATAATTGCTAAATGTTACCTCTGTCTTCATACAATTTACTTAGAATCATATTTTTCCAATTTTAACAAGCTGATGTTCCCAGGATAAATCATAGATTATTCACCTATTGTCATGCAAAATTCCTTATCTATAAATGATTGTATTTTTTAAATGATACATAAAAACAGGACTCACTGTTAAGAGCAGATAAGACAGCTTCATTTTACCTACTGCTGAATCCCACAGCCAGAAACCCTCAAAAGTGTAACTACCACAAGGTCTTCTCTATAGTGTACAGAAAAGAAACCATAAACCCACAAATTTCCTCTTTGTTGGGCAACGAGGGTGTTGTCCTTCTGCTCTTTTCATTACTTGTATTGTTGAGCTTGTTTTGCTAATTTTCAATCTTAGACTTACCTACAACAACTTTATGGAACTCAATGGAAGTGAATTGTGGGTAACTTTTCCTGAAGGTTATTAAGAGACATAGATATTAAAATCTGGTCTAACATTCCTTGGTTTTTCATTCCACGCCTATTAAAAAAATACCTGCCTTTCAAAACCCCATACATCATTTTCTCTCTTGCATAAAAATTATAATTTTTAATGTAAACCAAAAAGTTTCATAGAGAAAGAAAAATGCTTTTACCATAAACCATTTTGAGGTAAAAATGTCTTCACAGATGTTTTTGATGAGCTCTGATACTATTATAGCTATAAAATTGACCTCCAGTTAAAAGAAAAAGAAAATTCCATCTGGTTCTCAAGAACTGGGGATGACTCATTTTTGCCTCACCACTGCTGCTATCTTTTGGCATATTCTCCTATACATGTGCCAAATTTAGCAAATCTCTCTGATTCCAGATACAGAAAATTACTCTGATTGCATTTAGATGTTCACGTTTTGCCAAATTCTTACCTACTTCAATTTTTTAACTTGTAAAATACAGCCATTCTGTGAAAACATATATAATGAAGCATTTAATTCACAACAACAAACAGTACAAGAACACAATTTTTATTATTGCTGCGGTCCACTCGCTGACTGTCCTGCAAACACACTTTTTAGATGTTGCCTTTTTTTTTTTTCTTTTAAGAGAAAAGGAAAAAAAAAAGCTTCTTTCAGGAGCTCTATTAGCAATCTGTTCCAATCTTTGACAGCCATCACATACCAGAGAAGACAGACAAGCATCTTAGTTCTACTTCTCTTCTCCACAATTCTACTCATAGATAGAGTTTAAATTCAAGATCCTAATATCCCTCACTGTTCACGCTGTGATCCGGGATGGGGGAACTGCTTCCTTGCTGAGGATCGGGCAGACCTCTCAAATACCCTTAGTGAACCCCATAGGATCACATCTCTTAGCGTTATTCAACACAGGTACTCAAACACAGTTCTTTCTCCCCCACAGTGAGGACACTTTGGCAAGCACACAGCTAAGTGCACCTGACAGATCTTAGATAAACAACCACGCTGAATTCAAGGGGCTGCAATGGCCATCTCTACTCAGAGCTACAGAAAGGTGAAATCAAATCAATCGCCCCATCCTTTATCTGTGTATCAAAAAATTTTCTAACTTAATTAGGCAGCTTACTAGGTACTAATAGCAATATGATCTATATGTTGTGATCATACATATCAAAGAGCTACTTCCCTTCATATTTAAATCTGTAACTAAAACATCTGCAAACGTTCATGGTATGAAATTATTTAAGTGTAAAACTCAGGGTAATGTCCTTTCTTACTGGCACTGAAACTCTTCTGAGGTCTCTGATTTCTTACATTGCTAGGCTAAGATTATTTCCTTTTATTCAATGTCATTAAAATGGGAATATAGAGAAAAGCTGCATCAGTGGTGAGCTATGATAAGAAAGCAAGCACTTTATCATACTAATGAAGTTGATGCTTTAATATGACAGCTGAAATTGGAAGCAGTAAATAAACAATTAGCAAAATCACTGGAATAGAGGGATTAACAGGGTGAAAAAGATGCACAGACTCCCAAGAAAATAAAAATATTCCTGATCCATAAGCGTGCAGCTCTCAAAGTTTGGCCCCTGAGAAATTTGCCTCTATCAGTAATAAAGAATCTGGTAAATTATAATTAAATCACTTAAATCACTGCATAGTAACAAGAACAGTGTTCTGTCGATTTTGAAAGCAAATTGTCTATACTTTAGGCCTGCACATAAATGGAGGTAATCATATGAATCAGCAGTTATATAGGCTGTCTCTTTTCAAATGTCTTTTTAGACAGCAATCAGGTAATTATTAAAACTGACTTACTGTTAGAAAACCTCGTCCAAAAATCCTACATTTGGGTTGGCAATGTGCTTTAACTATGCAGGAATGCATCAAAGAAAAAAAAAAAAAAAAAGCTCAAGAAAAAGAATTGAGCTGATATTAGCAAAAATAATGGTATTTTTAAAATTACTTTTACTGCAGTAATCCATTAGTAAATTAAAAGGGGGCCATCATCCTCACTTCAAAAGCAGAAATGCAGCATTTTCAGAGGAGGAAGGAAGACATGGAATTTAACTGTTGCTGCATGTCGGATTTAGGTGACTGGCACGTCAGTTCTGTGAACAGACACTGGACTACAACTCTGTCCCCAAAATGCTAACAGGCTTGTCCATCCACACACTGACATGACTTACAGCAGACTGCTGTACTGCTTACGTTGTAAGACATGCTGTGTTAAACACAAGGACATCATCTCTGACTACACAAGTTGCAAAACCACTGGGGGCTGAATGAGTCTTCTGGCCAAGTACCACAACATGATTGCACTGTTCGCTGCCAAACATCCCAGCTTACAGTTGTCTGCCTCTTACTGTATTTATTTCAAAAATTCAAATCTCATGAATACCACTGGACTTCAGAAATCCAGTTTTAGAAGTCTCCTTCTTCATGTTGTGTTATAAACTGCTGTAAGCATTGAAGGGCAAGTACAGATGAGCTTTTTCTTTTTTTTAATTGCTTGAAGACAGGTGTACCAACAGGATAAAGTCAGAGGTGGGGAGACCATTCCAGAGACTGAGTGAAGGGTGATGAGATACAAGTCCCAAAGGGTCGCTTAATCTACTGATAAATCTTTCTCTCTCTTTTAATGAAATCCCTAGGTCATCCCAAAGACACTCTTTACGAAGAGCAGAAAGCCAAACTCTCATTTCCATTTCATTAATATACACATGACTCTGCCACAGTGCATCGGAGACCAGTTTGATGACAGTCATTCCTGCAACTAACTTCATAGTAATACCTCATTAATGACAGGCCTCCTTTCTTCCTAACCAGAGAAGGCAGCATTAAGAATACAGAATGGTTTGGGAGACAGAAAACTGTAGCTGTTCAGTCTTATCTGAGCCAATCACTAGGGACAGTAAGTGACAGGTGTCTTATGGGTCACAAATAAAACAATCAAACAAAAACCGAACAGGGATAATGTTCACATCTCAAAACAAAGGCACTACAGCTGTCTACATTATTGGCAAGGCCCTATAGTTTCTACAAAGATGCCAGAATTCACAGGCACTCAATTCTTCCAATATCTGCAGAACAGGCACTGTCAGTCAGGGCTGTGGCTCTGGGGGGGTAGGAAGGCCATGGCCAATCTGGCACAAACATCGCTGGCTCTGTGGGTAAGTCAATTGACTCTCTATTTGGAATTTTAAGTTTTAGCTCTAATACAAACATGAGCTCTATTACTGTACATAATCCACATTTAGAACAATTCCTCCACATTTATTTTCCACTTCTCCTTTTATATTGCTAGAATAGCAGATGGATTCTTAAGATTAAAGGAACTAACATACAGACATAGAGAAAGTAGTTCCCACATCCTTCCAACTCATGTTCTATAGAACATACTACTTAAAGCTCAAAAAGTATCTGCAAGTTCTAAAATTGCCCCATTACAAATCTGCATCTACAACCACTTTTTTAGACAGAAGTCAAAATTATCACAAAAATAACAGTAATTCAGTCGTGTTACTTTCCTTGGACTTTCTTATATTTCAGACTGCCAAAGCTCAGGAAATCCCTTTTGTATTTCAACCAAAATAGAGAGGTACATAAGGAAGAAATGTTTAAAAATTCCACAAACTTCCCTTCTTGCTAACATGGGAACAGAGGTGCAAAATTAATGAACTACTTACTGATTAAAGAGAATACGAAGGAGAAAAACATTCTTCAAGCTAGAGGTCTCTGAGACAAAGAGCAGAGCATAAACTAACAAAAGTATAGTATCATCCAGTGGCACAAAATAACCACCATAGCTGGAAGCTTTACAATATGTGGCCAGGTGACCACTATCCCGCAAGTACAGCCATCTGTCACAAACACTTCTTAGCAAGTTAATGACATCATATATCCCAGGCTCCTAACCAAAGGATGCTACAGACAATCGAGGATTACGCAAGGTAACACCATCAAGGGGCTTTTACAAAGCGTGGAAGGAGGAAGACACTGAAATGCTAAGAATACCAGAATTGAGGGTGGCAGAAGAAGAAAACACAGGAAAGAGAGATTATATTCATGTTTGATGTCTTGTTTTGTTCAACCCAGTCACAAAATAGCTGATAGATAGAATCAAGGAAGTTATGGAGGACTTTCCAGCATGCTTGGTAACAGCTCCTAAGGCCCACCATAATTCAAGATTATGAAGAAATAATTTACACATTCTTTGGAGAAAGCCATGAAAGCAGGAAATTATCTGAACAGTCTTTTGATAAATTTAGGTCTTCAGAATCGCTAAAACTCAATACAAGGCTTATTGATTTGGTAGGGTAAAAAATCTACAACTTAATAAGATAAAATTTTAATTTTGAAAGGGTTTTTTTTACCCTGTTTTTTTTAAACATCACCCTCTTGCAGAAAAAAAAAAAAAAAAAAAAAAGAGATAAGCATAATGCCTCCAGACTTTTATACATGGTTATATTTTAATGGTGAACTGTATTTTCTATTCTAGAACATGCACAATTATAGGTATATTCTTGTGAATGGCCAAAAAAATTACACTGAACAAATACAAGCATGATGGACCATTTCTTTTTCCCTTCACTCACAGAAGAAATCAGATCTCCTCCTGCACAAAATGGAAGTGCTTTAGTAATTTTTGTTCTTATGCAAATTTAACATTAAACTGTTAATACTTAACTGCCAAACAACAGACAACTCTAAGAAATCAAACCAGTATTCATAAGCTAAAAAGCTGGCAAAGAGAAATGAGAACATTTAAACACAGAGGCCAAGTATGGATTAAAATTGCAAATATCTCTGAAAAATTAAGCATATCATAAACAGATTTTAAAAACAGCACAGAATAAAAAACTAAAGTGGACTTAGAGAGGAAATAACTCTGGTTCTTCAGAAGAGAGAACAACACCTACAAGTCCAAGGGAAAAAACCCCAACATCCAGCAGACCAATCTACAAGAAAGTCATAATATGTCATCTGGATGGAGGATGGCTAATGGTTGGGTCCTAGACTTCAACACTGAAATAAGTTCTTTCAATTAAATTAGCAGATCCATTAATTTAAACGTTGTTAGGAGGCTGTCCCTGCTCCTTACAGGACAGTGGATTACCTGTGGAATTATGCAGACTACACGTGGATAACTGGACATAATTAAAATCTGTTAAAAATAACTGCTTAGCTAATGGTCTGTGTTAGTTAAGGAAGAAATTCAGCAATAATAAGAACAAAAAAATAAATTTCTCTCTTCCAATACATGTGTAACAGTCTGCAGGAGTTTGATATGCTGACCAAATAGCCCAGACAGCTGATTTGTCTTCAGCAATTCATCACATCATTCCAGGGAACAGTCTGCTTGTAATACACAGAGTCCTTTTGAAGGACTTTGAAATGAAGAAAAGAAGCCACCTCAAGACACCTATATTCAAAGCAGTAGCTCTTCAGTGTTTATATCACTTCAAATAAATGGAAAGCTAGTAAAAACTGTTTTGCTGAGATTGGGCTATGTCTAGCCACAGGTGAAAACAGAACAAGTCTGATGGGAAACTGTGAATAAAAAAGTCAGTATATAAACTTTAGATCTATTAAACTATGCACTCAATTCTATATCCTCATGAGATCATGCCACTTCTCTGCATCTCTGTTTTCTCATTCCCATTACAGGGTTTCTTCCTCTCTTCTCTGAACCAATTTGAGATAAAAGGAATAAACAAGCAACATTTATTATGACAATGTTGTTCTATGAACAATTAATCACCTCTTTATGTGATGACACATTATAGCTTTCTGTATGTGATTTCAGACACAGCTTAGCAAAAAAATATCTCATACATAAGCTGGCAAAACCATTATAATAAAATGCTCTGATTCATAATGTAATTCCCAAGGCACTAATACTGGAAACAAAATTTTCACTTCTCAAGATCGTCCAGTTGTAAGTCCTATATATAAAGTATAATTTCCAACTAATAAACACACTAAACTAAAATTTGAAGCCGCATCTTAAATACTGTGAAGTACAGTTGAAATACAGTTAGAGCACGTTTTTAAAAAAGGACAGTGATTAATTTAATTTTTGTAATATTGACTATAGACCAAAATAATTCTGACAGTTTTAAATTTTCTGTAATGTGGAAGAATTTTTTCTAGGTAAATGAAGGGGAAAAAAAGAATCTATCTTTTCTGTAACAAGCCAAATTAGTTTTCTTCTCTACTCTCCTCAGGAAGCAATAATCAACTCATAAACATTGTGAGTTAAAATAAAACTATGCAGAAGATATTTAACTCTCTCACCTCTTACCTAATCCAAAAAGTACAAATATTTTAATACTTATATTCCTATATGTTTCTGAGTTTTAGATTTAACCCTAATGTATGCTCAGAATAAATATTACTAACAATAATATAAAGCATTAACTAATATGCTGGAATTAGGGACATGAAAAATAATCATTCACTATTTATTTCAATATCAGAACATATCAGCATATGGGAGCAATAAATAGAAGCAATTATGTGGGCTTAATAAAAAGCAAATATATTGAATCAGAACACGATATTGGCACAGGTTAAAAGATACTACTTGAATTCATCAAAGTTTCAAGACTTATTAAAGAAAGGATAAGTTTTAAATATTTAGAAGTTTAGATTTATGACCAACTATCGGTATTGGGCCAAACCTGATCCTTCAGTACAATCACAGAGCTACTTCATCTTCTTTTTTATGAATACATATACAAAATTAATACAAGAAAAACATAGAGCACAGGCAATTTTTACACAATGATCACTTTCATTTGTCATTGCTCCAATTTACCGTGAAACAAAAAAAAAAAATTCTGCTCATTTATGTTCATTGAAAGAAACAGTGATGACATTTTGAACTAACAAGTGATATCTGCCCTGACTCTTGCACATTTTACTAAAGCACCCCTCACAAAGAAGTGTGCATATGAGATGTAGCAGAATGATGCAGCAGTACTGGTGCTCCTGCTGGACAGCTCATGCTGGTGCTTCTGTACTGAGGGGGCTCTGCAGTTATGGGGATTTTCTGTAATAGGCAAAAGCCAATTCTGGCAATGGGAGATTATGTGAGACAGTTTGCAACATCCAAGGGACTGACAAATAATTCATCCAACAGGTCTAAAGACTGCAGAACTTGCCAAGAAGTTAGATGAGTTATAATTGTGCAAGAAAGGTATGGTGATCATGGTCACCATACATTTAGTTACTCTAGGAAGATGGGGAGTGTAGAAAGGGTGTTTTAGTGTTTGTTAGTAGAAAACTGAAGTCAAGGACGTCCACAGCAGCCCAAGAAACAGGCCGAGTCTCAGTGCAGCCATGAGATAATGGTGACAAGAGGAGATATACAAAGAACTGGGGAAATAAGGAATTGACCAAAAAGCCAGGTCAGGCGGCAACCTGCAGTGTCAGCTGACGAGCACATACAATAGTGAAGAACAAAGTACTGATAAGCGCTTCCACAACAGTATTAGAAGCCTAGAAATGTGTTAGATAGGAGACTTTGATAAGGAGAGAGTATCTGAGATACAAAAACTGGACATGCAGAAGCAGCAATTTTCAACTATCCCTATGCAGTCTGGACTAATGTCACATAAGGACAAGTTGCAGAAATACAACTTTTTTGATGCAGCAACTGGTTCCTAAAGTCTTAAAACCCCCAAGAGAAGCTCTTTACACCTTAGTCATAAGTGGACCAAATGACATGTATCAAGTTGTAAGTGGAAAAACCTGATGTTTAAAAGAAATCACAACATAATTAAAAATAAAACTAAAAAAAAAAAATAATAGTATTTCAATAAATCCAGCACAACGATATTTAATTGCAAGCAAGGACACATATAGAAGTGGTACAAGAAGTCAAACAAAATGAAAAAAGACAAAGTGGTTGAAAAAGCATGTGAGAATGCAAGCATGAGCTGTTCCAAAAACAATGTACTAGATGACCAGATAAAACTTCTTAACACAGTTCTAACAGAACACAAAACAAGCAGATAAGAGACCTTCTTAGCTCAACAAAAGAGCAAAGGAGACAATCTCAGTGAAAATGTCAACAGTTTAAAAAACCTCGAAACTTATCCAAACAGGGAGAAGAAAGCACATAAACTATGACAGATCAAGCAAACTGAAAATAAAGGGAAAAAGGAGAAGAACTTGAAGAGTTACAACAGACTGAAAGAAACACTCCTACCCGTTTTAGGGGTTTCTTTGGGTTATGCTTTTTTTACATTGTTTTTTTGTTGAGTGATTTTTTGGTTTTGAACACACAGTCTTAACTTCTGGAATTTCTCACAGGGTATTGTATAGGTATATAAAGAATCTAGGGAGGAATAACCTTATCTAGCAGTACAGATCTGGGTTTGACCTGCTGATAAGAAGGACTTGAGAGTCATGGTGGACAAGTTAATCATGAGCCAGCAGTGTTCCCCTGCAGTCAAGGCAGCCAATGGTATCCTGGAGTGCACTACGGAAAGGGTGGCCAGCAGGTCAAGAGAGGTGAACCTGCCCCTAGACTCAGTGCTACTGAGGCTGCATCTGGAGTGCTGTGTCCAGTTCTGGGCTCCTCAGTACAAGATAGACATGGAGCTCCTGGGACAGGTCCAGTGGAGGGCTGCAAAGATCATTAAGGGACTGGACCATCTCTTTTATGAGGAAAGGCTGAGAGAGCTGAGCCTGCTTAGCCTGGAGAAGAGCTGACTGAGAGAGGATCTTGTCAACTCATACAAATATCTTAAGGGTAGGTGCCAAGAGGATGGAGTCAGGCTCTTCTCAAGTGGTGCCCAGCACCACAGGAAAAAGGGCAATGGGCACAAACTGAAACACAGAAAGTTCCACCTGAATACAAGGGAAATCTTGTCTACTTTGAGGGTGATCTAGGACTGGAATAGGCTGACAAGAGAGACTTTGGAATCTCCTCTGAAGATACTCAAAACCTGCCTGGATGTGACTCTGTACAATCTGTTTTAGATTAACCTGCCTTAGCAGGACTAAATGATCTATAGAGGTCCCTTCTTACACCAATCATTCAGTGATTGAGTGATAAAAGCTGGTAGTCAATAAATTCTCCATGCAAAGATCATAAAGAGGGAACATTCATGGATATCCCCTCTAACAGTCCCAATGCAGCAACTACAGATGCTGGAGACATATGAGGGGAACTGACTGTAGAAAGTGTACAGGCCCACATACCATCCTGCCACTTTTACTGCCACTGTCAGAATACACAGGTAGATGGACCAGTGGTCTGACCCAGTAGAGCATTTAATTTATTATATTCTAAAGAACATGTTAAAATAAAGTCTAAGTAAACTATAAAAACAGAATAGTGAAAATTAAGAGGACACAGTTACCATGTTAAAAGCATAATAAACCAGTCCCTGGTATAACAGGCTTCCCCCTTTGTCACGTGGATTTTGGAAATGGTTCCAGCAATGCTCCTTTCTCAATTTCAGCATTTTGGGAGGCTAGATGATTGAATGAACAGAAAAATCAGTTGCATGTACTTTTCTACTCTAAGGTGGTAGACAAACTCCAGTAGATCACTGTCAGCTCAAAATTAATTTAAAGAACAGAATAAGCTGAACAGAGAAATACAATTAAAAATTAAAACAACAGAAAAGCATTCTATACAACTAGAAAATCATATATTTTTTACTTAACATTAATTTTTCCATGAGTAAGCAATTGTTGTTGCCAGAGTTTGCTATGCAATTGTGGTTGAGGAAGGAAAAGGAGTCCCCAAGGCAGCTCCTAAACAGGAACATATTTGAAGGCTACGTGATCATTAGTAAAAAAACTACCGAAATTTTTTTTGCTTGCATAATTAATGATTTTCAGACTGACAGTTTCTCTAGAAGAGCATCAGTGCTCATAGAAACATAGGGTTTCTCCCAGAGAGCAAGTAACTACTGTAGTGACAAGCACTAGAGTTATTGTCATAAAATTAACATTATCCTTAAGTAATGAATGCAAAATCAGATGGCCCAGGCTCCTTTAAATACTGCACTGCTTCAACATTAGCTTTGATCATGTTTGAAAGGTGACAGATACTCAAGATAAAATTAATCTCCCACCGTAGTGTTTACTCCTTCTCTGGACAGCCATAGCAATCTGTGAAGGGATCACCAATATAAATGTGTGTGTGTGTGTGTGTCCCTTTGCTCTGTGCTTCTCTACATTTCATCTGCCTTTAGAATCCATCTTGCCTTATGCTTGGGAGATAAACCCATAGCAAGAGCTGGATTTTTGTTATGCATCTGTGCACTGTGTAACATAATATAGATCTGAATCACGATAAACATCTCTGAGGGCTACCACTCTGTAAGTACCTGGTGTACACATACACACACACACAGACCTTTTATAACACTTATACTAATTGAAATGTCTCATCATACCGGGCAGAAGACTTTCAGGACTAAATTATCACAGCCCTTACTAATCCAAAAATGAGAAATAGAGAGATTCGTTCTAGTTTTTCCTATTTTGCCACCCTAACTCTTCTTCCCTCTGCAAGCAAATTGGTGGAAAATCAGAACAGTAATTCCATTCACTCTGCTCCTCAAAATCAAACATGCAGTATAAGCTCATGCTTTAAGCTCACAGTATAAACTTCTCCTGAAGCCAGGAAGGACCAAAATGAATTTGTCACTTGACTGCACAAGGCCCCTTCCCCAGGACATGCTAAAAGCTGCCTTTTGGTCCGGACCAAGCAACAAACAACTTCAGCAGACAAGAAGCTCAGCTGCCAACCATACAGAAGCAATAGCTATCCTTAATCAGCTTGATGCTGTTTTCATTCCTCACTGAGATAAAGTAACAGGAAAAAATGGATTTCTTTTCTATTTAATAAATGCTGTATCACAGGAAAAGGGAGTGAATGTCCATCAACTCTTCAAATATTACAACTAGCTGAAACAGAAAATGCATATATAAAGAAGTGATGGCTTTCTAGCTAAGGCAATGGACTAAATATTTTCTCCTTTCAGATGACCATAAATATTCCATCTCAGTTCCTTATACCTTGGAATAATAGACCCTTATCTTATGGGGATAAGATTATAGTACATTAATACATCGAAACACTTCTGCCTTTGTAAATGCATAAAACATTTTAAAAAGAGGACACTATTACAAAAGATGATACAACAGGGCCTAAAAGGCTGTCCATAACTTACCAAAACCTCAAAAGTCAGGACTATGTTAACCATCTCTCAACTGAAATACCAATCAGCTTGGTCAATTAAATAATAGAAGAAAGGAGAGTGAAGTATACAAAGGATATAATTAAACTCATTCTTTTCCCTCATTCTGAAAATCTTTAGTTTGGGACTTTGTGACACAAAGCTAATAAAGGCTCTCAATCATTCTGCACTGAAAATTACATTAAAATAATGACACTTGATTGCTAAGTCTGTTTAGAATCATGTAAATCTGCCAGGTTTCAGTTACCTGTCAATTCTCGGTCTATTTGCAAAGTCCACGAACTAAGACTATCCACAGCACCCTGCTTGGCTCAGACTGAGTGAGCCATCTCTTAACAGGTTCCTCTGCTTCTATGGGTGTTATTTTCTGCTTTTAACAGTTTTGTTGGTTTATGCTTTTATCAGAGGCTTTTTGGCTATTCTGGCAGCTTTCAGCAACTACCTACTGCACAGAGAGTTGCCCTAGATTCGTCAAAGTCCTGACATGGATTGCCTACCTGACTGCAGAAGCACCAAGACCTGCTGCCTGGGTTCTATTGAAAGAGTCATAAACCCTTTCTCCTCATGAGTTTACAGACAAGCATTGGTTAGCACCAGTCAGAAATCACTAACCCACTTTTTGTCAGACTAAAAGTCATTGCCTCAAAGAAACACCGGGGTAGTAAAATCTTGAGTAACATTAAGTTCCTAAATTATTAGTTACCTGAGTGCCTCACAACTGCTGTTGAAATACCACCCTTAAAAAACAGATGTGAATCAAAACTATTAGTACTGGTAGTATTTAGCATGGGGAACCAGAATGACTGCAGTGAAAGTCTGTGGTGCAGCCAACAATCTAATAAAGTATTTTCAGAAATCAATTTTAGTGTCTAAACTATACTTTCTATCATGCAACATTAAAAAAAAAAATTAGGTCCTAGAATAGGGATGCTTATAATATAGGAAGAGAATTACAAGGGATTTCCTAGGTCAAGGAATAAATCCCCTGCTGTTGCAGATATCATATCATATTATTTCCTTAAATTCCCTCCATCTTAAATTTACCTGCTTTCTCTTACACAGATCTGAACTGAGAAGCTAATCACTATGAGAGTTAGAAAATTTACTTTGATTTTCAAACTACCTTTTATTTTTATTTAATATTTACGTTCACAAAAAATATTTCTTGAGGTTCTATAATTCTATTTTTTCCCTCTCTGATGTATTATTCCTTTCAGACCAATTAGATTTCCTTTTGGCCTTAAAACTTTCCTATGCTAAGAAAACACTGTCTTCTTATTTACCTCAAAAAGAAGTTCTGTATCATTCTTTCCTCTTCCTATGCTTCATTTTGCTTTCAGTTTCCCTGAACAGATTGAGTTTTGCTAACAATTTGCAGAACAGCATTAATATTTCTCTACTGGGAGATTAATACTCTGAATGGAACATACAGAACATATGATTTACAACTTTAAAACTGCAAAATAAATCTTTTTTAATTGCAAATGATCTTTGAGATTTCTATCATTTTAATTTCATGCAGAAATGAAATCCATGTCTTAACATTTAGTATTATTCTACAATTAAAAAGCTGCATGAATAACTTTAATATCACAATTAGTACTCTTCTGCTTTGGGATACTTGGCTGAATCTCTAATCAGGTTTGCAAACCCAAGATGTGAGATAAACTTTGTTGGCAAGATCAATTACAAAGCAATACACCCACTGTTTTGAGGCAGAAGTATCTAGCATAGCTTTTCCCCTTCTTAAATCCCTGGATTAATTTACCAAATAACTGCAAGTGATGCTTTTCCTTTGCTACAAACTGAAATTAAATAAAAAGTTATTTCTACATCACTCACATATCAATAACATTAAAACTTGCTGGGTTGTTTTTTTTAAGAAATAATATTTTTCTGTACATCAACCTTTTTCTCTTAAGGCCTCTTAAAGGCTTTAAGCTGCCTGATTTCTAGCTTGAACACTTTATTTATGTCTATTCCTTCTGCACATCTAAAAATTCCAGACACTTAACTTGCAGAATACTTAATTTCTTCGATTCCTCCCAGTACTCCAGCAGGAAAAAAGAATTATCTCCTTGACAGGTTGAGTAGTATATTTTTCAAAAAATGGTATCCTGACATCATCTCAGTTTATACTAAAGGTTATCTCATAGAACACGATACTGATGTATGCATTTTTAGAGAGAAACAGATTTAGCTATATTATAGGACTATTTTTCATCTTATCCAGGAAAAAAAAGTCCAGAATATCTTCTGTCTGGCATGAAAGGCTTCATGGTTCGTGGTTCTGGCTCCCCACCTTGATCTAATATTATTACATGGTTTCCAAGGCTATGTAAGAGACAACTATGCAATATTATATACAAACAAACCTTGATAGCATTATATATAAATCCTGCTCATTCAATCTAAATAGAGCAGTGACTGCAGAACAGCATTTGCTTAAAGTTCCTCACAGTCATTTTTTTAAAGGGGGGCAGTGACAGATAATAGCAGCAGGTATGACATATGTTATGGCTCCATAGAAACAAAACCAGTTCCCTGAAAAAAATATGCTGAGTAAAAGCTAGACTCAAAGTATCACATTTCTTTCCAAATATTATGACTCTACACAGTAATCTTAATTAATATACATAAAAGATTTAAAAGATGATATCAGAATGAAGCACAAATTTTTTATTAGCCTTATGGAAAAGCAGAATTTATATAAAATGCCAACAAACTGCCAAGAGTACATTCTCTGTCCTCTGTAGCTACAGACATGTATAAGGCATAAGAAGAAAAATTCTATTGGTCATTATAAGCTTGTTTATCAGTTCATAAATTATGTATTACATTTCAGTGCTGAACTATAAGAGTGCAAAGCTCTCCTTTCACTAGATATTACAGGGAAAAGGAACACTGTTCAGGTTCTACTTAGCAAATAAATCTAAAATAAAATACTATCATTAAATTTAATTAGTATTTCTGACAGTAACCTTATATGAGCCATCAATATCTTCAAGCAGACAAAAAAACCCCAAAAAATAATCAAAAAAGGAAAAAAAAGGGGGGGGGGAATCTCTACTCTCATCCCACAAATAAATAACAAGATACAATACAAAACAAAATTCTGTTTTTTCATTCTCACATGTGGTTCCTCAGTGCAAGAGCTGTGGACCGTGAAACAGAGAGAAAAAAATTCCATGTCCACTGTAGGTTGCTCAGACAGACTTCTGTTAATGCCAATAACTTCTTGAAGCCTTTCATAAACACTAAATTCACTTCAAGTGCAAAACAGGTAGATGATCATGGGAATTCTATCTGTACCAATAAATGCATGACAGACTAGCTTTTGTTATAGTGAAAAAAAAAGGGAATACTAATCAAGAAACATTAAATACCAGCTAATACACTGTCCTTCCATAGTATCCAAAATTTACGAATTGCAGTTTATTTCAAGAAAAAAAAATTTGTTCAATGTTATTTTTAACAACAAAATTGACAGACATTACTATTCAGCTCTGTTGAAGGAAAACCTGCAGAAAAGCAGTGTCAAGAAAAGAGGGAGCTAATGGACAGAGCATTAAGTCAAATTCAATATAATTCAGATACTAAAAAAAAGCAAGCCAAGATGGATGGAAGTGCATCACATCTCCACCAATATCAAATAAATTTCACCATCCCAATAAAAAAATTTATCTTTTTGATGTTAACCCCAGACAGCAGAGTGGAGAATTGCACTGATAATTTATATGCAAAGTGTTCTCCATTAAAATGATCAAAAATTAATGGTCTAATATTAAATAACTATCACTTCCACAAATTTTCTAATTTGCCACTCATTTTAAAAAGGAAGTATAATTCTTAAAAGAAGCTTTACAGTTAAAGCAATACCATTATTTATAGCTGCAAAGTGAGGAAACTGGGGGAAAAAAGGGTGAAACATCCAAGTTCTGAGAAGTGGTCAGATTTTAGTAGAAAATTACAAATACTGAGTAATCAATCCATGATCTGTTGCCAAGGACTATAATCCTACAATATTAATCTCTTACTCCTTCCTTACTCTCTAACAGCCTTAATCAGATGTTCTAGGCACCACTGGAGAACCTCAGCTAGACCTCTGTGAATCACTTTATGTCTCTGCAATAACTTCTAGCATAAAACTTAAAGCTTACTGAAGAATAGATACATTGCACATAAATTCCTCAGGTACCTAATTGCTAAAATAACAGAAGTCCTGTATGCAACTGAAAGGGAAGGACAGTGGTTCCACAACATAAACTGTTGAAGTGTTAGCTATGCAGTTCAAAACCTAAATATCTTTCATAAAAGGTCATGACTAAACAGTTACTAAAAATATTTTATAAAATTCTGATACTAATATGCAGTGCTGTGCATTTTAAACTCACCTTCTGCTAGCAAGTGTACACTTCAGTTCTTTCAGCTTATCACACTAGCACAGGAAGAAAGAGAATCAGAATTATCTCCTCTTCAAGACAAAGGCAGACAGAAAATCTCTTTTTATATTGCCAGTCTTGCTCTTCAAATCTAGACGATACAGCAAAATTTTGCAAATACATTCCCATACTCAGCAGAAAAATAAAAGTGAGGTTTCTGATGCAAAAATAAAGCCACCAAGAGTTTTACTGAATGCCAAGGACTCAATTTCCATTTGTTTGATTACTGATAGAACATTAAAAATAGATTAAAAAGCTTGAAATTGGAGTCTCCACATATACGTACAAATAGGTTGAGCTGTGGTAATATTGGATTATCATACTTCTTCAAACTACCAGGGATAGGGAAGTTTCAAAACTGAGATAAATTTATCTGAAATATATTCTGCATGGATTTTGATTGGGTCACACATAAGAGAATTTTAATTTTCAAATCTTAAAGAAATGCCCTTTGTCTAGCTAAAATATCAACCACACAATTGTTCTAAGGTTTCATGCTTGACTTCTCTGTTTTTAATGTGAAAACTAGCCACCGAGCAGTCAAACAGCATAGATCATATTAACCAAATAATGAAATAATCAGACTGTAATCTAGTTAATCACATGCAAGAAGTGAATGATGCAACATTTGAATTACCTGAGTGCTGCTATACCTGTGGCACTAAATCCACACAGCATGCTAGGACCAGAGGGTAAGGGTAACCAACTCCTCTAGCAGTGCAGGGCCATAGCCATGCTCTGACTTTTGACCCTTAAGTTTAATGGCAAAATAAAGTTTACTAGAAATTAACATAATATTACATATCTTCCATGTGATTCTTCAAGTACTGGTGCTCTGACGGAGGGTATGAGGATCATATCAGAAACAGGCCTATCTGTTAGAACAGGCATGAAAAGACATGAATTCACATTAACTTGGTGCCACTAAAACAAGCAAGGACATTCATTCCTCCCCTTGAGCTTTACTTCCTCTTTATCCCACCTCTTGGCAACCCCTCTTCCAGTTGCCCAGCCATCCCTCCTCATCCTCGCTGCCCCTCCAAACAGCATAGCCATGGGGCAGTGAGCATCAGGGTAGAAATAATCCACTAACAAAAGGAAAACAGTATTAAGCAACAGCAGTTACTTTAATCTGCTCCACAACATGGGCACTTGAATCCTTGTAGCAGGAGGGCAGAAAACAGCAGTCAGGACTGCATGAAAATACTGTCCACTAACTATTCCCCCTTCCAAGTCAAGAAACAACATATTTTTTGTCTTCAGTTTTGTTTGTTTTCAGCAAGGTAGAAGTCAGATTCATGGCACTTGTTTACTCTTTAAGTTAGATTAAAAAAAGCTGTTTCAGAAGTACTGGGCACTGTGGATTCAACTACTGTCAGTGGAAGTTGTAGGCAGATAGCTCTCTCTAAAACCTAAACACAGAGACTTCCATAAAACATGCTCTTATTTGTTTCCTCGTGCAATGGCAGCTTGAAATAAAGGAATCCTAAAGGAAAGCTCAAGAAAAAAAAGAAATAGCATGTTAAAAAGCTATAACTATCTTCTAATAAAATTTTCTACAGCATTAGATTTTTGCTAGCCTTTTGACGCAAGTCTGAATTGCAACTGAAAACATGTTACAACCTTGCAAATTCACCTAATCTGCACACATTTGCTTTGCTATCCATGCCTGATAATGACAATCACCATAAAAAGCATCAAACAGCACAGCTTTTGGCTTCACTTGGCACATGACAGTATTCAGGCAAGTACTCAACAGGACACCCCATCGGATCACTGAAACCAGCTGTTTGAGACATGACTCAGCACTGCCACTACTCAACCAACCACCAGGCTTTCCACTCCAAAATGGGATACACTTTTTTGTCCCGCATTAACTGTTTCTGTTACCTGGTAATAACTACAGTTAAGCATTCAGCCCAGCTTTTGTTTCTTTTGTACACAAAGCATACAGGTCACTGTTTGGCTATGGGCACAAGATCATCATTATCATACTGACATATTTGTCCATGCTTTCTTTTCCTATTTTTAAACTTGGATCTCTTTGGTGCAGGGACTATCTTCACTTTATATTTATTACTGCTGAAACATTATAGTCCTGTCTCATAAAAAGATGAGATAGAAAGAAAAGCTTAATAAAAGAAGTGGCAGGACAGGATCACATACATGTCTTGCAGTAAAACTTTTTATAAATGGTCTCCTTTAAGAAGACTGAGGGCTTAAAAAAACAAACCATGAACACTGGGACAAGAACTGTGAAAAATACCTCCCCTATCCCAGTTCAATCAAAGTGGATGAAATATATCTTGAAGACAACTGTGATGTAAATAGTGATATCTGAACTAGTTACATGCAGCTCATCTTCTGATCAGAACAAGGAAAACAGACCCCTGTAAACTGCAATTTATTTGATCTATTTTCAATGCATATATCAAGATAATATTAATTCCACCCAGTGGGATTGGCAATTTTTAAGGGAAATGATAGCAACGTTTACTAGGTACATTGCAAATTTTCATTTAGCATCTAAACTTTCCCTAAAGAACAGTGTGCACTTGTTAAAATTTGAAACAATCCATTTTTCATTTGTAACATATATTAGAAATAGAAATCTCTAAAGCTCTTTGGTGCCTAGAGAACTTAAAGGTATTATTAAAAGTACATGCAAAGGGAAAAATCTTAATAAAAATAGCTAAAAAGAAATTACTAAGCTAAGAAGAAATTTGATTTCTCATTAAAACTAATAACATCTAGAAAGCAAAATCTTTAATTCCTTTGCAGCCCACATCCTCCAATGCTACGATAAGTTGGCCCCAAAACAGGGGAAAATGCTAACTTTCAGTTAAAGTCATGATTAATGTTGATATATCATGTCACTGCTTATTTAAACAAAGGTGCTTCAGGCAAACAATTTTCCTAACATCCCATGTGCTCAAGACTGAAGAAATTAATCATCTGTAATTAAAGCTGAATTAGTGTATTATCTGGTCCAAACATTAGAATAGCAGTAACAGATTTTATTAAAGCTCTTTCTTCTCTCTAAAATAAGTAAGAATTTGTGTAGATGATTGATCTCCACCATCCCTTATTTTCAACTTCCTTTCTCCAGTGCAAACAGAAACAAGAGACTATCTATACAAGAGAACTAGGATAGTGGTTTTAGATATCCAAGAGGGTGAAGAAAATTGGCATTATTCCACACTGTTTTTTCTGAATAAGGGCAATACATTTGAGAAACAGAACTGGAAACAAAGGACAATAAACCCCCAACGGTGATTTGCAATGTTTGACTGTAACAGTTTCACAATAAAATTTTACTTCCACAAATAATTCAGCCTTTTATTAGGTTTTAAAAACATTTGACAGAACATGAGCAGGTATGAATTTAAATGTCAGATTTCTTGAGGTTCAGAGTTTCTCAAAATAATTGTAAAATTTTACTTAATCCAAGAATCAATTCAATTTCAAAATACATTGTTATCTAAGCTTCAAAGCATTTGTTTTACTATGACATCTGTCAAGTTACCCCATCTTTTAGACAGCAATGCAACAATTCTATAATGTAAAGCTGATTTTGATATTTTTCCCACAGTCTCAACATATGCAAAGTTGCACAAGTAAGACAAATGTGCTACTCCTCACGAACACAAATAAAGAATTGAGACTTCAGCCAACAAGTCTATACACGCTACTTTCACCATTTTTGTACTACAGAAAGCATGCTTCAGAAGAGTCTAAGGCAGATGACTGACTATTGTGCCTCACTGAGGTAGAGTTAACTCTCTTCAAAGTGGCCCATGAGGTTCTATGTTCTGGATTTGTGCCTGAAACAGTGTGGGGATAACAAAGCATTGTCTTAGCTAATGCAGAATGTGGTGTCAAACTGTCTCTGCTTCTCATTCTGACCCCCTAGCAAGCGGGCTAGGGATGGTCAAGCAGCTGGGAGTGGACACAACCACAACAGGTGAACTTAACTGACCAAAGGGATATTCCTTACCATGTAATGTCATGCTCAACAACAAAAACTGAGGGACAAAATTGTCATTGCCTGGAGGCTCCTTGCACATCAGCCAGCTTCTGGCTTTCACATCACTTTGGGTAGAAGGGACGTCCTACCCCTTTCCTTCACTTTAATTACACTATTTTTAGTTTGACTCACAAATCGTGTTGTTGGGGTTTTTTTTTTTGCTTTTCCAATTCTCTTCCTTATCCCATTCAGGGTGGGGAGCAAGCAAGTGACTGGGCTAGTGCTGGCCAGCACCTGAGCCACCACAGTGAGATTTGGGGTTCCTAAAACTGTCTAACTTTTCTTTACATTGCAGACACCTCCAACTTCATTGCATCTATACAAGGATTCCTATTTTTAAATTTACAATGCATGTAAAAACACGCATCTTCAAATTCAAAACATTCCATGCATCTTCGCCACACATTAAGCAACATATCAAGGGTAGTATCTGACCAGCCTTCACCACATGTTTCATTACTTTGCATAATTCATCCAAGGCCTTTCCTAGAATGCAGTCATGCTAAGGGATCCTCATGCGAAGCACTTTAACTTCAATATTACAGTTATCAAGAGACAGATCCAACATTGCCAAATTGCCTTTTATATATCAGACACTTTGTCTGCATTTGAAGTTCTGTCTTCACAACAGTTGTTTTGTATCCTTACATGAACTTCTTTCATTAACACCATACTGAAGTGGTAATAATAGGAAACCAGTCTTACTACAATAACTGTTTTCCTGCATACTTTTTCATTTTTTTCTAATAATTATTTGTTCTTTATTGGTTTCTGTGTAGTAGGTAATCTTCTTTACTCAACTAACAAGGAAAATTTAAAGAATTTTTCCTGATGAAACCTCTGTGATTAGGGGAGTACATAAAAGTATAGGCTCTGAATCATAAGCAGTCTCTCACCTGTGTCTCTGCTAACTTTCATCTACCATTACTCTATTAAGTTTCCCAGGCTGGTTTCACCCTTCTGTAGATCCACACAAGCTCTGTCTTGATTCATGTAAATTAAACTGAAATCTGAAATACACGGCCATTAGTAAATATTATATAGCATTCTACTCAGTCTGTCTTCCAACAATGCATTAACCTCATTCAAAGGGGAAGCAAAAAAAAAAACCATGATGGCCATAATAAGGCAATCTTACTACTTGAAAGTCATGTACTTTTCACAGGTGATTCACAAGTAGCAAAGGAAATACTATATGACAGCTAATTTATTTTTAATAAAGACTAAGGTTTTTTGCAGAAGAAAGAACCTTCTTGTGGAGCAACCTTCTTCAAATCATGAGTAAACACGGAATCTGCTGCAATCAATTTTAAACAACTCTTGCTTACATGAATTGGCATTATTAATGGAACATTTTTAATACAGATTCTATCACCTTTAATTTGAAAGACATCATCCCTACAGTTATTCTTACACTTTAGCCATTGTTTAATCTGGGAACACATCAGTGGTGCCTTTACACTTTGGACAAGTGATGTGCAGGATAAACACCACTCACAAAAAGCCTGCGCATTACTTCAGAGAGTTCTGGATTAGAAGGAGAAGGTAAAAAACATTTGTCAGCACAAAGAAGCAGGAAAAATACGCTGTTTAATGTGCAAGATGCAAAAATCCACAGGGAAAATCAGATCTCAGCGCTTCCCCCTCTGTACTGACCCTTAGTGTCTACTATTCTTCAAAGCTTGGTCCACTCAATCCATATTGCCATCACTTCCCCTACTCTGAATTTCACTTTCTCCACAACAGAGATGTTGCTTTCAAGGACGGGTGAAAAAAGATTACACCTGCCTTGAAAAATCAAAACAATTTCATCCTTCCAGTTTCCTTATTATGAAAAACAATGTATCACAACAGTTCAAAATCTCTGCTGAGAGTTTCTAATCTCATATGCTAAGCAATCAGAAGGCCCTCAAAAGAGCATACCATGCCTTAAAAAGCAAAACAACAAAAAAAAATAAACCTTAAAAGCAGTAAGCAATCAAAGAAGTTCTTCAGATTAAATACAAAGAAAGGAAAAAAGAAAAATAGAGTTCATTAATGTGCAATTGACTTCCATAGGACTTTATTGTTCAGAGCTTTGTAAGTTAAATTGCATATATATTAAATACTGGTGAGAACTATTTCACTCTAAGCACGTATCACTATTTGGTATGCATATATAACCTTATAAGGGCTCAATTACGAACAAAATACTTACATCAGAGATTTTTTTTCTGTTCAAAGATTACAGGCAACTTGGAATGTAGTGGTGTTTTATGTTCTGTGCTAAAGGTTAGACAACAAAATCACAATAGATCCTCCAGGCCATGTAGTCTGTGTCACCCTAAAATATGTTACACTACGTTTTATGCTGTTATTGTTCACTGTGATGCTGCCATGCCCCTTGGATACAGGCTATGAAAGCAACAAATATCAGAAGACAAAAAGTAGAGAAAGAGCAACTGAACAGAGTCTAAACTAACAATCAGAAATGCATCCCCTGCAGTGGCAACCAATACCTGTTACAATGCTAACTTTCTTTAAAAACTATGACAAGAATCAACTGACTTATTTACTGCATCATTTGGGATGATCTCTCCTTTTTTTCAGATATTGCACTTTTGACCAAATACCCTTATAAATGTTTGTATTAATATTTCTTCAGAAAGGAACAATGGAGGGATTTAAGATCAATATTGCAAAAAAGATTTACCTAGTTGAATGCAACCCTACAGACTTTCCATTTTCCATCCACTGGCACACTAAACAAATAAAAGAAGTTAAGTAGAACACCAAATAGTCCAAATTAGAGGTAACTGACACAATCTTCTTCCATTTAAGAGCTACATTCTTATTTATTTCTTCAGGAAATGTAGACCTAGGTGCAACAATCTGTTAGCAAAGAGAACTACCATCCAGAACCTCAGGCCAACTCTCTGTGTTGTGCTCATGTTCCAGACGTATATTCACAGACTCTGGGTGACTAAATAGCCCCCTCCTTTTTCCCAATACATACATATACAAATGTGTTCCAATTCCACTGCTTCTTTCCACCTCCATTGTATTATCTTGGCAATTTCACAAAAGCAGCACAAGAACTGAACTCGTTTCTCATGCAAGGAACTTGATGTAAGCATATAGTTGGCTGTTTTGGCACTTTCAATTGTCATTAGGAGACGACAGAGTGAAATCACCAACGAAATTTCAATTTATAAATATTAAAGTTATGGAGAGATTTTGAAAGATTATAAAGTTTAATTAAAATAGTTATCTCTGTTCATTATCTGTTCTACATTTCTGACTATAGAGTAGAATTTTATCGAGTTTTTAATGGAACTCTGCACCTCTATCACTTTAATAGCAACAAGTTTTTGTGTAATGTTTTTGCTAAAGAATAGCTGTGTGATAAATTTCATTTAGTTGTTACAACATAAATCAACCTTTCACTTAGTTTCACAACATAAATCAACCTAAAAGTACATTTTGCGAAGTTGGTTAGCTTGCTAAGATGATATACCAGTCTTGGCATAATCAAGATGAAAGGCTGGTGAACATAATAATATAAACCAAAACAAGGTTCTAAATATTATGCAATTATACACATGAAACAAAAAAATTTTAAACTTTATATAAATTCTATTCATAATTTTCATAGTCTCCATATAAAGAAAAACACAAGCAAAAAAATCAGACATAATAAAACAACAATTGGACAGTGTTCAAGGACAACCACGAAAAAAAAAACTCTGCAAGGAGTTTTCAAGCTACTATTTCAACATTTATTTGTTGAAACTGAAATAGAGCTCGGAAAGTCTATGGCTGCTACAGCTTTTACCACAGGTACAACTTGCTTGATCTGATTCTGCTAACAAAACATAAATGCTTACAAGACAATGAGACAAGAAAAAAAATAAAACTTTTTCACTGTTTCCCTTCTCTCCTTATTCCAACAAAGCAAGGCTTCTAAAAATTCTCTTAATACTTGTACAGAAATTGAGTCTTTCAAATTCATATTTCCTGTTGATAAACAGAAACAAAACACCTTGCGAACCAAGGGCTAAAACACAAATGTTCTTATGCAGCTTTGGGCTTCTTTATGTTGCCAATAACTACATAAAAGGATAGCTGATGTCCCCATACGCTGTGGTAAACCACAGGATCAATGAGTTCAGGCTGAAACAAGTTAGTATTTGTTAAAGGCACTCTAGGCTACTTGATCTGAGCTCCTGCCGACAAGCTACCTTTTACTTGCGCTCTCAACCCGCCGGCATCTTTCAGGAGTGCTAGAAGAGAACAGCATAGACACTTCTTTGGAGAAGGATAGAAGTGCTGAGTCAAAGTTTGCAGCATTGCCAATAAATACTTCATGTTCCCAGTCCTCATCCAGAAACTGAGAGTCAGTTCTCACACATATGACTGTGAAATGAAAATACCTGCCATCTAACCATCAAATTTTATCCAAATAGGGAACATCCAGAAAAGGTCAAAATCTCTTAATTCTTAACAGACCAACTGTACCCCTACTCTTACCAAAGTACATATCTGCCACAGCCAGAGCCAGAAGCTAAGCCAATTGCTGGAGGCAATTCTAGACAATTACTCAGCAGAGAAGCAAAGGAACAGACAAACTAATTTCAGATCCCATGCCATCCATATTCTAGTAGCTAGTTATGTGAAGTTAAGAGAGATTTGCATTATACTTCTTTATTATACAAGTTATATCAGCATATTGGTATAAAATTAAGAAAAGCAATAGTACATTCAAAACACAAGACTAAAAGGAATGCAGGATAAAGGCTTCATTTCTTTCAGCTTCATACTAAAAAAAAATACAGCAATACTGCAGCCGCACTACATGTGGTTGACAGCCTTCCTACTGAACCCAGACTAAAGTTGCAAGGAGCTGGGGGAGGTAAGAGACTTTCCAAAATAATAACATTTATTTTCTTACACAGAAAACACGCATGAAAAATTGTGTATTTAGTCATGGACCAAAAAGCTCTTTCATACATTGTGCATCTCTCTAACTTAATCTGGGATTTATAACATTGCTCATTTCTGTTTCCTTTATTCTTTGGAATGCGGCAGTGGAATGAAGCTTGGTTTATCAGAGCAAAGCTCCCTGAAGACTTAACAATGCAGACTGCATCATCCGCAGCCTATTATCGCTGCAGCCGTTTGACACAAATACATTCACATGCTGAACACTCACTACAGGCTTTGGATACGGTCATACGCCCTCTAAAAGGCAAAATCGAAAGAAAACAAGGCAAAACACAGGCTTTCCTTAGATGCTCATCTTAAGAATAAAGGAAAAGTAGAGAGTTTCCAGTAATAAAAACATTCACATACTTATTGCAAAAAAGTTGTATCTGAATACTGATGAACACAAAAATTATGTAGGTGCAGCCTTATTATTATTATTATTATTATTAGATATAGTTAAGAAAAACATTTAAGCAATAGCATCACTATTTTTGCTGCTCATCTGCAGATTTGGACAACAAAAGCAATTTCTAGGAATTAAAGTGGACACAAGCAGCTATTAAAAGCAATAATGCAATCAGTAACTTGGTATATATAAAATGAATTTAAGGTAACTAGTTTTTTACTGTATTTGCATTCAGATTACTGTTGTGTGGCATTAATATTCCCCTGAACAATTAAAATTTTTTTCAGCAGACATTACTAAATACTACAGATACCTGATCCTGTCAAACACAGCTTCCCAGAAACCTTTTTGCTTAGAAATCAGCTGAAAGATTTCCCATGAACTGCAATAAATTTTAGAATAGGAATTTGAAGTCTGCAGACTACAAAGGGAAAGGAGCCAGAGAATTATGTAATATTAATGCAATTTTGTCACGGAATCAGATTCATATACTGGAAGAAATCACATCAAATAATGCTAATATTCAGGGTATCCCAAACATATATTACAAACACATCTTTAATTTAGGAACACTTTTTCCACCTAAACCAAGACTTTCAGTAAAGCAGTAATATGTACAGTGCTCAATGACACCTTATTTCTTTCTGACAGCCAAACAGAACAAGTTTCCCTCTTACAGATGCTGGTCATCTAACTCAGGTACCATTCCCAAATCATGTACAAAACCATAAGATTATATACCATAATTCAGGACAAGAACATGACTGACAATCACATGGTGACTTCTATTAGGTCTGCATAATTTACACTGCCCAATAGGAAGCTATTTTTAATAATTAACTTCTAAACACTTACAGCTTGTGGTAAGTGGAAGTGTACAGCTTTAATCAGGCACTCTGAAAGAAAAGAAATGAGTCCTGCAGCTTTCCAGTGAAAGTTCCTGCAAGCATTTACAAAGGCACTTACATGTATGAAGCTTGAATAGCAACATGGAAGTTCCTTGTGCACAAAGACAAGCACGCTTAAATGTCTGCAGGATCAAGATGGTAGGCAAGGATTTAGGAATGAAGTAACAGGAGGGACATGAAGTACAAAGTTGAAGGATCAGACATTAGAATGACTTTTTTGTACAATGAATTCACTCCTTTTATCCCCATCACCATACATAACTATACCTATGCCATAAAGGTTGCAGCTTTCACAGGAAATAATACAACTCTACTCATATCATTAAGGTAATGTAATTAATGTAATTATATACAGTTATAAAATTATATAAAATTATCAAAATGCCATGTATCTCTGGTATTTTAGGGTTATTATACTGCAATAAGCAACTTACTATCAGCATGATTGTACATCCCAGAAAGTCTTGTATATAACACAGGAAAATTAAGGAGCATATACTTAATGACTTTTTAACTTCCAAGGAAAAAGATGGTTTCTTCCTCAAGGCTATTATTCTTAAAAATATAGAGCATAATAAAATAGTGGAAGAGAAAAATTACACACAAGGCCCTATTAAAGTTTTTACTTAATTGCTTATACACAAAAAGACTGAATTTAAATTTTAATTATTTTGGTTTAAAAATATCATTTGTCTTATGAAATAAGGCTAGAAGCTGAAGTTTCATGACCAAGCATATTAAAATTACATTCCAATTTTAGAGTATCATTCTAAGCAAATAACACTGACATCTCTATCACAAATTAGGAGGTAAGGCTGAAAATGGCCTGCTCCACCAAGGCTTAATATCTGCTCCTGATAGATGAGCAAAAACTATTGTCAAGGAAGCAAAACTCCCTGTTTTTCAGTGTGAACCCTACATGGGTTTTTGTGCTTCCATAAGCATATGTTAAAATCTTTACCAATTAAATTACTAAATTGTATAACAGCAGTTCAGTCATTTTAAGAAGCACTGTAAAATAAGTCAAAGACTGCCCTTGAATTCTACACTTGACCAGGCTACACTGTTATGAGCCAAAGTACAAAAAAAAAAAAAGAAAATATGTAGTCAATTTTATGTGGTTGTAAATATATTACATATATAGTGTCATAGAGCTACATTCATAAAAACCATACTGTAAAAGCTGTCATCATAATAAATATGTGGCATTTGAATTGGATGAGATCCATACAGCATGACAGAAGAGCTGAGGAGTTCCACAGTCTGCCAGATCAATATCCCAGGCTCAACTTGCAGCTGCTCTTGAGTGCACGCTGCAACTGATGAGATGCTTTAATGTCAAGAAGGCAGTTGTAGAATGAACTTCCCATCTGATGTATGCTGAGCTAAGCATTTGAAAGTGTTGGTGCTCATAACTGTAACAAGTCTAAATAAAGGGAATTAAAAGCCAGTAAAATTCTCACCCCCTATGGAAAATCAAGTTTACTTAAGTCCATGTGGTACTATTTGAAACCCTGGTAAAGGTGACAAACAAAAGTCCTTCCAAATTAGCACAATTACACAAAGTTTTAGAATCTAGAAAATATGAAACAGGATGTCCAACTCTTGGAATTTTTGTCTCTTGCTGACTGCTTTGATTAATTTGTTTATTTTTTTATGTGATGAGAGCTGAAAAGCTTTTGCCAAGAGCTGATTTCCAAAATAAAAACAAACACAGTATTTTGAAAGGTAGCACACAAAAATTATGGACTAAAAATCCTATGCCTATTATTCCAATTAAAACTGAGAGCCAGAATAATGCTGAGGGAAACTGTCTTTGAGGCTTTTAAGAGCATTTAGGTTTATTTCTGGGTTATTACATAGGTTGTAAAAGAAGACACACAAAAAATGATTTCTACTATTCACTCCATTTATAACTTAACCTTGTTAATTTAGGCAAAGGCCACCTTTTTTTGGATGTCTGACCTTTCAAATTGAAATGGGACAGTCTTTAAGACAACTCAGCATTCATAATTCGAACAGATCTTCAGAAGAGCTTAGCTCCTGCACACACATGAAGAAAGAACAAAAAGTAAATGTAAAAAAAAAAAAAAAAAAATCTAAGACTCCCATTATACTTTCACAAAAAATCAAATTACACTTACGAAGAAATAAATTAAATTACACTTACGAAGAAATAACAGAAAAAACTTCTACTGGCTGAATTAAGCTGCATTAGTGTAAGAAAAGCTATGCTAAAAACTAAACTAGCAACTCAGTCATTTTCAGAATTCATCGGTCCTTATTTCAAAACAGGTTAGAGGCTAATTTGACCATTTGGAAATGTCTCTTGCACTACTGAAACTAACTAGCTAGAGTCTTGCCAATTACTGTTCTTATTTGTACATGCCTAATTCTCATGCATGTGTATTCACTGTGTTTTACATCCAACTTAAAAAAAAAAAAAAGGATGCATAAAGAAGGTCACTTTATAGACAATATGCAGTAAAGTATCCAGATACAGACTTCTCATCCATGTGAGTTCGGGTAGCAAAAATCTCCAGGCTCAAGATGTAGAAGCTATTTATTAGAGAATTATGCTATTCCAAAGGAATTCCCCATTTTATTTGTGAATTTAAAAGGCACAAAATTGGCACAAATGAAATGCATTCTTGAACATACGACCCTTAATACATACAGATTTTTCTTAACCTCCAACTTCCTAAATTATTTTGCTCCAGAATTCATACCTAGTTCTAATAATATTCTGAAAAACTCCTGTCTCATCGTTACTCTTCTGCCTCCCCTACAATCTCACTGACACAGCACTGGAACTACTGAAACTAGTGATATAGCAGCAAAGGTCAGCTTAGAAAAATGCCTTTTGGGTTTTTTTTAGTGACTACTAAAATCCCAACACTGACAAGCTTTTCCTACGATGAAAAAATAAAGGCCTCAATACATTGCATCCTGTGATCAAGTTCACACGTTTCTGAAAAATTTCAAAAGCCTCTCACATATTTACTTTTAGATGTAACCTAAAATACTATCAAAGATGATATCATTGAATAATCACGGATTCTGGCTCAAAAAATATCACTGCACTAGGCATAGCAGAGGAGAAACGCAATCCCAGAAGACTCAAATCTGCATATCAGATGGAACAAACATACAGATGGAGGTGAGGTGGGCCGGAAAGATGAACCGATCAAAGGGATGCATAAAAGAAAAACACTTCCATTGCATATCCACCCCCTCCCAAAGCTTAAAGATAAACACACATGACTGCTTTTAAACCATCAACACATGCAACTTTCAGGTCAGGATTTTTCAACTAACATCCAATTTTCTTTTTGCTTTGGGGAAAAATGGGGTCCTAAAACAATAATAATAATAATAGGTTCATAGTACGGTTTGAGCTGGAAGGGAGCTTTATCTAGTCCAACCCCTCTGCAATGAGCAGGGGTATCTTCAAATAGATCAGGATGCTCAAAGCCCCGTCCAGCCTGATCTTGAATGTTTCCATGGATGTGGCATCTATCGCCTCTCCGGGCAACCTGGTACATTGCTTCACCACACTTACGTAAAAAACTTCTTCCTTCTTGCCTTAATAACAATAATAAACAACCACAACACAAAAAAAACTTTGATATCACTTGAAAATCTTTCCATTTTCCTTGAGAGACCTGAAGACACTTCCTGTTCTCTCTGCCTAGAGACACCCAAGGATGCTGGTTCCCAGGTGCACACCAACTGAACTGCCCTCCTCCTTCACCTGATCAATGGACTCCTGGACTTCCCAGTGCCTTCTCACCACTTTCCAGGCAAAGATGCCAGGCTGGTAGCCTTCCTGCTTTGGGGCATTCTCTGTATTTTTCTGTCCATGGGGCTTCCAGATTTGCCAGACCATCAACCATATGTGGTGCCACACGGACTTTTTCTGCCAGCTGCCTGGCTTTACAGCAGGGCACATAGACTCCGGGATTCTGTCCTTGGTTCCTCTGAACCCAGCTACAACTCAAATTTCAAGTCACAATGAAAGTTACAAAATTTCAGCAATATCTCTTTCCCTCATGAAGGAAAACCCAAGTTCCTACATTGCTCTCACCCTCTTACTGAGATGCAAAGACAATGTTCAGACACTTTCCTTTTTTACATGCTTCAAAAACAATGGAGAAGCATTTATATAATTACAGAAACAGTGCTCTAATCCCCAGGTTCCAGACATCAGCTACTGATAGTCACTGCTATCTGACAGTCTGCAGTATGCTTGTGAGCATCATGTGAGTGCTGGCAAGAGGCACCAGGTCTCTGCATCTTGCCAATGTGCCCCTATGCTAGCTATCTTGTGATACTGTGCCACTGCAGTCAGAAATAGTCTTGTTTTTTTGCTTCCCTGATTCTTCTTTGCTGTGTCTTGATTCTGTTCTTCTAGCGAAAAACACTTTCTCTGTTTTGCTTTACTAGTTCAAAGTTGTCTACTTGTATTTTGTTTAATGTCTATTTCATTATTTAATTTCACTTTTTATTGCATTCTGGAAGCAGAGCTCATCAGTGGAAGCTTAGATATTAAATACAAGCCTACAGACATTTGTTAAAACCTGCCCACACACATAGATAATTGTCCCTTCACAAGGAGAATTTTGATATCCATTATATTCATGAAAGTAAAAAGAATGTCTCCCTCCTTGCCTAAGAAACAGTGATGAGAGCCACAACCAAGACACAGTGTAGAATAACTGAGTTTAATATCCAGGGGGAAATAAACAAACAAAAACACAAAACACAAACAAATAAAGAAAGAAAACCAGGAAAAAACCCACCCACGGAAAGAAATTAAAGCCTCCTGTCTTTTTGGGTGTTTGGGAAGTCTGGCTGCAAGTGTATGCCTTTTTTACTTTGCAGCAGCTGCTCTTTTCATCTCATCTACCACACTTTGACCTAATACTCATATCTTTTCCCCCACTCCTCACAGTTAATCTAGAGAAGATTATGAAAGCAATGACAAGGATGTGCATCTTAATCTTTTTTTGGACAATATTGGGGAAAGGAGCTTATAGATGAAGTTTTCTTAGTACAACAGAAAAGCAGTTTCAGGCGATTTCCTTAGAAAAGGCTGAGCACATCAGATCTCACAAGCTAAGAGTAAATCCTGTCCACACGTCTAAGCACTGCTGGCATGACAGAGCTGTTGTAACAGGGAAGATTAAAGATTCTGCAGATGGCACTCTTCCCCCTGAATCAACATAGACATAATGCCCCGGAATAAACTTTCTGAGCTCTTAGCAGCAGTGTCATTTTTTAATGAAACATTAATAAGAGAAAGAGAGTACCATCTACTCTTAATAAGCAACATATGTTAGCCTTCACGAGAGAAGAATAAATAACATTTGGGTAATGCTTAAACTCCCCCTTCACAAATTCCTTAGGTTATCACCACTCTCCTCTATCACAATCCTTAAGTGCCAAGTTACATAACTGTACACTGTTCAATAGGTATTTATACAGCTGCTTTTTTTTCTTTTTTGCACTCATATGGCCAGATAAACTTCTAGTCACAGCTAATCGTTACACATACTAAAGCAGCAGCAAACAAAATTCCATCACCTTTTAAGGACTACTAAATGGCATCCTTGTTAACAAGCCGAGAAGAGTTGCATTCAGCTAGCAACTGAATCCAACATACTGACAGTCACTTACTGATCTGTTGTTTCCTGGAGTCTGTCCTGAAGGCTCACTCTAATGTAACTCCTGAAGAGCAATGTGGCAGAGGAATAGTTGTGGTAGGAAGAACAAGAATCTCTGCATTGTAAAGCTAGAATATCATCAGATTATATAATTTGTTCATATTCTTATATAGGCTTAAGTAAAGAGCAGTCAATCAAAGTGATTTTAAAGTGTCACAGAATTAAAAAAAAAAAACAAAAACAAAACAAAAATATATAAAACCACAAATCAAACAAAACAAAAAACCCCACTGAAAATAATCCTAACCTTAGATAACTGCATCCTTATAAAAAGCTCACACACATAATATAACAATATAATCTGTGTAGTCTACATATAAAACATCACATTACTCAGCTGATCTGTAAAAAAAATACCGAACATAATATTTATGCTTTATTTAATCTCATACATTCAAAAGAATTTTTTCCAGACTATTATTCTGTTTCTCTTTCTGCTTTTCTCTTCACTTTTGTGCATTTAAAATCAATTGAAAGTTGCTGGCATTTTGTCAACAATAAATTTTCAGGACATCCTAATTTATCAGTATATCAGTGTCTGAAAGAATAGCATAGTACCTTCATGAATGTAGCAAATCCTTTGCCAACTACTGCCACATTATTATATTATTATTATTATTATTATTATTGTTATTATTAATGCTAAAAGGAAGATCATGACTCATGAGTGAGAAGCAAAACAATTAATATAGAGGAACCTCCAAAAATTATTTTAGAAAATTCTATTAAAGGCACACAGGACCTTATGCCCAAAGGTCAAGAGTGAATTGAAAATCAACATTCTTCTTCAGTAGGTCCCGTTCTGACATTTTCCATATACATAAATATATGTACATATACATCCACACAATCTATGGGAGTTCTTCACGGACTTTACAGCATCAAGGAGCTATGACACAGTGTGCTGTTTTTCCAGCCCTATTCCCTGATACAAAACAGAGTTGCTATGAATTCTGCATTATATTTCCTTTTTTTAAACTCTCCACATTGGGTTAAGAGGGGAAGAACACAACTAGGGAGTTTAAAGAAAAGAAAAGGCTTAAATGGTCCATGTTTGCTCATGGGACTGTCTTACATGAAAGTTGCTTTTTGTCCTAGAGATGTTAAGGGCAAATCAGGAAAGGCATTCAAGAATAGAAAAAGAAGTAAAGATGTTACTATACTACTTAGAGCTGTGAAATTGTTTCGGACTGAATATACCAGCCAGTTGTGTTTTTTTCCCTAATAACTTGTTGAAAGTAACCAGTATATTGCAACTGTCAGAGTCAGCCACATATACCAGTTTTTACAGAGGTTTGTGAGCCTGTGGCAGCTGAAGATGGGCTGCTTCCCAGACTGCCCTGAGGAAACTTGTGTCATTTTGTACCCATGCATGTCCATGTGAAGTCTTTACTGCACACAGGACAGCTATCTCAAACAACTATAAATGCAGGAGCCCTGTGTCCATACCACAGAGATACAATTTAAGAAGAGCAAAATACAGATTAAATAGAGATTTCCCAAAGAACACAAGATTACAGAGAGAACATCCTGCCTTCACTACAGAGCTTAGAGCAAAGAGTTTCTTATTAGGGTTTCTATAATAAGCAAATCAACTATTCCCCTACTAAATGAGGGAGCACAACCAAGACACGAATCATAAAATGGTGTGGGTTGGAAGCGACCTTAAAGATCATCTAGTTCCAACCCCCCTCCCACAGGCAGGGACACCTTCCCCTAGGTTGTTCAAAGACCAATCCAACCTAGCCTTGGAACACTTCCAGGGATGGGGCATCCAGAATTTCCATGGTTCCAGTGCCTCACCATCCTCACAGTAAAGAATTTCTATTGAATATCTAACATAAACCTGACTTCTTTCAGTTTAAAGGCATCACCCTTTATCCTATCACTACATGCCCTCTATGCTTCCTTGTATAAGGGACAAAGAAGTCCTTCTACAGCTTCCTTGTAGGCCCCCTTTAGGTACTAGAAGGCTGCTCTAAGGCCTCCCCACAGTCTTCAGCAAATTTTGCACTTCTTGAACAATAGAGGCAAGAATTATAGAGTAGTTCTCATCAGTGACTTAACACAATGGTATTAATATTTTTTTACCTTTCTTGACATATCCTACGTTTTCATTTCCCTTCTACATAGCTTCATTCCATTACTGGTTCATAGTGAGTCCCACAAAATAAGTGATTTACACACCTCATGCTCACTTTCCAAAAAAATAAAACATTCAATTTGAAGTATTTCTTCTGTATCTACACTGCATATGCAAGTGTGGGTATGTAGTTCAAGATTTATTTTTGTTATTTTTATCATTACTAAAAAAAACCAGAGAAATACAATTTTCTTTTATATGCAGCACAGTATAACTTCCCACTTCAAATGAGTATTTCTATTTTCTCCAACTATGAAACCTTCAGCTTGAGACACCATTTACATTCCAGTCTGGAGCAAAAGGAAAATAATTGGAGCTATCATCTTGAATACACTCATAAATTGAATATTACTGGATGCAAAATTAAGAAATTGCCAGATTAACTAGCAAGAAGTGACTTCAAGACTAAAAGTTTGAGACAAATGAACCATTTGGAGAGAAAATGTAGACTTCTAGTCTACAAAATAAAGCAATTCAGTACGATCAGAAAACCTCCCACTTTGTCCCTACAACTCTTCACCAAATGTATCAATAACATTGCTTCCAGTAACCTTCCTCCAGGAGAACAGCCTTCAGCTGTTTAGTAGACTTTAGGATATACAGCAGTTTTGGGAGCACAAGAACAGCCTTTAGGACTTTGGGAGATGAAGTAAGACCCGGAAAAGCTACTATATATCCAAATATCTCGGAGTTTTAGTCTAATAAATACATTGTACCAATGCTCTACAAACTTTGCTCCTCTAACTTGAAAGTTCCACGCAACTCAATAAGCATTTTGCCAATAATTCATGAATGTCAAAAACAGCATTGCTTGATCTCCCAGGGCTTTAAAATAGAAGTAAAAAATTAATAGGCTATCAAAGGCCAGGCCCTGTTGCAGGTTTGTGGCTAAATCTGGTAGCCAGGGCTCATCCCACCTCCAAGCCCCAGGCATTGGGTACCTGCCTGGGATCAGTACAAAGCTGGTCTGGGATGTGTCCTACAGGTGGGCATGGTTCTGCATGGCAACTGGCTGGTGTAAGGTAAACATACGCAGGTATTCTTCCCAAGAATACCAAGGCAGTGGAAGGACTAAAAAAAAGGTTCATTTCAGAAGCAAGGACCATTTTTTTACGATGCAGCACATTGGATCTTTCAGGGGTAAAAGGCAATGCCCCTCCTCCTCCATGGCTTTTTGTATCTTCTCTCTCTCCTCCCCCACTCTCTCTGGCCCAAAGAGACCCTGCGCATGTCTGCAAATATGTTATCTCTTCGCATACCAGAGAGCAAGCCTGAGAACTTCTCTTGCTATGCGGGGTAGGGGGAGGAGAAGGGGAAGCACTGAAACTTTGAAAAAGAGCCACCACCTAGGCAGAAAGCCCACCTACGGAAAGGAGTTCTAACTTTCCATTACAAATTCTTCTGGAAATGTATCTATTCCTACACTGGGCAGAGTAGGGCTGTGGAGACCTGGAGACTGGTCCTGCTGCAGCATTCCTGGGGCAGTGGCTGAGGCTCCCAGAGAGCTGACACGGGGTCTGAGTACATGGGCAGGCTGGAAGGAAGGAAAGCCCTGAGACACTGCGCAGGGACAGTAATGTCTACAAGTGCCCTCAGGGTCCTTACAGTGCGGACAGGGATTAAAGAATGGATTTGTGGTGGGTTTTTTTCATGAAGATAAATTCTTCCCAATATTCTCTTCTTCATAAGGCCTTACTCCTGTTTTTGCAGCATTGATTTCCCTCTAATTTAGTCTCTTCCTATTTACATGGCTCCTGTACAACACTGGCTGTGGAATCTCTGAAAGATCATTCCCTCTATCTTAGGGTAGGGTTTCTTTATCTTTTTCATCCAGTTCTTTACAGAGAAGAAAGTCCTATAATCACTGAGAAAATTACAAATGATTGGAAAACAAACCACTTCTATTATACAATTCTTGTATCACTAAGAGATATTTTATGGCTTAGAGTAAATTCAGAAATACTTGAATACTGATTTTGGACTCACCGTAATGGCAATGATGGAAACAAAGCAAATCCCACCAACACATTTAGCAAGATACTTAACACAAAATAATCATAACCTTTCCTGGTGTTTCTCATGGCTTGTCATTAATTACTCAGAATCCCAACACCTTGCTATCTTGACCAAAGTTCAGTTCACCACTCAAATGGTGTTCCTCTAGGAAACTGAGATAAACTGTAGCATGTCTGCTATTTGTGAGCCTGGAAATTCTCTAGAACCACTTACTATTTTTAAACACATTCTTTAGATGGAACATTTTCGTATGCTGTAATTTTTTCCCTAATGAAAAGCAGTATCCAACACATTCTGACTGTCACGAACTCACATGAATTGTTCCTTTGTGACAATGCCATCATGAAATACAGAGCTTATATTGCTAGGTTATACATAGTTCTTGGTGAGAGTCTAGGAAGAATGACTGAACAAACCCAACACAGTGTATACTTGCAAGAGAACTAATGAGAACTTGAACAGTGAGCTTCTGAAAAGATTCAAAACTAAAGAGCATTTGGTTTTGCCTACAGCTGCTTCGTAGGTATTTAGATAACAGTGAGTGAATCATATTCTTTTATCTACCATAGTATCGATACTCACGTTGTAGACCCTGCCCATCTGAGGAAGAGTAATTATACTGTAGATTAAACCTTACGAATTCATGGAAAAACAGACATTAAAAAAGAATTGCATGACCTTGTGGAAAAGGTGCAGATCTGACAAAGTATAGTAACACAGGCAAACTGGCCAAGCAGAAATAAAAACAGTGGTGGCTGCTGCTGCAGTCCAGTAGCAAGTAGGAGTCACCACATGCCCAGATTCAGAACATAGTTAACAGAGGGCACTCAGTACTTGGCCACAGCATATTATGATATTATGCCTAACAGATCTTCATCAATTCACTCTGCCAGCTAACGTCTTCTCTGAGTTCAGCTTCCTCAGCTTTAATACACTTCACTCTCATCTGCATGCCAGTCTCATCCAACACACAGCAATTTTACTGACTGATCTGGCTAGAGCACAAGAGTGTCATGAGGACTACACTGCATCTGCTTCCTAAACTTCTCATCAGCACAAGGCGCACACACACATTAGAAGTGGACAGTAGGAACATGTAAAGATTGACAGAAGATTTTCAGTACTCCTCCTGACTTATGACAACCAGAGCAGGAAGGCAGCAGTGAAGTGCTGAATTTGTGTTTCCCTGGGATTTGCAGCACTACATGCAGTCAGAGCTCCAATTAAAGGAAAACACCTGAAGATGATGTCTTTGCCTCTTTCAAAAGCTATCTTCTAATTTTGGAGTACCTTGAAATAGTTCATTAGAACCAAAGAAGAAACACAAAATGTAAACATTTCAAAATGAGATGCTGACATTCTCCACCTTGGGAGAAAAGGTACCTCCTAGTTCCAGTCCCCAGCCTCCACTTCCAATCCCGGCAAATATTAATCAGAAAATATCACTCTCAGATTACAGGCCTGGCTGACTTAAATATTTTAATCACTACTAAGCTTACACACGTAAAACGCTGCATTCTGCTTCAAGCTTGCCTACCCACAATTTAACCTGCTCTGTGTCATTCCCAGAAGCGATAAGATTATTTTACTTCACAAAAGCAATGTTGCATGAAGATATTTAGTGTTGTCTTGTCCCTGACTGTCCCTTGTCTTTACTGAAATGTGATATAAAGAAGGGAATGAATTCTGCAAATAAGCCATAAATAATTTTATGATGGGATTTGAAAAACAGCATATTACTGAAAGGATATAATACCCAGATAGTGACTTAATGCTATTATTTTAGACCTAAGGCTGGATGAAGTAATGCATCACTGAAAATATAACTGTACCCACAGTAGTTTTCTAGGCCTTTATGTGACTTCAGGAGCTAAGAGAAATTAACAGGTTTTATCTCGATAATGCCATTCGAATAGATGCAAACTGCAGAAACAAAAATTTGCAGATCCAGTTGGTTAATAGCTTTATTCTATTAAGAAAGAGTGGAGCTCTCGTTAGCCTGCCATTGTTTTCTGTTCTGAAAGAAACGAGAAGTATAATTTGGATGTAATCACACTGGAATCACTTCAGCATTTCTCAACTCATTTTTCATCCCTATTGTACAACAGTCATTAAGGGTGTAAATGCATTAACATTTACCTTTTGTAAATCAGCAAGCAGCCCTCTCTCAGAACAGAGCTTTCTTTTCATAGATTTATACAGAATCATTATAATTACATCAATTCAAGAAAGCACTGAAGTGCAGCCTGGCTTCAAGCATGCACCTTAAACCTACTGGGCCTTGAGTAAGATTCTAAGTGGTTTTTTAGAATCAAGAAACAAAGTTCATGAAGAAAATATCAGCTTTAGGAAAAAAAAAAAAAAAAAAAAAAAAAAACCAACAAATTTGAATGATAAAATAACACCTTTAAAAAAAAAAAAAAAAAAAAAAAAAAAAACCACACAACAGATTTGAATGACAGAAGCAGTACAATGTCTTCTGTAGACCCTTCAGAGTACCACTGGCCTACTACAAGTTCTTTTGAAATTCAGACACCAAAGTAAGAAGCTGGGAATTTTATCACAATATACCATTTTGGAAAATTTTGATTAACAGTTTTAAATAATAGAGTGGATCAATATCAGTAGTGAACAGATCTGAATGCTTTGGATTCCAAAAATACTCTTGCACAAAAATGAATTCAGATTATTTGTTTTAGGTGTCACAATTACACATTAGTTATAAAAGCACTTCAGTAATTGCTTGACATTGTTCTCAGTGTACTAGATAGGACCATATAAACTATTTCCAGATAAATCAACCTCATGTCCTAGATTATTTATCTGATATACATAACATACATAAACCTTAGATTATGTATCTAAGCACATGCACTAGCTACGCTGTATAATCCTTTTCATATCTTCTCCAATTTGGCCAAATTCTTTTAAATGACAAAAAACCAAACAAACAAAACCAACAAACAATAACCTAAATCATAACTAACCTTTCTATCTGAAAGACTGTCTGCATTTTATTAGATCAATTGAAGGCTACCCAGCTTTCTTAAATTTTCAGTACAGCAGACAAAGAAGAGACAAATCCACTTCCATGCAAAATCACATGAATTTTACTTGTGGCAGAAACATACATGATCCAAAATACTATGTATAAGTAGTAGAATGCCCAAGAAGTAACAGATGTTTGCTATTGCCTTGTTCTTGCTCAGGGTATTTCTCTTAAATGACCCCTTGAGTTTTCTTCCGGCCCATCATGCCACATTTGTAAAGGATGAAGGAAGACTTCATATTTAAGTTTCACTTTCTGTTTAACACCCAGAGTACTCACAAAAAAAGGTTTTCCAATTCTAAGGTTTCTTCTTGCCACCGTACTTTGGACAATAAAAACACATATCCTTCACGAAGAACGAAGAAACCTTCCAATCTTTTCTTCTTTCTTGGACAGATCCACATGCAAAGTGCTGTTTAAGTCAATTGTTCATTATGTTCACTGCTGTTTCTGCTACACTCTCTCCTCTCCATCAGACAGAGATGTTGGACAGATTCAATAACTGTAAATCCCAGAAAGGACAACTAATTCTTAACTGCCAAGAGAGATTTGACTAGACTTGTACTGCAGAGATTTGCAGTCTGTTTCATCAAATATTCAGTATAGCAAAGCTTCCAAAGGTCTCACCTGCAGCTCTTCCTTCCTCCCCGCCCCCCTCCTCCCCCTTGACTATCTGTCTTTCAAAGCTCTGCCAGAGCTTTTATTAATGTTTGTTACATTTGCTTATTGGGCACCTAGGAAAGAAGTTCACTGTCTCACTTCTTTTAATGCTCAACCCCTGCAAAATTTTTTACAAGGACCCCTGAGCAGAGATAAGGTATAGTCTTCATGTCCAGGGCTGTAGTCTACAGAACTGTATAGGTGCAGTGTCACTTCATTAATTACATTTTTCCCACGAAATAAGTATCTCATGAGAACATGCAAAATAATGTTTTTATTCAATTCATTGTGGAGACATGGCAGATCTTAGAATGATTGATATTAATTCTAGGCTTCCATTCCCAGTTTTTCAAGTCTATTCATGTTCCTGCTATTTACTTTCCAGTGGCATGCAATTTTAGACTAATAAACTCCAAAAATAATAAGATGCAATGGGTGAGAAATTTTTTTTTTGAAAAGTAAATTACTAGATTCAAGATCGACTTTCACATCACCATGCAAATAAATATTTTAACCCATCTCCATAATGACAGTATCATCTGAGCAATTACGATATTTTGATGTTTTGCAGACTTTAAAGCGGTAGCTACCCTCAGCTGTACCTTCTAAGTGATTTTATAAACAAGTAAGTTTTTCCTCATTTCTACCCATGAGATTCTCACACGAAGTCCTGATCTGGATACTGATTTTATTCCATCTTGCTGCATGGATTTCAAAAACATGTGGGAGAACTCGGGATGAAAACCTATGCCCTTCAGGTGAAGTAGAATGCAGGCAAGTAACATGCTACCTGATTGCCAGAATATAACGACTGCTTCGAGTGCCCTCCCAGCACCCACTGTGACGCCCATCTGTGCTTCTGCTACCAATACACATTTATTATATGCTATGCAACATGTTTCCTCCATAGTACTGAAAGCAGCAGCATTTCTCTTTCTTCCTGCCCTTTTTAAAAAAGAAAGGAAATCAATACAAGCAAAGTAGGAACTTAATCAGGTTTTGCAAGGAATTTTATCCTTCGGAATTTGCACCAATAACAAATTACATTAGTTTGCCACAAGGTCTAGAAAATGGGAAGGAAAAGGTATCATATGCTAATAATTATCAGTGAACAGATTCCTGACAAACCTATGTATCACAGATACCACGGATGCATGGTAAAATTTGCCCCAATATAGTCATGCAATCAAAACACAAACTCAACTTTATTTCCTAATTTATTGTATTACTTTCAGAGGTCACCAAATGGCTAGAAGAAAACTTACAGGTTTCTACATCAAAACCAAAATGACTGTAAGTAAAATCATTTCAAAGGGCCACAGATGCCAGTTATGTCAGCTTTCTCACTCTGTAACAAACTTTGAGAATTATTTCATTTTGTCAAAATATTTATTTTTAAGTTAAAAAAGTAATTCTTTCCACTGTGAAAATATCAATTATTTTTAAAAAGGAGTAGACATTTAACATCAAGTTTTTGTTTGAAGTTTGTGATCACTTTTTGATGCAATACTAAGGAATGTTATGCAAGTATCTTTGTTTCGAATTATATCTCTTGAAAAAAATTGTAAATTCCAAACCAAATTTATTCTGTTGAAATCGACATCCAAGGAAAACATAAGTACAGTAACAATGGGAAGACTATCTCATTGTGCCAGTGGTGTGTTCTCTGCTTGGTCATTCTAAAACTGGAAATAGTCTAGGGGAAATATATTAGAATAACTATTTCCTACGTTCCTGAAAATTTTCCGATAGGGATGGTATCTGAATTAATATTAACGTTAACCATCCTACTTATAAGACAGAATTCAAGTTCTAGCTTAATGAGATAAAACACATAGTTACCTACTTTTTTTACAACTTCAGCAGCATAGAAATCAAGTGAAGCAAAAGCCATCTGAAAATTCTGCCCAGAAAAACAACACCAGCTTGTCTAAGTACCAGTTTTAAAGAAGTCCTGTAGATCTTTCCGCTGCTGACAGTGGCAGCAGCTTTTCTCCTTCAGTCCTCTCTTGCAGCCTGGATAGCCAGCTGGACTCAAACCCAGGACAGAAACAGGTGGCAAATAAAGGGACTTGCTTCTCTTAACGGGAGGATGAGTTAGTGTCTAGCAGCTAACAGTGCTAAAGAACAGATGAAGAGTGTGGAATCTAGTTCTCTCTGTAAACCCCTATAACACTTCACAGTGAGGGAGCTTTGCTTTTACAATTCCTTCAGGGTTGACCATTAAGAAAAACAACATAAAACCACCATCTGAACAAATTAAATAACTGTTAATTCAAAAGCTACTTAACATGGAGAGAGTTTCCCCTATTACTTATTGAACAAAGAACTCATCTGTCCATCTTGAAAATCATGTGACTACTCATAACTGCAGCTTATTCTGTGGTAAACCGTAAGTTTTCCTTAGTTCTGCTTTATTATTATCTCCTCCTTACCTTTAGTATCTTTAATCCATTTTATTCTGTCTAAAATGTGAATTGCATGCTCTAAAGATCAATAACCAAGCTTTTCTTTTTTTCTTTTAAATGAATCACCTAAGCACAAAGGGGGACCACATCTTCCACTGAGGTTCCCAGCAGTTACCATATTAGAGAGAGTAATTCTCTCCACATTCCAGATGGCAAGTATCCCAATGACAGCCAGAGTCCTTTTAACCAGCACACTAGGGTGAATATAATGATCCTCTCGGGAAGCATTTCCTGTAAAATTTTGAGAAGTTGGCAGATGGAAGAGAAGATTTTAAGACTAACTTTTCTACATGAGTCAATTTGGAAGAATTAGAGGTGCTATGAAAACAAGCTCTCTGGAGGCAGGGAATTTTTAAAGACCTCTTCCAAGAGACAGTCGAAGTAGCCAGGAGTTGGGGGGGGGGGGAGGGGAACTAATCTATACATTCTTCTACGTTGTCCTGGCATTCTTTTTTTTTCACCTGGTACTGTTACTGGGTAAACAGAACAGTTTTTAAATTTGAGAGTTTTATCTCAAGCACCTAGGAGGAAGACCTAAGTTAGTTGTATAGAAAGAATGCCTCTAAGACTTACTGTTTAAACCTATCCATCTATCATTCAGCATAAATGTTGCTACAGTACACAATGAAATTTTCCTACATGAAAATGTGCGGAATAGAAAGCAGAGAAGATATTCGCAAGAAAACCCCACCTATTTCTTCGGAAGTCACCTAGAAGAAAAAAAAGAGTACACCACGGATCCAAGAGCTAAAGTCTTCGATTCCACCTCATTTACTGAGCTTCCCCTTACACAAACCTGGACCACATGTTCTTGAAGATAAAGATACTAAGCATTGTTATAAGAGGCAATGCAGAGGGGCCCTACCCACAGGCTTGAACAGATCACCTAATGTTTCTATGTTTCCACACACCTCAAATCTCACTTGGCAAATATATCAAATTTGAATCCATTTCTGTAAGTCTGTTGCTCCATAAACCGGTACATGTACTATACTCTTCTATATCCTTTATATAGATTTAATCCAAATCTGTGTTAGAAATAAACTTGATAAATTTCCATTATGTTAGCAATGCTAGACACTAAAAAAATGCTTCTACATGTTCATTTTCTTCATCTATTATACCATTCCTTAGAAAACATTAGAGCAAAGTCTGCCTCTGAATATGGCAGAAACTTCGCATGTTATTTGAAAAAAATGTTTAACTTGCTTTAGTTAGTAAAAAAACCCATGACCTACAATTGCAAAAAAAGTTTATCTTCTCTGACACAGCATAGGTATAACCTACTGAAACTTTACACTTTCTGTGAGGGCTATAAATCTAACTGCTGAATGCCTACCTGGTAATATTACAAAATACTGGAAAAGTTACTCCATGGTTTTCTAGTACTGGGAATGGGAAATACAAGGCACAATTTCATACACCAGATGTAAGAAAATATAGCTACTTGTAGGAAAAGAGATACAAATCTTGAATCCCTGTTATCTTGCACCCTATATTATGTAATTTGCACTTGTGCAAAATAAGCAAAAGCTCTTACACTGCACTTATTCTACACTTACTTTCTGTTATGCTAATGCCTCCAGCGAGGTGAAAGGTAACGAAATAAATATTAAAACAAAATTAATTTTGCACTGCCAAATGCACATGGAAATGCAATTCCAGTAAGTGTCTTTATTTCTCAATGTTAAATCAAGCTACTGTACACTTTATATTTTACCCATGATGAAGAAGATGATGTAGAACCTGCCTTCAATTGAACATACAACTTAAAAAGGCATGAAGAAACAGGTCTCAGATAAGACAGCAAGAAGCAAAGCACCACATCAAAGCATTAGCCCTGAATTAACTGAAGTGAAAGGGAAAATAGCTTCTAATCTTATTCAGGAAACACGGACTTCTCAGAGGGCCAGGCTGTGCATAATAGTTGTAACTGCTCCAATGGACCGCTCTATAAGTGTACAATTACCATGGCATTAGACAATTCCCTCTGGATTTTCTGCAATTAGTATCATTGCATCCTTTGTCTCATACATATGGGGACTACAAAATAATTGTTAATTAATTTTATGAGCAAGTAACTCTCCCCTCCCCACAGAATGAAGCCCTGTAACAGTGTGAAGACGTTCAACAGATTGTTCAACCCCTGGCGTTCAGTATATGCCCCAATGTCTTGCCATCATTATTGCACACCACTTCACTGCATCCACCAGCATTCATACTATGCTGGGTGCTCTCTCTATAGGAGACAGTACTTCAGCACTTCACAGCTTCCAAGCACTGAAGAATCCCGTGCAGAAGACCCCATAGGTAAAATGTCATCGTCTTAAGTAGCAAACAGGGAAAAGTACTCAAAAACAACTGAAGGTAAAAAGGACCACCTAATTTTGAATGCCCAACATCCATTGCCTGGGAACATTTACAACGAAATAAAAATTTACACGTGCCAAACACATGCAACACTGAATTCTGTTGTACCTCTAAGCACTCAGCACTTCTCTAAATCAGGTCCAGATATTTCACATCAGATAACCAAGAAAACACAACCATCTACAGAAATTTGGTCCAACAGTGCTCAGTGTTACAAAGAAGTGGTGTAACAGCGGCAGCTACATCAACCAAAAAATAGGGTGCACAGTTTTGAAATTCCCACTATCCAGGTCAGTCCTCCAATCAGAGCAAACAGTCAAGCACTTGTACATCCTAGAGAGAGCTACGTATGACACAGACTGGTACAATCTGAGTTTTAAAAGCAAAGACTAAACACAAAAGTTTCAAGTTGAAAAGATTTAGTCCAAAATTTTGGTTTCCTAAGCAAGTTGTGAGTTTGTCTGATAACAGAGCAAACTATTGGATTTTGCTTATTTTCTTTTATTTTTCAAGCATATATAAATGTAGCTTTTGCTACCAGGGATGTGAAGTGTAAGTTATAAAACCACTACGCATTTTCATTCTGGCTATAAGGGAAGGGAGAAGGCAGAAAAAAAAAAATCTAGCACATTTTTGCACACACTTACTTGATTTTTAGAATAATCTGAACTATGGATCTATCTATTCTAACACTGACAGACACACTTAGAAGACAAATTCTAAGAGCTCCCAGGCAAGCTTCATAGATATGCAGACAGAGAGCTAAGTTTAGCTTGTTCATGCATTCATTCACTGATCTTTTTAAAACTGAAGGAAAATCTCAAATCATCAATTTTGTGCAGGATGGAAACACCAAATTTTTCTTGTTTACACTGTGACTTTGGGACACCTGAGGGCTGATAAACAGATATATAAAACTTTGGAAGTTGTGGGGTTTAAGGCAGAGAGAACTGCCTTAAAATATTCAATATTGCTGCTCTTGAATTTGTGTTGTCTTAGCAAACACAGCATGCTCAAATACTACAGAAGCCACATCCAGACAGCAGAGCCTACATGCTGATACTCTTCCTACTGCGGTCACAACAGAGCACGTCAATAAACTTTTCAAATAGATTCAGGGCCCTGAAATTAAATATTTGAAAATCTTCCTTTTCAATTAATGAGTCAGACTTGAAGCCAAATTGAGGACAGACAATTAAAAGTGCTCATCTGAAGGTCTTTAATGATGGTTGATCAGGAATTAATAAAAATGTCTTCATTTTATTATTCTTCATTTCTTACTGCCAGGTATCAATATGATGAACCGTAATAAACACCTAACACCTATTTAAACAGATAATGGTTTTCATTATGAAGAGAAGAACAAATCTCTCAAAGCACCACTGAAGGCCTCAGTGGCACCCAGGCTAATTTATACAGAGTACTTCAGAGAAATTTGGTAGACCTATGAATAAGTCAAACTTCAGAATCAAATCTGAATAGTACCAACCCTTGCTGTTGTATATCTGCCTCCTCGGCTCTTGTCTTTAAGGTATTCAGCAGTGGAAAATTCAGTCTCAGAACAGAGTATATTTCAACAGCATAGCCAACAGTAACGCCCGGAAACAAGGCAAAAGCAGCCCAAAACTTGGATGGTAATCTCAGCATTCTTGGTTAATATCAGTTGACAGAGGGAGAAAAAATACCATCCTCATTTTTGTCAGCACCTGACCTGAGCAAACTATATAATATAGCTAACTGCACTGAAAACAAACACCTGAAATCAGAACGTCCTGATATTTATCCAGCCTGGGTTGAAAGAAGCCACATCAAGCACATTCTTTGTTGAAACACTCTGCAATGAGTGCTAGACAGCACTGCCTTGTCACTTAAGAAGCAAACAATGAAGAAACTTGTCTTTGTCTCCTCAGACTGAGTAAGCATATGCCATGGCACATTTACGTTTAACCTAGAAGCCTTAGTACAAAAGTTGTTGACAACAAAGGCAGCAAAGAGAGAGAAATAACTTCAGGCACGATGAAGAGTTAATATCATTAGAAAGAGCAAAGCGGTGCTCTGATAATGTTAATGTTTTTTAAAATTTGAAGTAATTTATGAATCTACTAGTGCTTTTAAAACAAACAACAGTCTAAGAATTTCTCTACTTCAATCTCTCTTTTGTTTCACGAAGGGCCAAAGGGAGGGTTTCAAAAAACTGAATCACTGCATTATTGGTCTTGTCTGTGACTACAGAATGCTGTTGGCACTGTGCTCTCAAGCCCCACTGTGTGCCTTGACCACAAGAGAAAACAGAAGAAATTGAAAAATTAATGATAAACCAAGCACAGTACAACTACAAAGATGACCATGGCAAAGGGTACAATTTCTGAAAAGGTGCCTTTACATTACTGTGACTTCAACCCACTTCTCAAGCCCTCACCTGGCTTAATTGACGAATAAAAATACAAAGACTGTATTGATGTGCATATTTCAAATCACAACAATTTCACATGTGCATATGCATGCACCTTATTTTAAGTTAGTCCATAATGAAAGATTGCATATGTACCCAACCCAAATGCATACTATATATTTTTCTTCCCAAATCAGAAGTACTCATGCACATCTGGTAGCTTCACACTGAGATAAACTACAGGAGACAACCTTACATAAGCAACAGCAGAAAACAAATCTCCGATGTAAATGAATTTCATTAATTCATTCGTATAACAAAAGTCTCAAGATTTAATAAGTCTAAATATACCAAGTTAAGTTCAAGACCAACCATAAGGTCACTCACTTTCCATTTGTGCACCTAAAAATTGAAAACTGAACAAGTTTCCACTCTTCCTGTGCTTCCCTCTGCTAAAAGGCACTGCTGGCGAACATTCTGCATGTCACCACCAGACTGCCTTAAGGCTTGCTTGTGATATTACAAATCAAAATCAATACCACAGGCTTTTACAGTAGTTGATTGATTGTTGCACAGAGTTGTAGGACAAATAACTAAATAAAATTTATTTAGTCACACAACTGGAAAAAAAAAAAATCTGTTTTTTCATTTTTTTTACTATGGTACATAACCCAAAGTGTGTTTGTACATTCTGACACCCGCGAAAATCTGGATGCACCCTACTCTGGAAAGATGACATGACTTTTTTGAGATAAAACACACATACTGGATTTCTTCTGAAATACATAAATAATAACTTACTTATTACAGGTAAACAGAAAATGTGAAAATCCTGAGAGACCTAAACCAGAAGAAAAACGAAAACCAGAAAAAAAGAAAAAAAGAAAACCAGAAGAAAAAAGAAACACAACATTATTCTCATTGATTAGAAGTTGAAACGGATTTGCCGTGTAATCACTTGTCAGTAATTAAATATCTAAAAAAAATTTTAAAAGAATACATCAGTGATCCTTGAGAAAAAAATATAAAAGCAATTAAATCAGAAATAAATCATTACTGAATTATGTGAGAAAACTAAAAACTTAGTTGACAGAATAGAAGAAGAAATTACAGGGGAAAAAATGCCCCAAACCATGATTTATAAGTACTTCAAAAGCAGAAATTGTTATAAAGGACAAACCACCTCTACTACAAAATCTTGAGGTTGAAAAATTTTACTGAAAGCAGCTGAGATGCGCATACAATAAGAATATGGGAAATGACTGTGTCTATTTGAATGTAATCTATGGTGAAGTCACTGCATAGGAAAAATCAGCTCCACACAGACACAAAACTAAACCTGAGAAAGGTACAAATGACACTGCTGTCGTTATCGCATAGAAAGACTGCAAGCACCTATACCACTGTAGGTTATGAATGCATTCTAAATTTGTCTTTTGCAATTAGACATCACTAGAGGACAAATTAGGGGGGGAAAAGTCACAGGAAAAGAAAGCATGGGTTTTAACTGTGAGGGTAAATAGCCACAGGAATATAACGTCAAAGGAAATTACTAATTCATAACAGAATATTAGCTGCTTAGGGGTTTGGGCACTGCTTTCAACTAGACGTGACTTAGCTTAACTGTACTGTTGTGGACTTAAAGTAGTCACCGAATATTCAACCTTACACGTCCAGAATGATCTCTCACAGAAGAGTGGAATCACTGCGCAAAACTTTGACTTTTGCTAAGATGGGAAGGGAGACCAAAGAGCAGCAATGGGCTCTGTGAGCCTCCACAACCACAGTTAAATCTATGTGTCTTAACCCAAAGACAGGTACTATGGCACTCTCAGAAAGAATGAAAAATAAGCTCAAGTAAAGAGACTTGACAATGTGTGCAGTTTAGGGAGTGCAGAAGTGGCCAAGTATGTCTACCATCACCACTTTTGGACAGCTCTTACATATGCAGGATTTGACTTTAAAAAATTGTAGCTTCAGCATCAGGCAGTTCTGAGAATATCTTCATCTCAGAGCAGATAACACAGCAAAAGCCTCAATGCAAACCTTTTTCTGCCCAAAGTAGAAAATGCAAGTCTCACAAGCTTCTGCTTGAGCAATCCACAGATACTTGGCCCACTTCAGAGCAGTATGTCAAATTCTGCCTGAGCTATTACACTGTACTAGTATGTCATGGTTTAGGAGTGGTATTCCCCAACACAGTGCCCCCACAGAGGCTCTTCAAATCACACACAACTCTCTCTTTGTCCTCTCCTTCTCCCTGTCTCCAGCACTGACATAAGGTGGTATAGAATAACCTCCAGGTCTTAGACATACCCTCTCCTGGCTACTGCAAAAATCACCCCTGTCCTGGCCAGAACCAGGACACAGTATAAAGTAAAACTGAACTGTACTGAATAGTACAAGCCTAATCAAAGCAGAAAAACAGATCATTAAAGACTAATTTTTTACAGAGTAGCAACTGACCTCCATTCATTTGTACAACAGTCTTCCCATCACTCCAATATGGAGAACAAAATACTTTTTGGCTTCCTTGAGGAGCAAAAAGAAGAGGGGGGCAGGGGGGAAAGAAGCCCTGGAAGGTTGTTGCTGTGCTTCTTACACAAGTGAATACAGGGGGACATTTCCACAAGACAAACTGGTAGACAAGGATACCAGCAGCAGCAAAGAGCAAAAAAAGCCAAAAGAGGATTTCTAGGGAAACATACAGTGACTGAGTTTATTACAACCAACATTTCTATATGTTGACCCTAATACATGAATTACATTATTTACTGTACAAACAAGCTATGGGAATGGTTTCACATGGGAAATGATATTTTTTCTTTATTATTAAGAGATAGTTGCTTGAAATCCCTCCTGCTCAGTAGTCACTTTGTCCCTGATCAAATGACACAGCTCATTATTTTCCACAGAAGCAGCAGCAATTTAGTGCTGAATTCATGCCTATCCTCCTGAAAACTTGCCAAACCTTCAAATACTGCAGACACCATTTGGGAATGAAGTATTTATTTTTTATCAACAGTTATTGTATAAATGGAGCAGTAATGCAAATGCATCATTCTCACTACTAGCCTAAGGGTGTGAGAACTACATCTACTGGGGTGGAGGGTTGGGGGGAGTACTTGCCATCCCTCAGGGACACATGCCTCCCATTAAAAAAAATTCACAGCCCAGTGGGTTAAAAAAAAAGAAAAAAAAAAAAAAAAAAATAAAAAGAAAACAAGGGGGGCAGTCTCAAAGATAATGATAAATCTCTGATTTAGGACAGGAAGTTTGGTTTTTTTTAAAACCCAAAACAACAAAATGACATCACCACCTTCAAGGCCAAAGTTGAAGAACTTTCTGCACTTTTATCTTAACAATTAAAAATAATGCACGCTTTTTCTTGCCCCTAAATTCCAATGACATATGTTCTTCTCAGTACACACTGCTTTCAAAAATGCAATGGAGGTGCTCTGAAGAATCTTAACCTTAAATCTTACATAAGAAAAAGGATCTACTACCAAACTTTAAAAACATGACCTTCTTAAAATCGTAACTAAATGGAAACCTAGAAGTTTACAATTATTCCACCTGAAACTAACAGTATTTTTAGCCAACCTTGTATTTTTCAGTTTTCATCTCCAAGCATTAAAGGATCTCCAACCATCACTGAAAGATCAGAACTAGTGACCTCCATTTCAGAACTTCAGAAGCCCAGAGATGCCCATCTCTTGGCTCCCATACAGAGCATCCTCATACTTACAGACACTTCCATTTGCAGTGCACAGCTACCACCAAAAGCAAACTCTTGTTTTCTCTCTTCTCTAAATCTTTACTGTGGGTGTTGTAAACCCTGTCTGCTGCCCAGATGGAAGATAGCAGATGCAACACCATTTTCTTTGCTATCTGGGGACATTCCTTCATCTCATTGTCTTTCTAACCTCAGACCAGAAGCTTTGAGAAAAGCCTGAATTTGAATATGAGTATCTGAATGCTTAGTTTTCATGGAATTCTTATTTCTTACCATTGTTAAATTCAAGACAGCATCCCTCTTTGAATATTCATCAATTTAGCAGCCTTTCACAGGTTGGTTTGTTTGTTTGTTTGTTTTTAATCCAATTTAATTAAAAGTATCCATACTGCTGTTTGGGTTTTGATTCATTGCTTTTTTAAACAAACTGCAAGTATTGGAATGATAAAAAAATTATTCTTCACCTCTAAGATTTAGTTTGAACACTGGCACTTAATACTTTCCAGCACTCAAAGGCAAGATGTCTGGAATTCCTAAGCACCATTACTGCAAAACAAAATTAGACAAGATGCGTAAGAGACTTTACTGCCTTACCAATAAAGCATTTAGACTGCAAGTTCATCCTCCACCCTGAGTAAAGGGTGAGCATTTAGCTGTGGCGTATTACAGATTGCCCGTCTCCTCAGCACTGTATAATCCACTGCCTGTCCCCTATTTGCTCTACTCACTTACACATGCATGAAGGTCAGGGTCTGAATCCCTTCTCATCCTGCCAGTCCTCACAATACAGATATACCTGGTGGCAGGGAGGTGGTATAAGGGATGGATCTCTTCTGCTGCACTGCAAAACAGGCAGCTTGTGAAACCATGGAAGATCATACCTTGCAGGTCCGTCTGGCTACAGTGTTGCCTATGACTATCTGATCACTGTTGCTGTTGACTTCTTCGGCTGTCCTGCCAAAAGAGCTGCACACCTCAACTCCAGGTTTCTTAAGCTCCAACACAACCACATCTCACTCTCAAATATATGACAGTAGCAACACTACAAAATGGCAAAGGAGAGGCTCAGGAACTATAGCCCCAATAAAACAGACTGGTGCTTAGTCCATACCATTTTTCTCAAGGCACTCTAACCCTTACCTCCCAACCCCCTCATCTCCCTACAGCTAGGAAGGACTCAGGGCATCCTGTTACAGCAGACTGGATTTCTCTGCCCAGGCAACATGGGCCAGCTGGGCAGAGCCACTGTTACCTTCTCTGTGCACTACCAGCAATGCTTCTGTGGACTTTCCAACACTGAGACCAGCCACTAAAACCCATTGGAGGATGAAGAGACAAAACTGCGTAGCAGTGCATCCATGAGGAAAAAGATTTCAAGACAGCAATGAAAATACAATAAGCAAGTACCAACGATTTCCTTTCAGGCAAAAATCAAAAGCATGTTTGACAACATTTCTAACTCTCCAAACATCTTCCCCAGTACCCACAACTGGAGACAAATAGGCTGCTGCTATAAAAGGTCAGAAAGCCTCCAGAATGCAGGCTATGCACAGAGCCACTGTTCAGACCTGTGACTATAAAAAGTGAAGAAATCTGCAATTCCAAATCCTTCCACAAAAGTGAAAATTAAGAACCACAAAAAGGGAAAAGTGGATGGGGAATGTGAAATTACAGAAAAAAAAAAAAAAAAAAAAAAAAAAAACAAAAAACAAAGAACTCCAGTTACAGTTAAAAAACAAATCCTTTTTTTTTCAACAATTGATTCCGTTGCAAGACTTAGCAACAGATTAAAAAAATCTGAACCTTTTGCTTTAAACCTACCAAAAAAAAAAAAAAATTATAATAATGGCAAATGCATGCAGTAACATTTTCAGTTATGATTCATTGCCCTTTCCAGTACCATAACTAGGAATCATCAATTAAAAGTTGCACACAGCAGCTTCAAAATAAACAGAAAGTGACACTTCCCCATGCAACATACACAGCAGCTGCGGAACACAATTTGCTACCAAATTCAGTGTCACCAAGCCTGAGATTAATTCCCCCAAGACACAAACCACTACAGGTTGACACCACACAGCACACACAGGGAAAGTATATCCTTGTCCTCTTCCCTCTCTCTTACTGACCACTACCAGAGATAAAATACTGAACTAAATGGAACCCTTGGTCTTCAGTTATTTCTTCAGTTATGTAATCCATAGTAAATATATAAATACAACATACAAAAGCACTGCAATTAAGGATAAAAGCAGTCTAGCTTATTTCACTGGGAGCACTGATGCACTGAAGAAGACACACAGATTTTTGAAACACAGTATGTTAGCAAGAGTCAAAATCTTAGAATAGCATTTCTTTTCAGATAGCAAGCACTGCTTTAGACTGGAATTTGTATTTCCTGAGTAAGGTAAACTTCTGGCATTAAATCATAAATTAAAAGTGCAATCTTGCATAATTTCTTTTAATTATTACTTTTAAGGCATTATCTGCATATTTTAGGACCACAGAGGACATCTTCAAACACAACAACAACAAAAAAAAAAAAATCAGGAAAAGACCCACCACAACCAACAAAAATATAAACCAGTAAGAGTAATTGGATACAGTTTTTATTACTGTTTTTATAGTGGTTTTCCATCACCTGACGTGAACTAAATACTTTGGCAATTTTATGTAAGACATTTTAACTGTGAGTCATCTGCAAGTATGCTCCTGCATGCTAAACAAGCTGAAAACAGTTGGTACTGCATGCTGAGTGACACTCCTGTTTTGCTTAAATCTTCAGACTCCATCTTCGTACGGTATTTCTGTTCATTTTAGAAACAGTGTATTACAGGTTGCACATCTTTGCTTCTGTTTGCCTTTTTTATTCACCAGTGCAGATCTGCATTTAAATTTCAGGTGAGTCATTAAATCCAGTGAAAATGCCAGTTTTGGTTCTCACTGAGACTTAACCACAACCATAAAATCATCTTCTGTTCTTTTTACAACCAACTAATACCTTGAGAGGACATCTGTGTAGTAACTTGACTAGGAAAATAAAGACAGAAGATCTGGCTAGAAAAGCCTCCTTGAACTGTACTGAAAGAAAACTAGAAAATCTTGACCTATGCAAAGGCAGCTTTCACAAAGAAAAAGTCCACTGTGTTAAACCATTAAATGTTTTTCTTACTCAAGTTTTCAACTACAAATTCACTGCTTTACCAGAACACAAAACCCAAAACCTGTAAGGCTTTATTAATTAATTGGGGGTTTTATTATTTTATTTGTACAAACAAATCACAATATCTAAGAAACAAATAGTAAAAAAAAATAAAATCAAACTGAATTCTCAATGTTTTCACAGAATAGACAGAATAACCAGATTCTAAGAATTAATTACCCTCACTTGAAATATTTCATCCAGCATACAATAATGATAACATACTGAAGTTCAGGGAGGGAAACCAGTAACTACAATTAACTACAATTTACGATTTTAGAGTATAAATTAAGAGTTTAATCTATGCTAGCATTAAGGACCCTTCTTATCGTATATGTTTTCATGAGTTAAGTGGCCATACTATGCCATAGCAAAATGTGCTTTGGTTTCTCATCCAGTATGTATCTTGCATTTACATAATTCAGCTGCAAGGAAATAACATTTAAATAAGACAACTTTTAAGTACAAATAAAAGCCACACTGAC
>JAWWES010000115.1:45027210-45057360 GCA_035583135.1 Lophotriccus pileatus | reverse complement strand
ATTTATTCAATTCTAATTGCAACTTCTTTTTAGGCACTTTAGGAAATTGTAACTTATTTTGATCAGAGCAGACAAAACCAACCCAAAACAAAAAGATTATACAGATGTGAAACTTCCCTCCAGGTTTTGCAATATGCGGCTGGAGCGGAGTTAGAGCTTATTCATTAACACTTGACACCTGGGACAGTTCCATGAACAAATTTGTTCCTATTTCCATTCAATTTTAACAAAACATTCTCCTCAAATATTATTTTATATGAGGATGTGTATGCTCCCACACCACACAGTAAAACACTTTCAGGTCTCCAGGATGCATATTTTACAGTTATTGCCTGGCTGTACAGTTATTCGGAATAATTATGTGCCACCTGCCATTTTTCCCATTAAGTTCTTCTTCTCAAGAAGAACTTTTCCCCAGTCCTTTTACTCTGATATGCCATGAACACAGGAATCATGATGTATTCTACTTTAAAGTAAGTATTACCATTAAAGACCATGTACCATTTCAAATCAACCAGGCAATCACAATTTAGAACTTTCAATGACTGTAATGTTGGAGGGGGGGGGGGGTTTCCAACTATGCTATACCTTTCATACAAAGACTTAGTGATGTTTCTGATAACAACCATTAAGTTGAAAATAAAGTCACCTTTTTTTGTCCAGTCTTCTGTCCATTGGGCCTCGAATCTACATACTGACTTCCAGCATCCTCCCACATCATGTCTGTATTGTACGTCCTCATCTTCAATGGCATAGCCCTCCAAGTCTCTATATTCTAATTCACCATGAATCCAGAGGAGCCCAGAAAGGACCCCAACACATCATCTGTGGTCCTGGGCACACTACTTCATTTCCCTGTCCCTTTGTCTCATCTCAGTGTTTCTCCATCTTGTCTATGTGGAGTCTGTCCCTTTCAGGCAGGAATTGTGACACACTGCACATTTGTATAGTAGTGTAGTGGAACCCTCGCCTCAGCTGAGCCCTCCAGGCACTACGTAACACAATCAATAACAGTAATTAATTTTGTCCCTCATTTCCTCTTGTACGCAACTGCTGCGGTCTTTGGTAACTGACTATACATTTTAGCTCTTCAGGTTTTGTCTCACTAGCAAAGATATCTATTGTTCCCCTCTCCTCAGACCTACTTAGACCCAGATCTTTAAAACTTACATGGTATTTTACATACACACACATATATATATATATATATATATATAAAATCTCTTACCAAACTAACGGGTGAAGAGAAGGACCAGTCTGTACATAGGGCAGATCCTGCAGTACAGACTGGGCCCTCTGACAATGGTTTAAATTATTTCAATAGATTCCTATTGACATTAAACACAGGAGAATACCAGAAAAAGCGTTCATGTACTTTCATCCATACTTGTACACACACACCCACGCAAGCAGTGAAGAGTCCAACAAAGCCAAAGCTCTTCTGGCAAGGCAGACCTCAAATCAAAATTAGCGTTTTGTGCCAGCACCAGTCAACAGTTTCTTTGTGTCAGCCTCTCAAATACTGCAGCACCTACCTATTGCTAGACAGAAAACGCAAGTCTCTATCATGTAACTATCCATAATGTGACTATTCAAAAGCTCCCGTTATGGATGCCTCTCACAGAGCAGAGATGCCAATGTGGAGAAATTGCAGGCAATTTGTGCCATTTTAAGTGACTAAGACTACACTTCGAGGAAAACTAAGTCAAATTTGGGTTAAAGCACAGGCAGGTCACCTACACTAGTACATCACATCACTACCACTTGGTTGCTGTCACCAACACAGCACCACATAAGAAACATTAAAACATCTTATCAAGATGTAAATGTCTTAGTATCAAGTCTAGCACTGAAACAGTGCCAAATACAGCCTCTGGCAGTTTAGGGATCCCTTCCTTAACCAGGAAACACAAAAGAATTGCTCTGATTTAGAGACCAAAACACAACTTTTCTGCCTTCAAGTTAAAAGCCAAATTTGTGACAACTCATGATCTGGGTTTACACTGTTCAGACAGAGGAGGAAAATCCAGCTTTGCAAATGCAAAGTGATGCAATATTTCTGTCCAACTATCTAAATACTCCAAATATTTCTTTGCAAAAGACTCTTTAACATTTATTTCTCTCAAATCAAAACTAACTTTAACATTTTAAGGTTTTTAAAGCTGTTTATTTACAGAGATTTGCAGAAACTATTCTTCTTGTTCATTGTGGCTGTCAGGTTAATTGTGCCTTTTAGTCGCTTTGATAGTGATAAAATATTTTACATACATATTAGGCATATTCTACAATACAATCTAAAGGTTGTTTTTTATAATCTTTCTCCCCTTGTACCAAACTCTCTTTTGAAGTGATGTATATAGCAGTTAGGTACTGTTATTACAAAAATGTAGGTAGCTTCCTAATGAGAAATACTTTTTTTTTTTCATTTATTTCTCGTTCTGTTTCTGGAAAGTAAAGCAAAGCCATGTGTCAAAAGGTCTTGTAATTCACTTCAATGTCCAGAGCTGGAATAAGGCATATTTGGACTGACTTAATCAGAATTCTGATTCTGTAAGAGTACTCTAATCATGGACCATTTTGATTCTGAATGTGAATGACTTTTCTTTATCAAGTTCTTCTAAAAATGTACTTTTATTCATTATGGAAAAATCCTGCCATCAGGTTATATGGTTCAGTTCATGCTGTCATTGCCTGAACCAATACAGGTTCTAAAATTATTGACAAGCCCTGAGGTGAGGCAGGTTGAACTCCAGAAATCACTTCTTTTTTATCCCTCTCTAGGTGGACAAACACTGGAATAAATTGCCATGAGACACTATGATTTCTGCATCTGTGGAGGTGTTCAAAATCTAAATGGACTAGATGATCTTCCAACCTCAGTGATTCTGTACAATATCCAAAAAATGCCAAGTGTTACATTACTAATAATTTTGACTATTCAGACTGCACTAATCACCAAGACAACCCCAGTTCAATTAAAACACCTGCTCATTACCCAGGAGCAGCCAAAAATCAGCAGGAAAACAATGATGGTTATAATTAATTTGGACTTTACAGTTTTGATCAATCAATCTCCACACAATTTACAGCAGGTGGAATGCAACTTCATCTTCAAATTATAGATGGAAGTCTGGGTATGGATTCCCACACTGATACACATTTTAACAAATCCAGTTTTAGCAGCAGAGGCAGAGGATGCAGTGATTATATGTCTTAGTTTAGATGAGGTTTTTTATACCTAAAGAGGGTTCTGAGGATTGTTTTATTTTTCAACAACATTGTACTTGAAGTTTCTTTTTAAGAGGATGAACTTCCACAAATCAGAAGCTACAATGCCTAGTGGCCTACCTATCCCTAGGAATAAATATATATTTTGTGATAGGACCCTCATTATCTTCACTCAAACACCAATACTCATAGAGGTCCTTTCTACAGAGGTTCTTAACCAAGTATTAGGATAGAGGGGCAAGATTTAATTGAAGATTAAACTGATTAAATATTTCAAAGATCCCAAATTCTTTATGCAACATATAGGCTCAAACAATAATACTTGTTCCACAGGTGATCTTTACAACCTGTAGCTAAACAAACTGGCACTTAATTTCTTTGTTTCCTGGACTCCACTACCTTGCTAGCCCTCCAATCAATTTCCCCTCCACCTGATCCAAGGGAAAAGCTAAACCAGAGAGAAAAACGAATACCACAATGTTTACTGCTTAGAAATCAGTCCACATTTAAGTTAAATAGTTAAGATTAGTCATAAATCACTGCATTGCTCATGGCTTAAAATTATCTTTCAGAAAAAAATAAAAAGAATTACCTTTTCGTTCTTCGTCTTGCGACCTCCAAGATTAAAATAATGCATAGTAAATCTCCTCTGTCTAACCCGGTTTGCCAACAAAATCATGCCAGCTGAGTGTGCAGCTAATCACTAAAATGTACCAGAACAATGCAACAAGATATCTAATGCCCAAATTCTGAATAATGAAAAAAAAAACATAAACACAAAAAAAAAGGAAAAACAAGAGAAAATAGTTCTTTGAAACTTTTCAGCAGTTTGATAGCTCCCTGAAGCAACTTTAGTAACCTAACATACTGTTAAAACAAACAGACCTCAAAACAAAAAAAAAAAAACACATAAAAACACACAAAACAAAACACACCAAATAAAAAAAAAAAGCAGTGAAGCCACAATATAAAAATAATTCTTCTGCATAAGAAAAGCCTTCAATTTCAAACAATACTGGAGAGGAGGGTTCCACACTGCATTGCAAGCTGTACCACAGTTTCATAGATGTCATATTGGCTAACCAGCTGGGAATGATACCTCTATCAGCTAATTTTTAATAATACTCTGTTTGTCCCCTGGATCATCTCCAAATCTCATAACAATAGCTTCTGGCAACCTCCAGAGTCAGTTCATGAGCATCACATTGTGCAACAACAATTGCAATGATATTTTGAATTGACACATCTCCAAACTGCAAAATATCATGACGGACTCTGTGCACACTTCAGCTACAAAGAATTCCTCTCTGCAATTATTAATGTTCTGCAGCATTGGGCTCATCCCAGTGCACTGGGGTTTGTACGCTGTTTGCCTCTACTACTTGCTAAAAACTGTCTCAACATACAGCATGTAAAAATCCAAACCTTGGCACAAATTTCTGAATCTGAAAATATAACATGCAAACAACAGCTAGATAGGATATTAAAAGAACACTATTGCTGTAATAGAAGTTACACAATCAAAACCTAGTGAATTCTAACATTGCTGACTGATCACACTTTCTCATTTGAATTTTCTTACACATCCAATGAAAAAATAGTCTTTGGCCACCAGGTGTTGGGAAATCAGGATCTTGTGTTATCAACTGAAGTAAAAGGTTCACAATTCCAGCTGAATCTGACAAAAAAAAAAAGTCAGGTAAAATGAGATAACTGCCTTCCAGTCTTAAAATGCGTGTCTTTATGATTTTACTATACTGTACCTCCTTACTGAGGAACACAGACCAGAGCTTGTTTTCCACCTTGAGGGGGAAAAAAAAAAAAAAAGGAAAAAAAAAAAGAAAACCAGACAGAATTGCCAGGACAAAGAAAAGGTATGGCTCCTGAATATCTGAGATTAAAAAAAAAAAAAAAAAAATCAAAGCCAAAAAGTCATGAGAATCTTCGGTAAAAAAGTGATAAAGTATAATTTTTTATATTATAAAACTACTATGAGTTTAAGATACTTACAGTGCTCTTATCTCTTTATGGTATAAAATCTTCATTATGAAAATATGTTGCATTTTAAAAGAATGCAAAATTTAAATCAAGAAATGTATTATCCTTTACTTCAGCAAGAGTTGTATTAAGAGAACAAAAAAATGTAGGTCAGTTTTAAAAGAGAGCAAGAGGTTGTTCATACATTCTTCAGTTTTTCTCAAGATCATCCTCTTCAAGACAAAAGACTATCATTTAGGGCTCACCCTTCTGGCTCTTCATAAAGAAAGAGAGACATGGTTTTGAAAGAATTTAAAGTTTGAAAATGTTGTTTCAATTTCATATATGGGTTAGTTTAGACAAAAAAAAAAAAAATTAAAAAAATCCAAGAACCCCATACACATATATCGGCAAGGTCAAGAACAACCATCAAACAGCATTAAGAAAACCTGAAGAGTAAATAATATATTTTCAAGCACCAATATTTTCTTAACTCTGATTAAATTAACTCCTGTGTTTAAGGAAAAAGAAAAACCGAACAACTACTTACAACATCTTAAATAAACACAGTCAGGAGATCAAGCCATCATTTGTAATAATTACTTTCCAATAGAAGTTACTGGACAAGACAGCTGGAAAATAACAACTATTGTAGAAACATGCAAGGGAGAAGAGGTTTGGTTCAGGGTATGGAAAATCCAGTAAGTCTGAAAAAACCTACAGGCTACTTCATTAGGAAATAATCTGGAAAAGGACTGTTACCAGATACAGGTCACAAAAACCACACGTAAGCAAAAATACTGATTGAAGAGCTTTCTGTTTAAGCCTTTCAGTTTTACTCTAAGCCAGGAGCTCAAGTGCTGGACTAGGCATAGCAGAAAAATGAGAGCATAAGGTAAAAACTTGAATATTTCTATGCATTTTCTCATTATATATTCTGCTCCAATCCAAGTGCATGGTGAATTATTCTGATGAACTCAGAAAACTAGCAGATATATTTTAATGTTCACCTGCTCTCTACAGTGAACTTGAAAGTGCACGTAACTTTCACTATTTCGCCACTGCCATAGTTAATACACAAGGCTGAAAAAGCAGTACTGTACCACAAGAGCTCAGTTCCATCCAGTGATGATATTCCTAAACTGGGCATTAGCCAGGCTTGCAGACACCAAATAAATATCATAGGTACACTCATGATGTTTCAGAGACTTTGTGACAAGATAGTTTCTTACCTTGAAATATAATTGATACTTTCTTCAATAACTAAACAAAAGTAATTGTAAAGGTGTAGGCTTCAAGACAAACAGATCTCCCAGTCTTGTAATACAGACCAAGTAAAAAGACATATATTTTTTAAAAAGATATTAAGAAAAATATGACACTAAAATAGGAAATTAGTAGGAAAAAGAAGTGTTTTGCACGTCTCAAGCACCTAAAAAGCAGTACTCCCCCACAGCATAGATGACTTTCTGAGAAAATTAAACAGCATATGTAATCTCAAATTCAAATTAGAGTTGACTTTGGGTTCTATGGTCGACATAAAATTTATGCTAGACACAGCAAAAGCACACTGATAACAGAAAAAAAATACAAATGCAACTCTGCAAGAATGACGTTCAGCTTCTTAACAAAGACATCAGGAAGATTTGTAGGAAAAGAAAAATCTAACTTTCTTCTCAGAAAAGAGGAGCATGTGACAGATTATTACCTTTGCTGAACTGGACAAGATGATATATCTGAGTGGCAAAGTTGGAACAGTTAACCATTATATGTAAATATTTTAATGGAAAGTTAGCAATGAGTACACAATTTTAAACTAATTGTGCAAAAAACAGGTCACGCACTTCCGGTGCAGAAGCAAGATAAATATTAATTGTGCTTAAAGTGGCAGACAAGGATATGAATTCAACACATTTAGGCCATTATATACAACAGCACACAACGCAATTAGTGTATGATTCAGCTCTGGTTAAAATCTAGGGGAGGTTTGACATTAACAACAGTGAGAACAGAACAAGATTTACAAAAAATATACATAGCCATATAGAGACCCTTGCAGTCAGGGACCAACAAATCATTTCATGGAATGTTTAACAGATGAAGAGTAGATTATCCTTGGACAATATACTAAAATCAATTAATATACATTCAGATTGCAGTATCATTTAAGCAATAGGTAAAAGAGCCAGGTTTTTATTTGAAGCAGCCTTTGTAATACAGGATTGGTTTTTAGGCTTCTGGCCAAAAAATATATTTGTACCATAAGTATTTTCTTCTAGTCTTTTGCTAATAGAATAACCTTTAACAACCTGTTACACCAACCTGCCTGTATTACGTATTTCTTTCATTTTAAAGATTTATTCCTCAGGCAGCGATAATGAGATCCAGCTAGAAATTTTGAAGGAACGTAATTATTTTCTTCATCTGATTACTCTGTTTAAAGGTATAAGGTAAGGCTACAAACCCATTTCAATTGCAGAACTCCCTATTTCTCTGCCCCTCCCAATAAAACAATTTACTAGGGTACAACACTAATAGCAAACTGTAACTTTTGAATAAGAACTTACTACAACAAAGTGTGCTTCCCAAGCGCTAGATGTGGTTCCAATAGTCAAACTGTAACTCTGTAACAGACATAAATCATCATAAAAATCCTCACTCATCAGTAACAAGTCACATAGGTACATAAAGAAGTAACTTTATTAGCACTAACACACCCACACAGTTCACCATCCAATCCAACTTATTCCTTCATTGAATGTGAGTTCCAGCCCATGTTAGTTTATTTTGTTAGTAAATCAGAAAGTGCAGCAAGGCCTTCTTATGTAAACAGAAATGCAAATGCCATGCATAGAAACAAATGTCCCCCATCAAGTTCTGAAGGTTGAGCACTTCTCAGGCACTATATTAATTGGATTACTTTACAGGATTACAGCTTCAGAAAACTGATAGAGTAACTCTCACCTAGAAGTTTCACAGTCAGCAAAACGCACCTCTGTGCAGAAGGCCAGAGTAAACAATTCCCTAAACCAGGCACAGGATGTCTGCAATGAGGTGACTTACCAAGCCTGAGAGACAACCCCCAAAACAAACTGGCTTGCAAGGAAAGAATATTGTCACTGATGCTCTTTTATCTTTACAGCTTGTCAAGAGAAAAATAAACTGTAGAACAGAATAAAAAATGGGCCTAACACAGAAAGTATCTAATTCTGCTTCAGTAACAGATTTATAGTGTAAGGAAAGAAATTCAAAAACTTTGCAATCGCAGTTGATATACAATTTATAAAATCCAACTAGAAATCTCAAAATAAAAAACAGTAATACATTACCTATGACATAATCAGAATAAAGTGATGCTTGTAACATTATCAACAAAACATGTCAGCATTGCCTCTTGATATACTTTAAAACCACATTCATTTAATTTTCAGTAGCTTAAAAGAGGTATGAAAATTCCTAGATCAGAGGGGAAAAAAAAACCAAACAAATACGCTTTCAGTTGGTTGTAGTTAAAAAACAGGTGTAAATATTACAGTATTTAAAAGTGTAGGTAATACAGTTTTTTGCTGAACTGAGCCACACATCTCACCTAGAAAAAGATACCTCCATTCACCTTTAGGAACATGAAAATCCAACTCTCACTATCTAATTACTCATTTTTCACCTCCCACTCATGGAAAATGAAAGTGTTTCTTCTTGCATCTAAACTTAAATTACACTTTCTATATAAAAGCGTCTATTTATTTTTAAGAAAAGCCAGGCAACAAGCCTCTCAAAAGGATGACAAAGCTCACCTGTAAGTTCTGACATCCTTCCCTCCTACATTCCATCCCTCTCCCTTCCTAGACAAATCCTGTTTATTTGAAATTGAGCATTTTAGTCTTTTAGTTCAATAAGCTGAAGCTTTCCAGAGGTGAAGCACGCAAAGGAAAAGGAAACTGCAGACTAATCATACATGAACACAAACGATGTGGAGAAACACATATTACTGAAGTTCTCATTAAAAACTCTCACCTACTTACTAAACTTTATGTGACACTTTTAATACACTGATTGTCTTGTTCTGAGAGAAAACAAACAAACAAAACCATTTACCTTGCCCTTTGTCAGAACAAGAGAAAAATTTAAAATAGATAAAGAAATTCCAAATTCATGAGCCCCCTTGAAGAAAATAGCTTTCTACCAATTTGAATGAATGCTTAAATTATAACTAAAGACAACAGCAAGTCCTACTACAGGCTAAGTTTGAAGCTGTGTCACACTTAAAATCAGGAAGAGCAATCCAAACCCAATACCAAAAGACAGGGGTCTCAGTGAACAAAGGAAAATGAGAAAGATCAAACAAAGTTTCGGACTCAGATGTTGAAACTCCAAAGGAAAGCAATTTAAAATTAACCAGAAGATAGCGTACAGGAAAAACAGAGTACTCTTCTTGTACGAGATACTACTAACAGATTCCAGAAATGGACCTGGAGGCACTGCAAGTAATATTCTGAAACTATCTAAACTGCAACAACATTTCTTCTACAGAATTTCAGGAACCTCATAGCAAAATGAAATTTACAGGATATTTCTACAAGAACCCTGATCAGCTCAGAATGGAGACCGGGCCTCCACTGATCATTTGTTTACAATACATTGTTCTTGCAAGCTTTAAGATTATTTTTTCCATCGACATACCAGTATCAAAAGTAGTAACTTTTTAAATGCATAATTCATTAGATATATTAGAAGTAGTTAAAGAGTAAATAACAGCTGACATACCTTATCAGGCAGACTGTCATGTCAAGACCTACTGAAAAACATCGTAGGATATGAATCATTAACTCACAAGCTTACCATACTGAAATTATCAACAGGGATGGAATGCCTATGGCATTTGTGTTTTCTGGAGTCACCTATGTAGTTATCACCCTCCTGCAATTACTAAATTTTAAACTATTGGGGGGTTTTAGCTAACAAGCTATTCTGAAGGACTTACTACATAATTCCAGGAAGACTAGGAAGACTTCTTATGTACACACCAATAAATACAACCTGTATCCACGTTACCCTAACTATTGCAGCATCATGTTTGCGTCTGTGAGGGTACTGATTCACAGACTCTTTGCCTCAACAGTCATACTTCAGCAGTGCCGTCTAACATTTTTGGCCCTGAAAATTCATACGGTGTTATTTGCACAGACTTTTATCTCTATCAGTTCCTTTATTAGGAGAGTTAGATCTCTACAGTCACAGTTGCTGGGATAGATCTCATGAATTAATTGTTCCACGTCCGCATGAATGCAACACTGCAGTTCCTTCAGGTGCCTGCTGGTACATGTCAAATCATGAGACAAGTCTTTGCTTTCTGTGGTAGCTGGGGTAGAAAAACAGCAACCAGAACCCACATTTATTTATATACAAGCTTTTAAAAGAAGATTAATCCAACACTTAAGCAATGAAGGGGTATTAAATTACCTCTAATACCAGAAGAAAGGTTCTCTCTATCCCTATTTTATTCTTACTGAGTATTTCCCTGCACCATACATTGTGAAATTTTTTACTTTACTGTAGCATGGAAAAGGGAATATACACTCCATCTCCCTGGTACATGAAATAAGACTATGTAAATGCACATAACTGTCCATGCATTAGCATTGCAAAATCTACTTCATAAATGTGCAGAAAATAGTCAAAAACATCAAGTCACACAATTGATGCTTATTTCTTTGGCAAATCCCCAGTGTTAGGATCACATAGAATTGTCATGACTGTTGCAGGGCTAAAGGTTTCTTATCCACCTGCAGAGGTATTTAGGTTTCTTCTGTACCACTGGAACCAAATGCTTTAACAAAGTCTGCTTCAGGATGAAGATCCTGTGTCTGCAGGGAGAGGTTTAATGACCTAGCTTGTATTTAGCACGCCTCTGTTAGTTCTAACTAAATTATTCCATTTTGCAACTAGAAAATAAACACACCGTAGGGGATGTTCAAATGTTTATCAGCATGGCTACATTCCTGATGCACAATGAAGATCAGTTATCAGTGGATGAATCCAACTATCCAGTAGTTTACTGAGTCTTATGCGAATCTACCCAATTGCCTAGGTTTACTTTGAAATCTCTGCAAATTCCTTTCATTCTTCCACCTAAATTTTTATATAAGGAATTCTGTGTGTCCATCAAAGGAATGAAGATGCTCATATGCCAAGGGAAATATGTGGCATATTCAGCAAATGAAGATACCTTCCTCTCTCCCATTTTCCTTTTTATGACAGCAAAGAATGCATCCCACACAAATCCCAGGCGCTCATTTTTGCCAACTTTGCCTGGTTTGAAAGGAAGAAATATAGCTGTAAGAGACAGCCATTTCTGGCTTGATTCCACTGATACAACTGCACTTTCTGGCAATCCTCAGGAAAACTCACAGAAAGCCAGTGCAGATTTTGTGTTGCTTCTTTTCATCATGCCTTTGAAAGAAGGAATTAAGTAGGGGTACTCTTCAAATTCAGTGCACTCAGTTTTCACAGTAGGATTCCAGAGAGGTTTTCACACAGGTAGAGAGACAGGACATGCCAGCATTTGGTTCTGCAAGCTAATATCCATCAAATATTATTTCCCACAGTCAAGTGAAAAATAACCAGGTAATACAAGTATGTTGTTATGCAGCATTAATTTCTCTGAAATCCTCTGGGAGGCTGCCTCACAAAATGTAATGATCTTATTACTACTCCCTCTCGGTGGTCCTAAGGTGTTCAGAATATGAAAAAATCCAAATTAAACGAAACAAAAAACTTGTTCTCCACTAAGATGTGGTACATGATAAAAATTAATTGATCCATGCATCTTACAGACTGTATCTTATAGAATTTTGCCAAAGTCCATCTTGGAAGTCTACCAAATCATTAGGTAACCTACTATACTTACAATTTTCTTCAAGCGCATGGCTATTATAAGGAAGTCATTCCGGACTATGATAAACATTAAAGTATGCCATGACACTGAAAGAATAAACTCATCTTATTATTTAAAATTTGATGGAGCTGTTAGTGTGAACACTATTACAAATACATTAATATTCCTTTAAAAGTGACCATTATAGCATTACATTTAAACAGAAACTGCAGCTGTGAACTACGTTAATGCAGCTCATGTTATGAGTTTAGACCTATCCTATCTTTCCCTTTCCTAACAGGAGACCTCTAGATATTTTCTTTTTTTTTTATTGAGCAATTTTGATAAGGCTAAGCAAACCTGCTAATAAATTACATGCCTCAAACATACATTTGTTCCAGTCCACAGCTGAGTAACACATCACTGGGCTCTAGAAGCAGCAACATATTTAAAGAGTTCAAGCCCTTCACCTCACAAGTTGCACCATCATTATGTAAAAAAAAAATTAAAAAGAAAAGCAAAAGTTCTTTAATAAGTGAACACATAATTAGTTAATGAATCTCACACTTAATAACAAGGGACTGCAGCATAAAACTACCCTGCAGTAAAACCATATGGGAGTTACTGGTAGTCTTTGTTAGGAAACTGGGGTGACCTCTTCAGTGACAATGTTTCAGGCAGTAGCTGCCCTTAAGTTGCTCTTTTTTTTTTATTTTTAACAAGGAGAACGAAGAAATACCATTTCTGTGCTCCTGATGGGCAGAGATTATTGCAGTAAGCTCCACACTGCTGTGGTTTCTTCTAAAGGGCTTAAAGTGTTATCGAAACTAGTTCCTTTATGCCTTTTCTCAGTTACCAAGATGCATCAGGCAGACTCTTCAAGAGGCCCTCCATTTCCCGAATGGTGCAGACAGCACATCCTGACAAGTGCCCAAGTGCCATACACTTGCAAAACATAGTATAGGTCTTTAGTAGAATACACACTAGAGACGTTAAATGATACCTTACTTTGATATAGGAAGAAATTCCAGGGTATAACTGTGTCAAACACACACAGTAAGATAAGGTTTAAAATCCTTTTATTCACCCTGATAAAATGTGCTCATTTCAGAATTCAAAGGTTATTTACATATCAGTATCATGACACCAAAAAAAAAAAAAAAACAAATTTATGTCACTGAAGTTTTATTAGAAAGTATAGGAGTTCTTGACTTTCCTTCTGTCATCCACCTTAGCTACTTTTTCAGCCAAATCAGGAAGTTTAAACAAAAGCCTAGGTGTAATTGAAAAAGCAAAACCAAAACTAACTCAAGAGTTTCAACATGAATCACCGATAAATATAAAAATCAGAAGATTTCTGTATTTTCAGTTTAACTCACGTACTTCCTGGGGTCAATCCACTGACAGTATTTCCCTACAAAGTTTCCAATCTTTTACCTGCATTCAAAGAAATGTTTCAATGCATCTCTATCCGTGCACAAGAAAGACTGGTGTACTTTCTTGAATTAGGATCATCCTGTGCACTTTCCACACAGCTATATTAGAGGAAAGACCACCTTCAACAATATGCCTGTACTAATATAGCATTTAAATAGAGAAGTGAAAGTCAGGCATAGCTCTCAGGACCATTGTAAATCTTGGGTCAGAAATTAACTGGAATTCTCTCTTTACAGTCTGTCCACAGCTTAAGTTCCTACAATGGATTTTCCTCAGGCCTTCACAATACTGAAAAGCAGCATGCATAGAAACATCTTCAGGAAATGCATCTCTGTCTCTCAGAACATGAGTCAACCAACTCACAGGGCTAGCAAGAAACTTCCCTGGTGGACTAACCATTTGCGATAGAGCAAGGTACAAGGTTCAGCCGCCTTCTGACACACCTGATAAAGACAACTTTCTAAAGCAGAACAGTGGGCAAGACAGTACACACACTAAACAAGTGGTTTTATCCAGTAATATAATTCTAATGGTGGTATAAAATGTTTGGCAAACAATTCTGGAATAAAAAAAAATTATATATAAAATGTTCACATGCATTTCCCTCCCATATAAAAATGGACTACATGTCCTGGCTAAAACCCATTCACTACAAGCAGCCTGTCCAGCTCACTTCCAAAATAGAATTTGAGATCATATTCAGTATCTGTACTGCAGTGCAGTGCCTTAGAGAGGAAGGTACAAATGCTGCAATCTCAACCACGCCATCTCTCACATGAGCTGTTAAACAGTGGTCTCTTCTGTCAGTCCCTGGTGTATCTTCAAAAGTCACACACTGACAAGTAAAAGAAACACTTTTAAAATAAACAAAAAATATCCGAAGTGCCTTTCAGCATTATTTCATTCTAAAATTGCTTCTAACATCCAAGACTGCTTGTGAGCATTTTCTTCAGTGCATTCTGGGAATCATGTTTGTATGTTTGATGACTGCAGCTACCAGAATCTAATGCATTGTGATAAACTCCTTTAAAGATAAGCAGTGCATGAAAAGCATCAAGGGATTTAAAAAAAAAAAATCAACAACAAAGCAAAGTTTTTTCCTATTCTATTTTACTGGGAGGTTCACATAGCAATTCTTCTGATGTTTAGTAACTTATTTTACAATAATCTTCAAATCTCATTTCTCCAGGTTCCTTTTGTGTTCTCTTATTCCACAGAATCTTCATTTAGGATGGCATCTAAGTGTATGATTTTTAGTCAGATTTAAAGTGACATTGATTGTTTAAATGCTGCCATAATGAGGAATATCTGGAATAGAAGTGACTCTGGAATCACAGAAATCATGTCCTTGAAATGTGAATACATTATATTCTTCATTTCAGAGTGAAGCAAAAATCTCTGCCATAAACTTAATTCTTTTATTATCTGAAGTACTAAAATGCAGCACTGAGCGAATAAAATCTTTTGCATGTCAAACACAAATCCTAAGCAATGTTTAACTTTATTTAAAAGTACTCTTCCAGTGTTGCAAAGTAAACTTACACTTTTCTCTGGCAGTCACACTCAGAACTATTAAGTCCGTGTAGAAAATAAGGCAGCACAGAATTATGTTCACACAAGCAAAAATTCTATATTACTGCAACTTTCTAATTTAAAAAAAAAAAAAAAAAAAACAAAAACAAAAGAGAGCACAACATGGAACACTGGCATTTCAACCTTAAAAAAAAAAAAAAAAAAAGGGTGAAAAAGGGATGATGACTCCATCTGACCTGGGGAAAATATGCTGCTCACACTGATTATGCTTCTGATTCCTGACAGGCATGGTAGTCTTCGCTGTCTCAGAAGACAGTGAGAAAGACCATAACCCTGTCAGCCCTACTTTAGTGTGTCCTGGTGGTGTCTCCTACCATAAATAGCTAAAAGACGACCTGACTCTATATTGAGAAACTCCACAACTCCAGAAAAGCATATATACTGGCAACAGGAATATCACAAGACCAAATAGCTAAATTACACATTTCTCATCACTTTTAAGTACATACTGCTCCCAAAATTCAGGACGCCCTTAATGAATATAAGGGACATCTACAGGCAGTATTTCATTGAAACACTGCAAGTGTTTTAATCCCTTCACCAGCTTGTCACCCCACTCCATGCAAAGTCCTTCCCTTATTGGGATTCTATGTCATGAAAAGCAGTCCTCGCACGTGTGCATTATGAAAGGAGACTATGCATTTAGGCAAAAACATTTTCTGTTCTATCCTGCAACTTCGAACTATTTTCACTCTGGTCAAACTACACATCCTAAAAAAAAAAAAAAAAAAAAAAAATTCAACCAAAAACCCCCCAAACAAAATCAAACAAAATAACAGGTAATTTCCATAATAACTGTAAGTATTTTAGATTCTTGACTGTAAAGACTAAACAATTAAAGTCTATTTTGTACATATCTTGTTCTTTTTTAATATTTAAAAGCAAAATCTCCTCTACAGGGAAGAAGTCTGCTCCAGACACACAACTAATAAAAGTAAGGGCAAGATACTCGCTCCTCTTCAATTCTCTTGCACAGTATGTGTGCGTTCACTTGGAGAAGTCAGGGGAATGTACGTCCAAAGCCTAAAAAGGGACACACATAATGGAAGATCATCTTCACCTGGAGCATTCAGCAAAGTAATAAGGGATATCCCTGTTTGTGGAAACAGGACTATAGAAGATTTCCTTGAGGAGAACTGAACAGCACAGAGCTGAATCCCAGTCTGTCACAAGTTGTCTCAAACAATGTAAGGACTGATGCTTCCAGAAATACACAGCATTAACAGGTTACATTCACTTCTCAGAAGTGATGCATCAAACTCAAATTATTCCCAAAAGAAACAGAAATCCACCCTGGCAGCAAAATTTTCAGGAGGTAATGCATGACAATACCTTACAAAAAAAAACTAAGATTAACATAAGAGCTGCAAACAAAAAAGAGGGATCATTAGGCATATAGGAACGTGTAAAGAGAAAAGGAAAGAAGAAATTATTCATCAACATAGGGGCAAATATAAATTGTTTAGTACCTTAATGCAAATAAAGGGCATTTTTAATTGAGTAAAATGTCACGTGTCTCCTTAAACAATAAAAAAATATAGTGTAAACACTTCAAGGTAAACTCTAAAGATGCTACAGTAATTTTGAAATATCAGACAAAAACTCACAATTTTAGAAAATTTATCAGGTCCTATCAAAAAAAAGAAAATATGAAGAGCACTGCTTACATGTAGTAGGCCTACAGATGTCATCCCAAAATATTCAAAGTATTGAATGCTTTTTGCTTGCCTATGGCGTTCTTTGAAAAGTTCTTGTTTAGCTATGAAACATTTATGAACCAGTCAGTCCTTAATTACTATTTAAAAGAAAAATAACAATAAATACTGCAGCAATTACCAGGTAGTATTCACTTTCCAGTGCTTTCTATCAATCACATTTAGAAAGTTACATACACTTAATAGCTTTAGAGAAGTCCAAGCTTTCTAAGAATAGACAGAAGGAAGACTGCACTAAAAAATACATCTTCAAGCAACTGACTTTTCTGAGTAATGTCCATAACTTGGACAAAGCGGAAGGAAGAGCGGAGTAAAAATCACTACTTACATACCACTAAACTTATAGATTAGAGATTCAAAACTTCACCTGAAAACAGTATTTCTCAGGCCTTTTTGATTTCACTACACAATAAGTCTCCCCCAAGCCTCAGTTTACCATATTCAAGGTCATTTTACCACCAGTACAACATTCTAAACATTTTTAAGTATTATCTAAGACGGGGTTTGCCAAATCTGTATTAAGCCCGACACACATTATCAGGAGTGCTGTTTTACGTAACATGCTGCTGCTGTCAGGTGCTGGAGTTTAACATTACTGTATATGTGCTGAGCAGTATTAGCATGCTCACTGCTCCTCTTTCCCTATTAAGCATTCAGATAACACTAGCTAAGCTTAACATTCAAGCCTGCAGTAAGACTGCCATTGTACAAGTCTTCCAAAAATGTTTACCAGTGAGAACTAACTACTGGTTTAACTCTCATAAATTCAGATGACAAATTATCTTCCACAGAAGTATTTTTCTGTTTTGTCTTTAGGTGTTAGACAACACTACAATAGAAGTCACACAACACTAACAGGAAAAAAGTTGCCAATCTTCATGCCAGTGTTGCGTAACAGCTGTATTTCCTGTATAAGCAGATTTTCCAAGAATCCTCAAACAAACAAAAAAGGAATAACAGGATGTATATCTATTATTTTAGGGTTTCTGGTAGAAATAGAAGATGATTGAGATCCAGGATCCACAATGCTGCAAACAGCATCTGAATACGCTTCACATACACTCAGTGGCTTGCTTTCCCCTCCTTTTTAGATGTATTTTCTTCCAAGACATCGAACGTGAACATTTTCTAAATCAGACTGCACTAAATGAAAAGGAAGTTAAGCTTTATCCTACAGTTTCAGTGTTTTCAGCTCTACTTATCAAATGTCTCAGCAATTTTTCCTCAAACTGGCACCGTTTGTACACACCACTATTCAAAGATGCCCATCTGCAAAACTTGCTAGGATTGTGCATATAAAAGACACTTGGGAGATGACTGAGAAGGTAAATAAAAGCAATGCTTGAAGAAAAATAATCCAGATAAGCATTAGATGCAGCAGTCCTGATGTATTAATTAAACTGAGGGAAGAAACGCTCTAGCGCCTTAACATGCTTTGGATCTAAGTAACGAAAGGATGCGCACGCCAGAAAAAGCCGTATTAGTCTGTGCCCAGCGACGAGAACGCTTGCAAGTTAGTGGGAACCTCCGTGGGGAGGGGATAGGGTGGGAGAGGTGCTTTTTTTCCCCAAGTCTATTTTTGCAAAAGGAGTGTGATTGCAGCTTTCGCGCTGGGGACGGCTGCTCGGTTAGTATCTGCAGTACGCGAACACATCGGCGGGTGGGAAGGCAGCAACGAGAGGTGCTACTGGGGAGGCGCCGCTCGCCCCACACCCGGCTGCCCGCCCCTCACCCTGCCCGGGGTACCCCCGCCGCCTCCCCCTCCCGCTCATCCCGGCATCGCCAGCACGGTGGGCGGGCGGTTGTCGTCCCTCCGCCCGCGGGTACGCGGCCACACGGTGCCAGGTGGAGAGGAACGGGGCCGGAGCTCCGGAGCCCTCCGACAGCAGCCCCCGGGGCGGCGGGGGCACCGAGCCCTCGCCTCCCGCTGCCCTCTCCCGGCTCCCACCCCGGCGAGGTCCGGGCGTCTCCCCCCCCAGCAGCGCTCGGCCGGCGCAGCCCCGGCCCCTGCCCCACGCCAGCGCGGAGGTGAGGGAGGCAAGCGCGGCGCTTACAGTTCGCAGGAACTGGATCTCGTCCTCGCCCTCGCCCCCCTCGGCCATGGCTCCCCCTGTCTGTCCTCCTCCCGGGCGCTGCTCCCGGTGCCCGGGCGGGCGGGCGGCGGTCGCTCCCCGCGGGCAGGCGGCGGCAGGAGGCGCACGGCCGCGCCGCACCGGGCTGGGGCAAGTACGAGGGCGGCGGAGCCGGCAGCCCCAGCCCGGCCCCGGCTGCGAGCGGGGTGCGGGTGCCCGAGCGCCTGCAGCAGGTTGACAGCGCTGCCCGGCTGCCAGTGCCTGCCAGGGGGAGGGGGATGCGATTAACCGGGGGAGGAGGGGGAGGCGGAGCCGGAGCTCCCCAGCCCCCCCGCCGCTGCAGGTGATCCGCAGCCCGATCCCTCCGCACTCCAAACGCGCCGCCCAGCGCCCCTTGCCGGCTGCTCCGCGGAGAAGCGACCCCGGGCGGCGCGGGGGGCGGTGATGCTGCTGCCCTGGCCCGCCCCACGGTCTCCTCACACGGCCCGAGCCCGGGGCTGCACCAGCCCCGCCGGGAGGCACCGGGAAGGCCGAGCGGTGCCGTCCCTGCCTGGGCACGTCTGTCCCGCAGGAGTTCTGCGTGATGTGCTGCACTAAGAGATACCTCAGGAGAAGTATTAATTAAACGTCTCTGCGCCAGTTTTTTTGCCAGCCGACAGTACGCTCGGGGAGAAGAGGTGGAAAGTACAACATGGCTTCACCAGGTGTTGTACCTCAACCACCGTGTGCATTTAACCCAGAGTGAATAAAAGGCATTAAATACCGTTTCCTTGAAGGATAGCTACCGTATGTTTATCATAGCGTGAAGCCAAGGGCTTCCATGGAATAGCTCATCTTTCATGAGCATTCGTGCAGACCGTATCTTACCATGGACACATAACTCCATAGCAGAAAGGATGCTTGGCCTCTAGCAAAAAAAAGTCTGGCAAGCCACAAGAGCTGCCAGACTTTTAACAACAACAGCTCCCTGAAACAAATACATGGCAGAGAGGCTCTGCGAATGTGATGCAATGGTCATGAGGTGAGGACAAGAGAATGTCTCAAAAAAAGTAAAATTAAAATTAACACTGGATTGACAGCATAAAATGTGTTAGGGATGTGTGACTGTAGAAGGCTTCTGAGGGACCAAAACTGGTAAACATAATGAAATCACAGTTATTTTGGTAATCAGGCTGTGCGGCTAGCATAACAAAATACATGATAAGTGTTTCTGGAGAAGCCATACCCGTAATCTGTAACTTCACACTGTTCAAGGACATAATGAAAAAGTGTTATCAAACACCTAGGAGATTTTATCATTACTTCCAGCAGTAGAAAACCTGTTCTTCTGACAGATTGGAAACTGCAAGAGCAGCCGTGACCCATAAGGCCTCTAGAGCAAGTAATGATGAATATTTAATATAGAGGTTCTGCAGATAAACTCCAGAGTTCTGCAGATATTCTCCAGAGTTCTGCACCTTAAGCATTTCCTTTATAATTTCCTTGTTTCAGTTACTACTGGCTTCAAGAGATTTTTACCTCAAGCTTACTCCTGAGTGAAAATATTTTTTTCTAAGAATTATAAAGACATTTTTTCATATTTTTTCATTCAAGCCTCTTAAATGCCCCTTCCTCCATATTATTTAAAATGAGAGATATTTTTTGAAACATACCTCAATTATGAGGAAAAGTCCTGGGTTTGGATAACTTTAAAAAAATAGGATTTATGAAAAGGCACTGAACAAATATAATTGCACTTTATCCTACTTACAGCTCAAGCCAGTTCCAGCACTACTATTTGTGAACGTGTTTCATATGGTTGTAAATCTCAGTTCACATGGGTTTACAGGACCAAGGTCTGGATTGTAGAACATCCAAGATACCTTCTATAATGCTTTGAAGATGAGTAATAGATTAGATGCCTGTTTTGTTTCCTGCATGTAATGCAAGGACATTAGAGAGAAAAGAAAGAAAAAAACTATAAATAGTCCACTATAACATCTCTGCCTGAAACATTTTGTACAGTTTTCAGCACATTATGATATAAAGAAAGTTCATTCCAAGAATGTAGAACTGATCATACCTGGCTTTTCACAGATTTGGAGCTCACAATTAGACTCCTTGGTGTTTAGCAAGATGAAAACTCCTTCTGAAGGTTCTCAACACTAGGGCAGTAATATTTCTCTAACATACAGATTTGTTGATGTCTAATATAAGTGAACTGTATGCTGCAGTTTTTCGGACACCAGACTATTATCTTTTATCTTCTTTGCCCATGCATCTGTTGTAATGAAATGGCCAGGAGCATGTATGATACTGTTAGTCCTCTGTTAAATTGCTGGAACTTTCTAGATAGTTCAAAACATATTATGCAGTAACAGAGGTACATACATCACACCTGGCTACATTAGATAATTTGCTTATGAAGCAAAGTTAAAAGTAGTAAAGATAATAGATTCTTCTGGAAACTTTCTGAAGAGGGTGATAAAGGCCAAATGTAGTTGGAAGCACAGCTTCTTGTTTAATTATTCATCAAGGAGAAATATTCATATGTGCAGTACACATAGAATATTGTATGTATGTATCTGAAAAATAAATATTAAATAAAGTATAAAATATCCACAGAATGTAAAGTCAGCACATGCACAAAAGTGCCTGAACAGTCGAATTCCTGATGGACACAGTTTGACTTCCTCTACATTACCTGCCCACACCAATCAACTGCATTATATGTGCCTCTCCCTTTCGACTAAAAACACACAAGGTTACTCTACCCATGTGAAAAAATCAGGAATGTTTTCAAAACTGGACTGCTGCCGTGTCTTAAATGGAATGCGTTTTGGCTGATGTGAGGTTATGGTTAATTGCATTGAATAATTAAAAACAACTGATTGGTTTTAAGTGGAAATAACATGATGATTTCTATCATAACAGGAAGCAATGTAACATTCACAGGCTCGTTTCTTAGATGAACTAGTGGTAAAATTAAAAGAATAAACATCGTCCATGGCTGATATTTGGCGGTGGACCTCAGTGGAATTGCATATTTTGTGTGGGTGCGGAGGAACAGGGCTCCTCATTCCAGGACTGCCAGTCCCAAAGATCAAGATGCCAGTCAACCCCAGAGCAATTAACTTCGTATTCCCCACTGTTATTTGTTCATTGCCCATTGAAAGGGCTTCTTGCTCCTGCAAGTCTAGTTTATCAAGGCAACCGCACTGTGAGGACCCATAATATGTCCTTAACAATTTTCACCAAAAAACAGGTTTCTTGGTGTAATGCAAGGAAGTACAGCAGCACCGGTGTCATAGTGCTTCTGAGGTACTGCAGCAAGATTCTGAACTGAACATAAATTGACACTTTATTTTAGTGTCAATTTAGAATTTTAGCACTTTAATATCACAAATTTTTTTCATCTAAATTAGATGTTAGAAGAAGAAGCATAGATAAGTTTGTATGCACACACTCAAAGTAATAATCTATATAAAGCAAACAGTTTGCTGTCTATAATAATAACAAGTATTGTGAACATTCATTATTTAGTAACATGAAGGGAAATCCCAGGTGTTTCTTTGTTTTCACCTAGCAGAATATACTACCGCACTATTTTTTCTTCTTGGAAGCACAGAATAAGATAATGCCAATAGGAATTAAATAGGGTAGATACTGTGCTTTCTTCCTGGCACTCTTCCTACTTACAGAATATCAGACTTTTCAGACAGATATCAATCTTGCAAACATGTTATTCCAAAGGGTGTAAAACTAGAGAGATTGCATCTTCTATCACATGTCATTAATCAACACTGTGGTCAGTGAAATGGAATCAATGTAAAATCTATGCCAGTTTAGGTCAGAACCGTGACTTAGAAATAAGAGTAAAATTAGTAGACCCAATTCCACACTGAATTTTAAAGAAGAATTTATTGCAGATTAGCAGAGTTTAAGTGAACATAATTATAGCTAACATCATGTAGTTATGTGCTGGTCATGATCACCCTGGAGTTCAGTAATGTAATGCATTTTCTTCAGCTGGTGTTTATCCTGAACCCATAAAACACAGTATAAGTGTTAATTGCATGTCTGTCATTAGGTATATGTTCTGTACTCTATATATAGCATTATGTAAGAATTTACTACAGGGATACAGTGCAATAATAAAATTTAGACAGTGAAATTTTTTCTCTTTTATGACAACTCCTGTTCTGCAGCTACTGAGCTCATGTCTAAGTGTCATCTGGAATATGGCTCTGCCAAAGTCTGGAAATCTACACTCTCACCCAAGAACAAGAAACCAACACTGTCTAAAGCATCCTTCCTGGGAAAGCTCAAAGCTTTTCATTTCTCTTTTCGTTATTGTGTGTGTATTATTAACATTAACGAGGAGGTATGGATCTTGTGGCTTATATTTTTGGGAAAAAGAGTTTGCTTGTGTTTTCACGTTCTTGTCTCCTCTGAGTTCTTATTGTTCTTTTAAACTAATGTACTGTCTGATATATCCATTGGAAACTGTGGGGAGACACAAAAGAAGAAATAGGTTTTTTAAGGCTTTTTTTTTTTTCCCCTTTGGTCATTTTGTAGTTGTTCATATAGTATGTTTCTAAGTAATGTTGGTTTAAATTAAAAGAGCACATGAAATAGCATCCTCAAAATAGAATTTCTTCTTTTCCTCAGTCTTGTAACAAGTTATGTCATTCTGTAAATATATAAATGTACTATATGACTATAATGTATATAAGGATATACCCATCTCTCTCACTTGTATTAATAAATGGAAATGTGTTTGGTGCTTTCTTCAGCTTCTTGCAACAGGCATTCCATCAGTGTTTAGCCAATGAAAAGGAAGCTATAGAAAGGCAATTCTAAATTTATTGATAATTTATGTTAATAAACACATCAGTCTCAAAAATCAATGCTGTTGCAGATAGTTAGAGGTAATCAGCTTTTCAAAATCTTTTCAAGTAAGTGTCTACATATTCCATTTTATTCTGAATGAGTTAATACCTGAGGACCTAAATAACTCCCTGGAACAAAGACAGAGAAATCCCTCCTTCTAACTGATATCCAGCAATCCACTGCATAGTTTTCCAGTAAACTTATAAAACCAGAAAAACTTCATCCCCTGTCCCTACAATGGCAATCTTGGCTATGAAGTTCAGTTGTGTGATATTTAACAATTCTGTTTCTAAAGCAACGGGCAGTTTTCTGGGAGAAATTTTAGTAGCCAGAGCACTACTCTCAAACTTGAGAAATGCAAATCACTATTAAGAGATTTGTCAACCACAAAAGAAACTTGTTTGAGAAGGCAGTATTTTCGCGCTTTCATTTTCAAAAAATCAAATTTCAGTGATACAGCAGACTTGCATTTTGTTCTGTAGAGATAGAGAAGGTTTTTTTCCTTGGCTGCTGAGACAACTAGTTGTACATGGGGGAAGAATGAAGGTAGACAGCACAAACACTGGGAACCACATGAAATTTCTTCTAGGATGCATTTCAGGTATTAATCAGATACTAGCCTACCAAAGGTCAAAGTTTTTGGCAGGTTCTGGAGAAGTAACTCTTTTATCTTCAGAGGCGATGAAAAGAATATTCGTCCATGGGGAAATATTTACATTACTTAAAATGCTTATAAATTAGTGATAAACGAATTTGATAATCAATGCAAAACTCAGTTGGATTGACCATTCTCTAATTGAATGTCAGATATGCTAGCAGTTAAAATGTATTTTTCACATAAATATTATGGGCAGTGAGGAGGTAGTAGCCTGAAGAAGCTGCCAGAATAAAAGGCAGGGAAAAAGGAGGAAGCAGAGAACGGGAAGGAGGACACTTTAAAAGTCTTCCAATATTGTGTATTAAATCTGTGAACCACAGTATCATTATATTAATATCTTAACTTTTACCTTTCATCTTTCACTTCTAATACACTTTTCCAAGTATATCATAACATAAAGCCCAAGACTTGAATATTCACACAAGATACAAAACACACACAGCACTTGAAAATTGAATCCATTGCTAGTCATTTGAATTGATATTCATGTAATTGATTATTACAACACAAGTACAGGATTACAACTGTTACTAGGCAAACTATTCACTGTGAACAAATGATATAGAATATGCTGAGTTGGAAGGGACCCACAAGGATCACAAAGTCCAACTCCTGGCTCTGTACAGGACAACCCCAAGAGTCACACCATGTGTTTGAGAGCATTGTCCAAATGCTTGAACTCTGTCAGGCTTGGTACTGTGACCACTTCCCTGGGGAGCCTGTTCCAGTGCCCAACCACCCTCTGAGTGAGAAGCTAATTTAGCTTTTCTCAGTCAAAAATTTTGTTCTATGTGGTTTACTAATATATTTGTTGTTCATGATGGTAAACAAAAATGTCAGGCCATAGTTTTGAGAGTTATGCGCTTGGGTTTTACCTTAGAATACTTCTCACACCTTTTGTGATGTCTGTGGTGTTATGTAAGTGACACAGTATGGTTTCTGCTCCTGTGCTGGATGACAAAGTCAGAAGGACAAGCGTTAAATACCGTACATAAGCACAAATCACCTTGTGCATGTGCCAGGACAGATAACTGAGGAAAAAAATAGATGTTCCCTACATACTCATAGGATAAATCTGTAATGAAGCTACTTCTTCCCACCACTATTTACCAGACCAACATAAACACAGGCTCACAGATTTCACAGTTAATTATTAATTTCTTTAATAGAGAATAATTACTCAGGTTAAAGGATTTGGTTTTCTTTATAATTATGTTGAGTTTATTCCAAACTTCCTTTAAGTCATTCTAATGTCCTCTACATGAGCTATTCTGCCTGGAAAGGCATGCATGAGCAATAATTTCCTTTTGACATTAAAAGCCACAAATCTAAACACCACTGCACTATTGCAGAGGAAAAAATGTTTGGCTCTTAACTCAAGATTAGTCTCTGTAGCCATTAAGAAGTGAAAGTTCCATAGAGGTAACAGTACCAAATTCACTGGGATTACATTCCAGTCACAACAGGCACTTAACTGTTGTAGATATGGTATCTGGGAAATGATACGTAGTAAATAACCAACATTCAGTTGTCTGTTTCACTAACATAATTTTAAGAAAATATTCATTAACACGCTTGTAAAACAGAAACAAATAGATTTATTTATTGATAGTTATTATAAAGGAGTAACAGAATTCCTTAATTGGAGTCTCATATCACACACTAGGAATAAATCAAGACATTAACAGTACCTACAGCGTTCTTGCTAGAGCACCAAACTTATATTTACTATGGTTCAGTTACTTCTATAATTAAAAGTAAAACTGTTTTCTGAAGGTCTATAAATACGTTGCTTTTGTACTTACTATCTCATCCCATAGCAATTAATAAAATGCCTTACCCTCTAGAATCTGGAAACCGCATCTTTTTGTGACTGCTTACTGAACTAAATAAGGAGAAATGCCTAAATACATCTAAATCAAAATCTATAGAGCATAATATGCTGACTTGCAAAAGGAAAGGATTTGAGGGGTTATGTTGTTATTTTAAAGACACATATATTTTGCTGTGCTAGACTGGACCTACAGTCTGTGAATTCCAGTTTCTAGTAACCTTCTGTGGCAACCAAAGAACCGAAGCAAACAGAAACTACCTAATTCTCCCCTTCTTTCCAGTCATAAATATTTGGTTTTGGCTGGATATCTGTTTCAGAATCTTTCATACAGTTGATTTTAACAATACATTTCCCTATTGTGTACAAAATTCTGTTTTAATCTTGCTTAAAACTCAGTAACTCTTGTTTGGTCCAACAAATCATTCTTTGTTTCAAAAACCTCTTAACTGGGTCATTTTGTACCATCACCAAGATCTTAGATGTGACTATTCAGTATTTGATAGAACTGTTCATATAATTTTCAGGAATACTAGTTCGTTCCAGATCTTATTCTTCCTGTTTAGTTCTCCCTCCCAGTTCATGGATTCTGCTCTGCTTCATGCAGCTCAGACTACTCCATGGGCAAAGTTCCTTTATCTTCCCCAGAACATGGCATTTTAAAAAACAGTTCCTTCTCAGGTGCAGGGGCATTTCACCAAATGATCAGTGAAGACAAGCTGAACTGTTTCCTCTTTGCATCATCAAAGATTCTTAACCAAGGTTCTCCTGCTTTCCTGACAGCAGAGACTAATTTTGTAGTTACTGAAAGTGAATATCAGCTAATATATCAGGTATTTCCCATCTTTATTTTTGCTTCTCTAACTTTGATCTTAATAGTATATAATATTAATCAATATTATAATATCCTAATATTGTAGTATCTTTCTTTTCAGTCCTTTTATTGCTCAGCACTTTTTCTAGAGAATAAACATTGTGTAACCTGTTAACTCTGTTTATCTGACAGTGTATTATGTGCCTTATTATACAGCAAAATAATCACACAAAAACTATATCCACATATAGTAACAATTGAAAAGTCAGGTTAGTGAGTTACTTAGAACAGAATGGGTTTACTTCATTAAAAGCAAGAAAATCAGCCCTACTCCACTTAAGACCATCTTCTCTTTGAGGTTACCGAGGTCATTTAATAGCTTTGGAGATTTTGCAATTCTAATTCAGTAGGTCTAACCTCCTAGTAATGACAGTGTGAAAAGGACAACTCAGGGCACAATGTTTCAGTCTGAGTAAAGCAATTGTTCTCAAACCACGGGATGACTGAAGCATCATCCAGTTTCAACATTTCTAACTGGCCAACATATTCCTAAGCAAGGAAGGGAAATGCACTGCAATGTCACCCACTTAGAAATTAGAGAAATCTGTAAATTACAAGTATTTATAAATCATACACAAGTAAATTTCCACATTTCATTTCAAGGCAAGCATGGTTGCAGTTGAAACACTCAGCTTTACATTAAAGCAGAACCCCCAGGCTTTTCTGCATATCATAAACGGGCATTTTAATTGTCCAATTAACATTTGCTTTTTTAGCAATACATCATGATTTCCAGCATTTACAGGAGCACTGCACCTCAGATTTTTCTGACAACTCTGCCTAATCTTCTTATTGAATTTTATTTTAAGGGCTTGGTTCCATGGTTGCCTCTTAGCATGTGTAGTCATTGACACCAGCAAAAAAGTGGGTGTAAAGCTCTCCCACAACAGACTGATAACATTTTTCACCCACATTATCCAGATGTATATCACTACAAAGCAGCAGACAATAAGGATTTTATGCTTTGGAACAATATTAGTAGATTTTGAGCTAACTGTTACAGGAAACTATTAAAAGAAGCTCATAAACAATTAACGATGGGACATTCAGGTTTCTGCTGATTTAGCAGAAGGCAACAATTTGTTGGTGATTCATTGCTTATCCTTCTAACAGGAACACATAATTTGCTAATCCGTTTCAGTCCCTGCCCAGTGATCCTAAAGCATAATGTTAATATTCTTCACTTGTTTTACCACATAGAATAGGTATAATGAGACTACACATATCTACATAAGAGTATGCATATACACATTAGCATTAAATGAGGATGGAGATGTCAGTGCAAACAGAGCAGCACCAACTGCAATATCCACTCTGAATTAGACTTTAAGAGTGACAGAACTAAGGCTGCTTTTCTCCTGTTGCAGAAATGTGCTTTTATTACTGATCAAGAAAACAAGCTTCCAGTTAGGCCATGTAGCAGATCTTTCCTACAGACAGCGGAATTTATTTTTATTTAAAGCTAAGCAAGACCTTAAGGGAGTGAACTGTTAAACAACTTTTGCCCAGATCAAGTAATACCAGCTTTAGGATAACTATTCTCTGCAGTGATACTGCTGCTGTTTATCTTCCCCTCACCCCAGCTTGCATGACCAGCAGTTGGTTCTTGGGTTCTTCAGCTGTATTTTTGTCAGTCAGCTACGGGGGACTGTGACTTCCACATGTAGTGGCCCTTGCATTTTTGATTTGCTCTCAGAATTCATAAACATAATTGTTCCTAGGCAAGATAAAACATTCAAATGACACATTAGTCCTAGCCAAGGAAAAGGCTACAAACGAGGGCATTCAATCAGTCTTCACATAAAGTTTTGTCATTCACGTAGTCATTCTGGTAGTTCCTCCCCATCAACTTCGATCTCCCATTGTCCTTTTAATATTGTTTTGCAAGATATCTCAGTTCTGTTTCAGTTGCAGGTTCCCACAGTCCCTGAAGCTCATTATCCTTCGCTACTGGTGAAAGAAAGAAACAACCTAGGAACTAAATGTATACTGTATTTCAAGGAGGTAGCTATTTGCTGTGATATTTCCATGCATTTATTTTCCCTTGCAGTGCTTGCATAACCACCCCCTCTGAGCCCTGTCTGTTCAAAGTGCAAGTGCAGCTGAAAAGTACTGCTTGGTCCACTTGAACTGGCACAGAAAGCTAGCTTTACCGATAGAGATGAGCTTATTTGTTTCATCGCATACGGCAAGATGCACAGCTTTTATTAAAAGCAAAATCCCTTAAATTTATGTAGTATACTTATGCTCTTGCTCCAAACAGTGGAGAGCGAAGTCTTAGATCATGCTTTATGCCTGCTCCATTTAAGAAACGCACGTTAGAGGTGATTCCTGCAGATGGAAGGTATCTTGGTCACTGATTATAGCGGGAAAAAATCTGTTATAAGCACATTTGACTTCTGTCTAAGATTATGTAACATTTGTTGGTAATGAATAAAATGGTTCTTGCTAGTGAGAGGTACAGTGTTAACAGGTGCCCTTCATAGTAAGTTTTATAAAGAAGCCAAGGTAGGACACCAATCAGGCAGAGGTCCAAGTGGTTGGGTCATTCTCTAAACACTCAATATGGTTTTTTGCATCAAAGGACCAGGGAAGTGTATTAATTTTGATAGAGAAGGACGGTCAAAAGTTTGTATTTGAATATGACATTCTATAACACTTGGATTAAGAGTTTCAAACTGTCCATTTGGTGTCACAATGAAAATTAAAATGCTTTGACTCTTTTTAAATAACTAAGAAAAAAGGAAAACAATAAAACACATTAAGCAGAACAGTAAACAGTTTTCCATTGCCTTTACCTACAGTCTTTAGAGAAAGCCCTTCTACTTTGTGTTAAAGAGGTCGATAAATGTCCCTTTGGGACAAAAAGTTATAATTAGTTGAAATCAGTGCTACTTCTTTAAAGCAAACTGAGGCCGCACAGAGAAAGGGAGAAAAGCATAGAAATTAGAAAGAAAAAATAACTTCTATTTCAACTCACTTGCACCTGGAAAAAGACAGAACCAGCACATTGTCTTAT
>JAWWES010000115.1:44989237-45023555 GCA_035583135.1 Lophotriccus pileatus | reverse complement strand
AGGTGATATTCTATTGGAAACCACTGCAAAGAACATTTGTATGATTAGGAAAGTTGTGGTTCTATTTGATTGAAGATCAAGTAATAAAGCAGTTTATATAGGTAATGAAATTATGTAATGTTTAACAGCCAAGCCAGGAGGAAGTTTCTTGCCTCACCAAACTCTCATTTTCTTTGGGTTTGCATTGTAAGAAGCAACAGTAAAGCTTGATGCTTAAACCAGTTTTTGAAGCAAAAGGTATTTGACAGTGGGAAAGTGAGATACTGTGTCTTGTTTGACCATGGAGCCCTGAACCACATCCCAAAACAGTGAGGAACAGTAGGGCCAGAGAGACACAAAACCAGTAGAAGAGATAAAAGTGCATGAAAGAAAGTTTGATAATTTCAAAGGGCAAGGAAATCACAGAACTGATCTGAACACACACATATTTTTTCTTGCAGTATGAATTCCATTTTACAGATGGTTACTGCTTTTTCATCTCAAAGTAAAGACCATTACACTATACATGCTGGCTTCTGCTCAACAAATACATTCTGTTTCTTTTCTATCCCCATGAATTTCCCATTTTTCTTCAATATGAATTTTAAGACATTTGAGTTTACATAGTCCCAGTCACAGATCCAAAAGCCACAAAACTGAAATGTAGCTAAGAGCTGTTCTCTGGCCCTCCTCCACCCAGAGTGAGCCCTGGCTAAATAGAAAACTATAAAATTTCCTTTAGGTGACCAGAAGGCTTGTATATTTGCGTCACTCATGACTGATAATATTCTCCAGATACTCATACATGTATTTAGGGATTGCAATAAAGATAAAACTCAAGATCTGAAATCTAAAAGTCTGCTACGCAACCAATGGAAAGTTTCCTTCTCAGTCTGGTCTTCTCTTTCCCTTTCAGTGTTACATAAAACAACCTTATAGGTTTGATTCCATTTAGTTGTCAGTTATAGTGGATATTTTTAGTCCAAAAATTTCAATGCTATCTTGAAACAGTGTTAAGCTAAGGACAGCCAGTGATATGAACAAGTGTGACTTGACCCTGTTTTCTAAGCAATATAGTTACTGAAACAGTTAATTTCTCATGCTGTGTCTAAGTTTTCAAACTATAACTGCAAAGAGAAAGGAAATTCAGTAAATATCTTTGAGTATACATATACCGTTCCTGGGTATCAGAGAACAGAATACACTGTAGAGAAGATGACAGATGTCGAGTTTCTTACATGTTTATAAGGAACTCAGACTTGGAAACTGATTATCTCCTAAATTATCTCCTTGTGTGTGGCTGCTTCTGTGTTTGTTCAAGTAGCATTCTTCTTCTTCTCATATTCACATGAAAATTGCTGACTTTTGGTAAAAGAAAATACATTATTTCACACCTACCCTGTAACAACAGAAAGACACACTTGAAAGAATGACAATAAACATGCTAATGCTATCTAGACTCCTGGCAGGCAATCTTTGTGAAGTTGCTGGAACCCAGATAGGTACATCCTATGTAACAGTGATGCCTACACAAATACTTGAATTTGTGATAAAATTTAAGGCCTGTAAAAAACCAATCTTAATTCTATGCTGCCCTTCACAGTGCAGGGCTCGGGGCCAGCTCTGCAGTCACACCCCAGGCAGAGCAGCACCCTGAGAACAAGTGCAAGAGATAAAGAGATCCTTTCTTTTTAAGAGCTCCCTATAACCAGGTGAATTACAACATTCTTTTGGTCTTTTGTTTCTAGCCTGAGAAAGTGTGAACACTGGCAGAGAAAATTTTCATCTATAAGAACTCTCTTTTCTTTCACTTTAATGGGAGAAAATTTAATCCAGTTAAAAGAAACCTTTCAATGCAAAGCAGGCCTACTTCCTTCAGTAATTTTATTCAGTATTTAAATAACCAGTTTATCAAGAACACAAAGGCCTAATTTCAGAACTGGATATCAGGTGGATATGCAATTAACATCCTAAAGGGAATTAAAGTTGGAGCCTATTTAAATGACTGTTGTGATTAAGATGTTTGACTGTCCTGTTTCTTTCCTTTTGGATTTATTAATAGCCCATATCTAAGTAATTCTATCTAGGTAATGGGACTTTCAAAGTGCACCTTTCCACTTTTAAAATGTACCTTCCAGGGGTTTCACTCTGAAATTTCATATAACCATGTACAATTTTTGCTGGCATATCTTAAGTATTTTTATACCAATTACTGTTTCAGATTGCTTGTTTTTATTCTCACTCAATATAAACACTTATTCATTGTCTGAGTTTAAATTCTACCTACAAAGCTCATTGATTTTTAGGATTTACCACCTTTAGTTTTGTTTCTGAATTGACAGCCATATGTATATGTAATACCACATGCTGAAAAATTCATTATTATACTTGGCTTATAATGAGAATTGCTTCTAGTTGAACAGGTGTTTTTGGTGACTGATTTCAAAATCATACTAGATATCATTTGGATTAGAAATAGAAACTTGTCACATACTGAAGTAAGGACCATGTATCTCTAAAATTTAGAAAGTGGCTGGCTATATATGCAGCTTTAATTTTAAATCCTGTCTAGTTAACCTTCAGAGTAATCTTCCTAAACTGCTTGAAGGGATATGTGAGAAGAGGGATGCCAAGTTTCCCAGGCAGGATATTCAGCACTTTTAGCCTCTCATGTTCTGATTTTTATAAGACTATTTTCTTGCTAATAACTGGCCAAAGTGAGGGCTCTGGGTTTGATTTAGTGTTAGCCAGTTTAAATATATAGTACTGTAGAAAGAGTCTTAAACACTAAAGCTGCCTCACCTTCAAAATTAGATAACACAATTGTGGCAATGCATTCACCAAGACAGGACTTTAGATTTGCTTAGATTTTATACTCTATCTTTGGCTTTCCAACTACTGATGAACAATTGCATAGTGGGAAGCCCCCGCAAGTCTTAATTCTTAAAGAAAAATCTCATTGCTTGAGTTCTCAAAAGTTGACTTAAGCATATTAAGTTTTGCCTCCTAGTAAACTTAAGTGAAGCCTCCTTATAGCTTTTTCTTCTCTTACATATCTGCAAATATTATTCAAAGAACTCAGAGTGACCCTGAACACATTCTGATGACTAAGAAAGCTAGCAAGAAATGCCTCTAGTGTTTTTCCCTGGTCCTGCCTTTCTATCAGAGCACAACTCACAAAAAATACATTCGAGAATGGAATTGCAAAATTCAGAGACGGGAAAACTTTAGCCAGAGCTTTTCAGATGTGTCATTGTCTGCAAAAACATAAGAAGAATCATATTATATACAGATAATATGTATTTCTGAAACAAAATCTAGCACCAACTAAAGACAGATATTTTAATCCTACAGTCTACATGGCTTTCAGAGAAAGATGTTATAATTTAAATTAGAGGTAAAAATATTATGCAGAATTAACTGATAAGGTCCTACAGCCTGTAGAATAGATTAGAGTAAGTGATGATTTTAATAGTCTCTTCTGAGATTAAAAACCATGAAAGCCTTGCTCTGCTTTTTTTTTCCAAAGTTGATCATCCAGACCGCAGTGCCTCTTGACATTTTTGACAAACCCCAAGCTAATACAGATATTTTACAGATTTTCAAAACTTAGAATATTTGCTAAAAGTTGTGAGAAAAAGAAAATGTTGAAAAACTAGCTCCACACAAAGTTTAGGGATTTGTGTATTAACAAGATTTTTCATGCACAGCACTTGTCTGTTCTTACTGCACTTGCAATTTTGCTAACTCCTACCGTGTCCATCACACTGGCAATGCTCATATAAACTTGTTTTGCAGCAGCTCAGTTTTTATCTGGTCATTGCAGCTTTGGGGGCTGGGAATGCTTCTCTATTTACTTCTCTGTTACAAAACCACAGACTCTCTTCCAGCACGTAGAAACTATTAGAGTGATGAATTATCCATTCCCCCTGCTCTCAGATGTGACCATCTCAGTTACTCGTACAACTAAATATTTGTTGTCATCTCCCATTTTTAAGTATTCTGCTGTGGCCAAAAGTAGCAAAAGAGAAACACATAAATCAAAAGTTTTAATTTTCCGTTCCATATGCCACAGTCTGCTAGAAGATCCAAAGCAGACTGAAGAAGCTGTAAAGAAACACAGACCTTACAGCTGTGTGTACAAGAGAGAAAATGTAGTCGTTTACTAGACCAGTTAACGTTGAGCAGACCTTTTATAACAATTATATGCTTAGAGCTTTTAGTGTGTCATTTTTATTGTGCTGAATGGAAGAGCAGTTCAGCTGCTGTCCTGAATCTCTTTCCAAATATGTGTTTTTCTTTCCACAGCCCATACAGGGAACCTAGCACAGCTAAGTTCCTAAATTAGGTGCCCAAACTTACGCCACGTGACTACCCTGTGCACAGAAAAGCACGCACTCCCACCCAGAGCCAAGGCAGCCTTTTTGTCATTTGAAGCAGACAGCAGAGTGCCCTCTCCCAGAAAGGCTTGTTTCATGCAATTGCAGTGTTTAGCATTCAGTGGAAACCTGTATCAACAACATGGATCTGCCAGAAAGTGCCCTGTGGCTTTTGCTTTACATGGCCAGCTAGGAGACCAAAAAAACCTTCATGCTGTCTCTCAGGCTAATACAAGGCCCAGGTGCTGCAGTAGGCTCAGGAAGCATCAATGCAAAGTGCCTGCACTTACCTATTTATGCTAATGCATACAGCTCCAGGAGAATAGAGTGTGTCTGGGGTAATGTCACTCTGCTGTAAAACTGCTCTTCTCCCAGAGGAGATGCCCAAGCTCTCAGCTCTGCCAGCAGCACACGATGACATACCAGAGGAAGCTTTAGGCTGGGGGAAGAAAGAGCTCAGATTCAACAGCAGCATGAAGAAGGTGAAAATACAGGAAAGGGGATAGTAAGATTTAGGGTTGAGGACTGATGTTTTGCAAGGGGTGTAGAAGTTGCCAGGAATTTGTTGTACGGGGCTGTGTTTTAGGCAGTAGACCTGGGCGCAGTTGTAGAGCTTCACTCAAGGTTCTGTCTATATTCCAGCTTCAGCCCCACAGTCCTCCCTTGGTACATTTCTATAGTGTTGAAATTGCTGAAAGGGAGATAATCCATGCTTCATCCAGCCCCGTGAGGTTAGGAGTGTAGGGTTATGGGGTGCAGGGCATGGTGACTTACATGGAGAGGAGCCTCTCTGTCACCTCCCTCTTCCCCTGAGCCTGCCTTCAGCCCCACCTTCTCAGTATCCCCTGTGTGTCTCTGCGTACAAGAAGGAGGAACAACCCATGGAGTAAGGACACAAACCCACTGAGAATCATCCTTCTAACCCTCAAAAGCATCAGGAAGGGCAGCAAATGCTGCCCTGGGGAAGAATGCTCCTTGCAGCATCCCACATTTCCTCCCTTGCCCAGAAAAACTCAAACCAGAGCTGGCCCTCCCTGTCCTTTTAAACCCTGTCTCCTCCCTCTAAAAATTTCCTCCCTCCTTCCCACACAGTAGGTAACACTGACGGACACTTTCTGCCATATGCCCACAGGAGCCTTTTTTTTTCAGGTGTGAACAAATTAAAATGTCAGTGACCTGGACTTGCATTAGAGATTTAGTTATTTCACTCTTTTTTTTTGGTACCATTTGTGCCTTTCTCCCTTTGCTGCTGTTGTGGAGAGGGTTGGAGAAGCTGTGTGAAATGACTGGCCTTGCACTCTGCTCCAAAGTACACTGCTTAGGGCTCCTTCTCATTGCTTTTTGAAAGTTACTGGGCAGCTTCAAGTCCTGAGATTTGCCTCCATGGCAGGGAGTTTTCAGTTGACTTATGGTGAGTGAGCAGAGAGATATTTTCGAGTGGTAGCCCTTTAGTCTGGCCAAAGATAAGTACTATTAAGTTAAATTGGCAAAAACAGGGACAAGTTCTTGCCTAAAATTAGGCAGTGTTGAAAGAACCACTGCAACCCACCACCCCAGTTACAAGTTTCAGATTTTGACCATATTATCTCACTTCTCTGTAGCACAACATAGATTTCACTGCATGATTCTTGCAATTGCAGTAATTGGGGGAGAAATTATCAATATCTATTAGTTATATGTTAAAAAAATCCTTACCATTTTAGCACTTGGAGATTTGTTCATCAGGTAGTTATCCTGACTGTAAAAGAATGAAGGTCTGTCTCTCATTTCCTATTTGATCTACAGGCTCCTGCAGGCCTAGTTCTGCAGATGGGCAGGAGGAGGCAGATTCCTCCTTGACACAGCCTGGAAGACAAACTCCTGAGTGCAGCCACAGTTGCCCCAGGGAAGCAGCACTTGTCTTGGTGAACTTCTCTGTACCATACAGAACAATTTTATTATGTTGTTGTGTAAAGTAGAGCCCCTCCGCAGCTGAGCAGGTTGGCAGGTGTTTGATAGCTCCAAAAACATGATACACCTATTTAAGACAAGGGCATGCTGAATATGGGAAGGATGTAGCTGTCCCCATTGAAATATGGCTACTGTTAACATTTCTGCTCTTGTGAAAATCACTGTGCTCATGCACTCTTCATGACCACATTTGGGCAGGACTTCATTTTAGATCTTATCGAGAAGTCTTTCTTCCCACAAGAAAAAATTTTGCAAAACTGTCAAGACTTTTGTTTCCGCATTTACTCCTTCAAATAGTTTAGAGATTCTGAAGCCTTTAATTTTCAGTGCTTAGAATCAATGGAATGAAAAAAAGTTTTGAGAGTCTAAACTATTTGTTTACACAGTACTTCTTGCTGTTATGGTTTATATCCCCACATGGGTATTTATATTATACTTTTGGATTCATTGCAATGCCATTACTTGAAACACGGTCCTTAGATGTCAGTGGTTCAAAACTGAATAAACAAACTCAAGCAATAAGAATCTAAGTAAATTCCACTTTAGTTAAAGAAAAGTGTATGTCTGAACTGTGGACTTTTCAGCCAGATCTCTTTACCACACTTCTCCAGTAAGCATTTCTGAATAGTTTAAACACCACCAGCAAACCAGGAACATGAACATTGGTGGGGTAAGCTAGGTGTCCTCTCAGTAGCATTATAACTTCCAGCTAAAAAGATGGTGGTTTCTTTTGCCATTTCTCCTACATTGTCTCCTCCTTAATTGCTGTGGAGTCAGGGCTGCCATTTAGCAACCTACTTGAGCTATGCTTTAGCATGTATTTAAGCTGACGCTCACTCCTACAAAATAACAGGTTGCCCACCTTTCTCTCTGCATATCTCTTGAGGTTTCCAGTAAGCAGCTGGACAGTGAAACAAGGCAGGGTTATTTAGCTGCTTTGTCTTCCCAGGCAGCGAGGGGAGAGGGTTATAACGTGTTGCAGCCACGTAAGCTCACTGAGGCACCTTCCTGCAGCCACTGGTGCCAGCAGGGATGAGTGCACAGGCTGGGGACGGGGCCAGGCAATGACAGCACCAGCTCCCAGGCACAAACACCACCAGTAGGTCACTGGCAGGCTTCCACTTTGAACAGCCCGCTGTGCATTAGTGCAGTCTAAATAGGCATTTGGCAAGCCTCGCATCACCTCATACGAGAGCATCCCGCTCCTTAATGTCATCATTAATTCTGTACTAAGCGCATCTCATTTCAAGTAGGAAACAAGAAAGAAAGGCAAAATTCTTGAGGCAGCAAGAAGGCAGAGAGGCAGAGACGCCTCAAGAGTTATGGTTCCACAGGACAGACCAAGCTGACAACACTCCAGTGCTTTCAATAGGATTATTACAATGCAGTGAGAATCAGAAAAATGGCATTAGAAGTAGTCAAAAAAGAATACAAATCTGAACAAAATCTGATCCAAGTCAGTACCATGTTAGGTATTAGAAGTAAATCAAGTGATCTTGAAACTCTTAGGAGTTTTTGTCTTCATTACTCAGCAGTAAAACTGCAGGCTAATCTTTCACAGATTTCCTTTATAAGCCACAGTGTTGTAGTAGAAACGTATATGTCCAATTTAATAAACAGAAAGTATAATTGATTTTAAACTGTATGCAAAGAACATACTAAACTATTATGATAATGACATGCATGGGAACTAAATATGCAATCTGTAAAAGAGCAGGTTTGGAAACAAACTCAATTTGCATTTTTCTGAAGTAACTATAAAATAGTATAAAGGGATGCTTTTAGAGGATATCTGTGAAATAATGTTAAAAAGATGCTTCTTTTCACAGCTTGTGGATATCTCAAAAACTCTATTTCTAGTCAGATAGGAAAAGGGCCAAACTGTTTATCCAACTTCCACGTGCATGGCACATGCATTTATCTTTCTGCTTACCCTCTGATGTGCTGATGCTCAGCAGCTTCGCAAATGTGTGCCTGATAACGTAGTGCATCCTATAAATTTGTAGTACTTATTGCAACATCAAGAATGATGAAGGAAAAAAAAATAGAGTTGGTGTCAGCGCAAACTAAATCTATTTAGTCGATGGATGATAAGAATTCCTAAGTAACGACCTTGATAAAAAGTTATGTTATTCTTCCCACATGAATAGCATCTCAGAGTAATTATCCATTCCAATATGGCACTTGGATCCTTTACATAATCAAAAGTTGTAAGACTAAGTTCCCACTCCAGCAGAAAAATTAAGCACCCCAATTAACGTTTCTGTTGCAGAAGAGGCTGGTGTTCTCTATTTCATACCCAACAAAGAACGCAATTCCCCACAAAGCATGTGAAGACTAACAAACTGTGCTTAGCTACACTCAAAAGGCATATTGTATAAAAGCTGTAAACTCTCAAGCTGAATATAGAATTCTCACTCTTTCTAAAGAATATTCATGCAGATCCACACAAGCATTGGTGATTAACTACACTGTGCTCCTCCAGCCCTGCTTTATCTAGCATAAGGCTGTGCTTGTAGGATGGCACGCCTGCTAAATACATATTTATGGAACAAAATCCAATCTGTGCATTCACAGTACTTACCTCATTTATTCATATATACTGTCCAGTTATCTTTCTGAAAGCAGGAAATATTTTATGCTTATACATAATTTTTTCCACCAAAAAGTTATTTCTTAGAACTGTTGTGCCTTTGGAAATATAACAAGCTCAGCAATGCTTTGTGTCTAATAATATAACATCTGCTGTTCATACATTTTAAAATTAAAAAGAGTATGTAGCAAATTTCAGATTTTGGGATCAGTAAGGATTTCCCTGGCTAATAAAACACAACCTACAGTACAGTACACCTGGCTTCTGCAGAGTAGCTTGGTAACTGTATTAAGCAACACTTCATTTCACTGTGAAAAGGCAGCATGGTTTCTCTCTACCAACAGAATATATTTTAAAGTCAGACTAATTGCATTCTAAGATGGATCAGGTTTATATTACAAATTGGAGTTCAGCCAATCTGTGAATTTTGATTAAAGGATCAAAATATTACAGGGACTACATTATCTGTAGTATTTCATTAAGGAGTCATATACATTGGTTTTAAAAGACCCTTCTTGGGGCTCAAATTGGAACACAAATTAAAGGCTGCTAAGTCATATTTCAAGTGGTCTGTGACACAGTTTTCCAGCTGTCAATTCTCCAATCCTGTAAGTAGTGGTATCTTCCACACTGTGCTACACTAGTTGCTTCTACAGGCAGAACTTCCATGACTGTTGCAGCTACTCTGTGGCAACAGCTGGTCAAGAATCCCAAGAATCAAGAATAAAATTCACACAAGTTATTAGAAGAAAGCAATCTCCTTTTTGCGCTGACACTTTTCCACAGTAAATCAAAGGAGGGGACATGTGGGACCTGGATTTCACTGATCCCTAGCCATCAGACAGGATAAGTCCACATCATTCTCCAAGTGCACACTTGGCTCTCCTCCCTGCATACACTTGGGCATGAGGCCATGCTGAAGCTGCGTGGACCAGAAACTTGATGCATCCTGCAGTCAACACTCAGCCCATTTCCCATTGCAGCAGTGTTGCATGGCAAACATTCAACAACTTACCCTCACCAGCCTGCAGCAAAATCTTGTGATTTGTGGTTTGTTTTTTTTTTGTTTGTTTTGGGGGGTTTTCAATTGATTGGAAACAGAAGCACTGAGGTGCGACCAGGTTGACCCCTGTCCTTACCTCTGCCATCAGAATGGTTCCAGAGAGTAGGTGTTTTATGTAAATACTGGCTTGGCATTACCAGTAGCAGACTAGGAATAATTTATTTAAAATATTCCCATACAAAGGTAATATACACAAAACTGTAGGAGTTGTCTAAGTGCACGTGAGGAATCAACTACAATGCAACTGGACTCAACCACTGCAGACTAGCCTGGAAATTAGCATTTGAATTTATGGTTATTTGCTGTTGGGGGTTTTTTTGTGTTTGGTTTGGTTTGTTTTTGTTTCCTTTTTAATCTAAGACTCAGAGCCATTTAAATACATAGAAGTAGAGGCCCTAAGACTGCAGTCTTAAAAAAAAGTAATTAGAAACATATCAGAACTCTCTACCATATTGTGCAGAATTGGACCCAGAAAGTGACTGTGAAAGATGGAAATGTATCTCCAAGTCATGAATCCAATGACAGATTACTGGTCTTAATCTGAAACATTTCCCTATTTATGTGACTCTTTCCAGGGCCTGAAAAGCAGATTAGAACTGGAGGACCAATCAGCTATATTGGGGACAACTAGCAGATGACCAAAACAAGTATAAAGTAAGGGGAAAAAAAGTTTCAATACAACTTTTGAAAAAATCTAACTGCAGACTTTCAGCACTTGAACAGCAGTCTGCAGGCAGGTACCTTCTATCCTTCAGTCATAGCTGAGAAAGGTGCATGTTCTAATTCTTGGGGTGTCCTGTGTAGGGCCAGGAGTTGGAGTCGATGATCCTGATGGGTCCCTTCCAACTCAGCATAATCTACGATTCTATGAGTAAATATTGGCTTTTGGCCAACAGCCATCAATGCAATAGGCGTATTCCTTACAGCAAGGAAAAATATCTTCCATCACAGATATTAAAAAGCTTGTAATGTTTGTGACACAGACATATGAAGTCCTTCAGTTTCTGCTTCAGAGGAAACAGCCATGCAGCTGCAGCCACAAAACATTTTATGGAAAACTTATTTCAAAGACAAAACCAAAAATCACTTGTGTTTCTTCTTAAAGTAACTGTTACTGCTTTGCAGATGTATTTATGCAAAGAGTTACATTTAAAGTTAGCAGCAGTCTCATGTTTGATTTGCTCAAACCCTCTAACTGTTATTAGCTTTGTAGTAAATAATGTAATTCTTACCTAGGAAAGAGACAGAAGCACTGTCCAGATTTTGTGGTTTTTTTTGTTTGTTTTGTTTTGTTTGTTTGTTTTGGTTTGGTTTTTTTTTAATTAGTGAATGCACTGTTACAAGTTTTGGAATATTAGGACTCCTAGAAAAAGAGACCCCTGTAACCTAACTGCAAAGAGACAAATATTTACATCCTTTTACATCCTTCATACACTTGGTCTCCCTCATTTTCCAGTGCTCTCAACTCCTCAAGACAGCTCTGTCAGCAGATGGCTAAGAAAAAATCCCAACAACAACAAAGCTGAGTGCACAGAAGATATCAAAATGTTAAGTCTGACATCCAAGATACTTGGCAAATACACATAAATGGAAGAGAATTGTAACAGTCTAGAAGCCAAGTAAAAATTCCAGTGGCAAGACTGGAAGCAGCAGAAATATGATGAATGAAAAATAAAAAGTTCCACAGAAGTACAGAGCCAATAAAAGTACCATAAAACAATGAAAAAAACTCTATTTACTTATCAAGGCATATTTTACTGACAGATCAAGAGATCACATGATAAGGAGTTTTACATAACATTAAGAATATCACATCATTACAGCCCTCATCTGAGTTACAAAAGCAAAAGATTTTGTATACTTCATGCTGACAGTTCTAGAGAGAAACCATAATACAGTTCTTAAATATTCAGACTGATTAGCAACAGCCATATTACAGCAGCTGCCTTGCCATTGCTCAGTACTTTGTGCACATTACTGCACAAAAGACGCAACACTACTGCAATTTTTCTGAAATTTGTAAAGTTACGTAACATGAAACATTTGCTTAAGGAAGAAATTTAACTAAAAGGCAGCTCGTCTTTAAAAATGGCCAAATGAAACTCCAACAGTATATAGAAAGTTAGAACAATTATATTCACAACTGCCAAGGACTATAAAGCTCAAATTCTCATTAAACAGTATTTGTTCTAAAATCACAAGAGGCTTGAAACCACAAAAAAAAATTTCAGAGCATTTGCTAATTCTCACCTGCTGGACCAAGGCAGCCTCAACCCTTCCATCATTGGCCTTAAACCTTCCATCCTGCAGAACAGGATCAATACCCACACTGCTGGCTCTGTTCAGCAATCTCCCTCAAACGTCCCCGAGATGGATGGTTACCATTGATCACACCGGACCCACAGCTGGAAAGTTCATCTATTCCCAGCTTGATAGGGTATCACTTTCTGTCAGGTGTTTCAGAATGAAAGTATAAATTACTTTCATAGTCCCAGCCATCTATTTCAATGAAGCTGAGCACTGAACAAGGTTTAACAGCACATCTTGTTAGTCCTCAAGTGTTTTTGACAGGACTTGAACACTGAATACTCTTTCCAAAGTCCTGCATTAAGACTGATCTCACTTATGTTTTGCAGAGGCAGTAATGTCTCCTTACACTCTAACAGCAGCTAGATCAGGCACTAGAATACCTGCTAAGAGATTTTCTAACTCACTCCAGCTCTCAAGCAATGAATATGACAGCAAACAGATATGCTAGTCAAGAACTGAGAATAAAAGAGTATCACAAAAACTTCTTTCACTGATACTCATTCCATCCTCCAGCATACTTGAAGCTGTGGGGAAATGCAGGCTATTTGATTCCGTTCACTGAGTGATAAAAAATGCATCACCACCTGGAGACTTTCTAAGGAAAAACAAATATTTTACAGTTCAAGAACTTGAAATGTTCATGTACAGTGTGGTGCTTTAATCTCCTTTGGAAAAATAATCCTGGAAATGCACATAAAAATCTTCAACAAAATCCATGTCAAACCTTTCTTGTGGAACAACTAGAAATTTAGATGCAGTAGTGGGAGACACTGACACAAAAGGAGGCAAAGAATGCAGTCTAATGTCTAAAATGCCATGAAATGCTACTGATCCAACATCTGAAAGGCTAAAATCTTCATGTACCCTTAGCTGAGTGCTCACTCCTGTCTTACAGCATTTTCACCTAATGCTTATCTGAAGAGACAAGATGATACTCAGTAAGTACCCTGTACACTCTTACATCATGTCAAGTTTTAAATATCTTGCTTTAGTACTTCTCACCGTATATGTGGTATTATAACTACTGAATCAAAACTTTTATTCCTTTAGCTGCTCCGAGATGTGAGGAACAATATTTGGAAAAAAAGTAAAAGAAGGCAAATGCTTGCATTTATTTCCTAAATAAAGCACATAAAACAAGGTCGCGTTTTTGTAAGTAGCAAACTTCTTGACTACTGAGATTGGTCTGCAAACCCTTGAACACATAAATAAATTTGTTAGATCACACGTTGATAACCTGATCTCACGGGTCTTAGAAAAACAACATGTTTATTTGCTCTATAAGAGTATTCTAAAGCCATCTATTTGGTTACAGAAAGGTTTATGAAAGCCAGAAATGTAACAGCAGATAGTTACTGTGAAGCCATTAATTATAAATGCCCAATTAAGCAAAGAGGACCTTGTGCAGTAATTAGCAAAGCATGAGATCTCACAAGTAGCCGTTTCCTGAAATAAAGGCAGCTGAGTACAGACAAGATTGAGACAGCAGTTGAAAACATGCCCTGATCAGGCAGCAGTACACGTTGTACCGGTGCATCTGGAAAGAACAGTTCGCTAAATAAGTCTTTTGGCCGAACGGTGCAGCTTTTTATCTCCCTTACTTGCCGTCCCACTCCTGCCCTAATCAACAGAAAGATACGGACGTATTTGTTCTCACAAGGTCAAAGCAGGAACAGAAGTGTGTAAGGAGTCCACCAACCACAGAGAACTGACACCTTTTTAGACTTCATATTCGCACGCCACTTCTGAACCTCAACCTAAATTTCCAACTGATGGCCAGATTAAAAGGAATAAAGTTGTCCGCTTCCTGGGAAGAGGCCATTTGGTAAGACTGTTGCTGAAATTCAACAAAACCCCAAAATAATATGTATTTTTAATTGAAAAAAACAAACAACATGCAGCACTCACAGGCCAGTAGAGAACTCTCGAGTCACATCTCCACATATGTATTGTGAAGCTAGAGGAGGAGCAACTGGTACGGTCCAAGTACATAGAAGAGTAAAGTAAGAACAAAGTATCTAATGGAAGCTGCATTCCCACATACAGGAAAAATTGATCTTTTAAACAAACACCTTGAGTAAGGAAAAAAAATCCACACCCAGAGCTATTCTAGCTACTAGATAGAATCTACCTACCAGACTGAAGTAATTCTTAAGTCAAAATTGCACTGACACCTATGTGCAGATACAGAGCTGATGCAGAGTTTGAACATCTTTGAAAATTGTGGAAACAACAGAATGTTTTATTTTCATTTATCACAATATTTTGCCAGAGCCAGGGAACACCAGTGTCACTGAAAATCCTGTCAGAAACTATCACCTAAGTAATGAATCCAACAACTCCAAAGAGGAGGAGGGGGTGTCATGGCATGGGGTGTCCTTTTCTCAACTGCTTGTTACTTAACCCTAGAACAAGTTCACAGCCTAAATTATTATTTCTTTTGTCTTCTACAACTCCTAAACTTGCAAGTATAACTCATCAATCCCAAGCATGCATTAGATTAATGGAAGCTCCTTACAAAATTTTCTTAAATTGCATTTCTTGTACTCTGATGGTATACATAAGGTAGAGGGTTTTATTTCCATTTACCACAATTACTAATATTGAAAATACCTGGGTTTTTTTGAGAGATGTATGTTTGCCATAATTGTTAGTTATTTAGCGATTAAGTTTTCAACTAACTAAAAAATTTTAAAGGCGTTTGTTGTAACAGCAAGGCACAGACAAATTCTCTACTTCATCTTAGCAATTCATACCATTAACATACTTCAGTTGAAAATTACATTAGTTTTATTACCTTATTATTAAGTGAGCTTAAAACAATACACTGACAAAGGATTTAAATTAATACACATTTTGGTTTTACTACCTAGATGAAAACCACCCCATAACTAAAGAGGCAGCTAACATAGAGGGAATTGTTTAATGCATCTCATGGCCTTCTTCTTAGTTGTTTAGGAATGATTAACATATACGGTACAAGGCTCCTATAGGCAGAGCTACGAACAGCATTTATTAATAATATTTCCCAACACTTGCCAGGGAAATTTTCCTCTTTCTTGAACAGGTAACTGGTTCAGACTTCAGAAGAAACTTGTTTCAAACCTTCTACAATTCCATTTTGGCAGAACCTACAGAGGACCCTGATATGCAGGTAAGGGGCATTGCTGTAGGGAAAAGGAGGAAGAGGAGGCCAATTTGACAGGGAGGTGGGATAGAAAAGACCATGAGCTAAGAACTAAGATGGGGTAAGCTCAACTTTCCGTGCTCCCTCCATTAACTTCATGCTCTTTCTGTAGAAAGGAATGGCAGAGCCAACCCATCCTGCCTTGAGATTGTTCCCCATTAGCCTGATAAAGAGCTGTAGGCATCACAGTGGTGGCTGGAGCACTAAGGAAGACAAGGAGGCCTTTCATCCCATAGTTGTCATGGTAGCTTCAGGCCAGCAAGGATAATTACCAGGTTGCTTTTGCCATTCTGGCTGAAATTGAATGACAAACCCCAAACACCAAGTTTGGTAATCTCTGCTGAGTTCCACTTTGTACAGCTATTTATATCAGGCATGTGGCATGGCCAGAAACCTCAGGATATTCGGCCATGGTGGTATTATTAGAACAAATATGGAGGAGAACTGCATTGGTTTTTCAGTTCTGCCTTTAGCTGGACAGTTTACAAATGCTGTGGGAAAGCAGGATCAACACATTTGCATTCTGTTCACAATACACCTTCACTTGAAATCTGGCATCTGCAGAAGCCTGACAATCAAATGAAACAACTTTGTAGTGGAGCTAAACAGGTTTTGCTGTGACAAGGCTATAATAAATTGAGGGCACAGGAATCCATTCTCCAGTGACTGAGAACACATGCTGCTGTTTCTGTATGGAACCACCCTCCCGAACTAATTAATGAAGTTATTTCTTTTCTTGCTCTTCAAACTCTTTTAAGACACTGAATCCACTTTTCCAAGGCATACTCAGGTAAATCAGCCCAGTATTTCAAAGGGAATTTCATGAAACCCAGACACAGTTATTAGTAAACAAATCCCTTTCTAAAAGGCAAGGCCTTCAAAGGCATCTCACTATTCCCTCATTTTCTGCACATCACTCATGTTTTCAGAAGCAGAAATTCACTGAAAGGGTATACTAAGGTTTATGTTATTGAATAAGAAAGCAGAAGATTCACAAGACATGCTCAAATATTTGCACAAAAAATAAATGTGAGGTTTGGGGAGTTTTTTCTGAGGAATGGCATGACCTTGGTAGCACCCTCACCCAAAAATAAACTGCACTAGAATCTTCCCAGGAGTAACAGCAGCACTGAAACAGACCTGATAATGAAGGGGCAGGCTTAGGGGTAGTATTCCCTCCTGACAGTCATAAAATATGTGCCTAAAAACTTATCTCTGGACTCCTGGCCCAACTTACAAGAAAAAAAATCAGTATCCGAAGTAAATTACTCTCAAGAACTAAACCACAGTTGTTTACAAAGCATTCTAAATTTTTCATAATTTCTTGCATCTTGGATCTCTGTTAGTAGTACTTAGAAAAGTACTGCAAAAAATATTTAATGCATTCTAAAATTGTCAGTCTTTCAAGTACCTGGTACAACTACGAGACCCTTTTCCTTTACAATTTATCTGTGTTCTGGAGAGAAGAATAAAAACTTTTGCTATCCAAAGTGTCAACTGACAATTTAAAAAACCAAAGTTTTAAAGAAATTGTCCTTGGTAAAAATATCTGCATAGTAACAGGAAAAATAATTTTTCCAAACAGATTCTCCCAGTGACAAGTTTTGCAGGCAAAGATGAAGACTTTTCTCAGTGTATGATGCCATCTGTGAAGGGCTAAACAACTGCACACCATTTGAAACCCTCTGCTTGTATGCAAGGTAACACCACCACTGTTAGACTGAGGGACACCTACAGCACACGGTCAGTCTGATGCTGCTGAAGCTGTACTCACTGAGCTGTCTGCCACTGATGTCAAGAAAATAAATCAATAAACAAACCAAACTGTGCAAGTCAAACATTCACACAACCAAGTTTTCAGACCAATATGGCACTCTGCTTCCAAACGTAAGAACATGGAAGACTGCTGGAGAGGAGAGCATTAAACTGATTTACAAAAGTGCAGGATCCAAAAACAAAGCATAGAGGATTTCAATTTTCACAAGCTATGTGTTACAGGAACAAATTTTCCTTTATATTAAGAATGTGTTACTGTATTTTTGGCAGTCTAAATGAGTGTTCTACCACCCCCGCAACAAGAATCAGCTGATCAACAAGGACATGTCTCATGTCCCCTGACATGGATTGGGGTGAGGGCAGGAATCCATATAGAAATTATTTTTGTAAGTCATCAAAGGATGAACCATTCTAAAACATCAGTTGAGAACACACTTATGCAACTACTTTACCCCTACCTCTCCCAAAAAAAAGCAGCCTTTATAATTTCAGGTTCATGGTATAATGTGCATATTGATTTTGACATTATCTGTTTAGATTATTGCGCTGTCTTTTTAAGGATTCTAATGGGATAACACCACAGACAGCTTAACCTTTATTAAACTGTTGATACAAGATGATTCTTTTAGCATAAAGTCAGGTGAAGACATTACAAAAATTATATAGCTATTAACAGATTACAATAAACTATTAAAATGAATATTCTCTTTACAAGATTGGTCTTTTATTTACAATTAGAGACCAGAAAAAATGAGGGGTTTCTTTCACAATATTTTACTAAATTAGCATTTAAACAATACTTGAGGCACTTTTCAGAGATTATTGAAAGCTAGATCACCGAGAGTTGAATCTGAAGAATATGTCTCCCATAATAACTGTTACATATGACAGTATTACTACTAGTTGCTTTTAAAATCCAGGTATCTGGAAGGTTAAGGAGTTTGTAAAACACTGAAGTCAGCTCCAGGCTTTCTGTCTGTCTATAGTAACAAAAACGCTTCTCATATTTTTAACATACAAATGATTGTTTATGTATGAATTGAGCCTCACAACACAACTCAAAAGTAGGAAGCGCCAGTACCCTTTATACAGAGTAGAAACAGATTGTTACTTGCTGAAAGGAAGAGGAAGCATGAAGTGGACAACTCCAAGGGCTCAGTCATCCCATTTCACAATACAGCATCTCTGATACTGACCCAGCACATCATATTATTCTAAATACCACTGAGAACAACCTATGTTCCCAATCACAAGACCTAAGCACAGAGAAGACAGATTTTAAAAAGGAGATCTGTGGTACTTCAGTTGTTCCTCATCAGTCAGTATAAAACCTTTTGTGACTTTACAGAAAAATTACATCATATTTCTGTCCCTGAATTTGACAAACACATTAAAATAACACAAGCCAATGGGATAGAAATTCTTGCTCCTGATTTCAAAGCCTTCCCGCGGACAGGAGAGCTTTGCATTTTCCACATTCCACCCTACGCATAGCTTCTCTGCTTTGTGCAAAAAAATAAAAATAAATAAAAGTATGCTGCTATAAGTGAGAGATCTGAAATGCATTCATGGTCTCAAGCCAAGGGCACAGGGCAGATTTGATCTGAAATATTAAGTTCCTTGATCAAAAATTTTAAATAATCAGACAAGCTATTGGGATGGATGGATGGACGGATGGAAGGAAGCTGTTTTCAGTGGGAAGTCTTCTCTTGTTCCTTCTGGCAAATGGACCATCAAAAAAAAAAGTTCACCCACAAGTATCACAATTGTTCAGCATCATATCCCAAAATGGGTCCCAGCCATTTCTCCACTTCTGCAACACACAAATTTTTTCTCAGTGCATAATCTTCAACCTGCAAAGAGACCACAAACATGATGGAGATTTTGGAACTCAAGCTTTTAATGTTTACAAAATTTTTGAGACATCTGCTAATTAGGTGTTTTTAAATGGTCTAACACTACTACAATGGACAGTGTAAGTTACCTGATCTTTACATATCTTTCCAACAGCAAAATATTTGGAATTGGGACTGGAAAAGTAGAGGCCAGAAACTGAAGAAGCAGGTATCATTGCTAGTGATTCTGTTAAACCAATTCCTGGAAAAGAGAATGAGAATCCTTTTATTCTTGAGAACAGTTGAGAATAAGCACAAATTCAAAACCTTTCTTTTGTTGGGCAGCTTCAAGCAAACTCAAAAAACCCAAGAAGCTTTCAGATGAATTAAAACAAAAACCATTTTCCACTTGTTAACTATTAAAAAAACTCCACAGACCTTTAAATATACTGCAGACTTTCATTACAATTTCTGTAAAGTAACTGAACAGTTGGAAGGAAAAAACCTGGGAGATTTTGGCAAGAGGTTTTGAAACAGAGGAAGGTATTTTTGGAGCAGTGAAACATCTGACATGTAAAATATCAGAGGAAAACAAATGGAATTCGTTCCTTTTTAAGAATTACCATCTCGAGGTTCCTGTGGACCAGGAAATACACTACTGAATTGACTTTTTTTCCTGTTTATATCTGGAATGTCTTCTTGCAACCATAAGGATGCTAGAAATTTTCTCTGTGCAGCAGAACTCTGTTTGCATGCAATCTGCTAATTAGGGACACAACTCCTTCACCAAAAGCACTGGCAGTGTTTTGAAAATTCTTCCTTGAATGAGGCAAAATAAAAATGGCAATGAAAAGCAGAAGAGAGCAAATCCTAGGAGCACTTCAGTATTTTATGTAGTTCTGCATCACCCAATTCACTGGATTTTTGGAATGTCAGTCTTTCATTCACATAAAAACAGTTTAAGGATCTTAGTAAAGCAGAGTTACCTGTTGTTTCCTCAATGTTTGCAAGTTTCCACATGGTGAGTTTTTCTGTATGGTCAGGCTGGCTTGGATACCCAGGGGCAGGGCGAATTCCCTCATATTTAATTCTGCGTAGGTCAGAGAGATTGAGCTGCTCAGTATTACTGTAAGCCCAGAATTCCCTTCGAACCCTTTCATGGAGCTCCTCAGCAAATGCCTTGGAATAGAATGAAAAGATTTTTTTTGCATTTTAGCTTGTACAGAATGACACAACAGCTGTTTAAGACAAACCATCTCTTAGAGACTTTCTCTCCATTCTTATTTTAATTTTTAAGGGAGCTCTTAACATTGGTGAGAAATTCGATAGAATTAAAATTCACATGCAAAACTTATTTTGCTAACTCAGGTATTTTAGTTTCTTCTCTTATTGGTAGACTGATTTTTTGATTGTCCTGCTTTAAAATCCTACATACTCAAAAGATGTGGACAAGTAACCTAAAAAGTGATCCCATTAACCTACGGTAGCAACATATCACTATAGTCACTAGGTCTTGACTATCTGTGTGTCTCATCCAGGTCTAGCTATGGAAGACTACATCATTCTTGCATCCATGCCAGGATCAGATATAAGTACCCACTGCTGCCCTTTTCAGCAAAGGTCCTTCCCTCTAGCTGAAAGTGGGTGACAACTTTTCTGAACTGTTGTTTTGCCAGCAACAGTTGCCCTTCAGGAATAATTCCCACTTCAATAAATAACTTTAGATGGCATCTAATTATAATTTCTGAAACTCTGCTGTAGCTTGAAATACACCCCTAGAGCTAACCCCACTTGCATTGCATTGAAATGGCTGTAAGTTTGCTGAAAGTTGCAAGGAAACCTCATACCTCTGCCAACCGATCGCCGAGAGCCTTTACCATTATGATGTTGTATTCATCATCCTGTTTCCTAAATTCGTTGCATAACTCATCTACACCAAAGCAGGCCACAGCAAACAGGCCTAAATAGTCAGAGATGCCAGAATCCATTGGTGCTATGAAGTCAGAGAGGCAGTAGTATGGATCTGTGCAGGCAGAGTCCTTTTCAGCCTAGAGTAACAAAATCAGTGCAATAAATCGCAACATTTAAAAATACATTATTAATGCACTACTAAGCTAAAGGCCAGTATTTTTAAGACTAAAGGGCTTAAGGCATTTCTGACAAGCACCTTCAAGTGTTTGAGTCTTTGTAGCCATGGTGGCTTTCCTGCAGTTAAATTAGGAGGAAATCACCTCTCTCACTCAGAGGGTGTTCAGACCACTGAAGAACAAAACTCCATAGAAGAGATGCTGTGCTGCACACACATATAGAGATATTTTATTTCTATTTACAGTCAGTAAGATTTATCATCTTATACTTTAGGTGCAGTCTCTGTATGGGCCATTCACTTCAGAGTTGGACTTGATGATCCTTGTGGGTTCCTTCCAACTCAGAAGTTTCTGTGATACAAATTATTACAAATTACGGAACACTTTTGCACCAACCACTGGGTAAGAGGAATAATAATTAATCTCTACCCCTCACAGATTCTATATTTGCTAGCAAAACTGATGGCTGATAAGCAAACTGGAAATTCTTCAGCAATGCCCTCTATAGAATTGCTCTGAGAGTTTATAAACACTCCTGGTTTCTTATGCTACAAACTATGTGCTCAGTAATCCAGATAAAACTGCACCCAGGATGCAGACCTTACACTAGTCACAAATACAAACAAACAAAATTGATCTATCACTACTGAAAAGCTGAATTCTAAATGAAGTTCAAGTGGGTTTTATGCAAAGGAGAGTGGCCCAGAGGGAAAGAACCTGGAGGTGCTGGTCAACAGCCGGCTGAACACGAGCCAGCAGCGTGCCCAGGTGGCCAAGCAGGTCAATGGCATCCTGGCCTTAGCAGAAACAGTGTGGCCAGCAGCACTAGGGAAGGGATTCCTCCCCTGTACTTGGCACAGTACTCCAGTACTGTGTCCAGTTCTGGGCCCCTAAGTTCAGGAAAGTCACTGAGGTGCTGGAGCATGTCCAGAGAAGGGCAATGAAGCTGGTGAAATGTCTGGAGCACAAGCGCTATGAGGAAAAGCTGAGGGAGCTGAGGTTGTTTAGCCTGGAGAAGAGGAGGCTCAGAGGAGACTTGATCGCTCTCTACAACTACTCGAAAGGAAGCTGTAACCAAGTGGGAGTTGGCCTCTTCTCTCAGGCAACAACCGACAGGATGAGAGGGCACAGTCTTAAGCTGTGGCAGGGCAGGTTTAGATTGGACATTAGGAAGAAAATCTTCACAGAAAGGGCAATTAGACATTGGAATGGGTTGGCAGAGGAAGTGGTGGGGTCACAGTCCCTGGAGGTGTTTAAGAAAAGACTGGATGTGTGGCACTGAGTGTCATGGCCTACTTCACATGGTGGTGTTGGGTCATAGGCTGGACTCAGTGATCTCAGAGGTCTAACTCATTTTGTGATTCTGTGGAATAGGAAATAGACTGCTCACTGGATCGTTTTCCAAAAATGGAAAAAAGGTACACAGAAAGAGGTGACTGAGCATACAAAAAGAAATTTTGAATCATATCAGTGTATTCATTATGAAAACACAATAGCTATTTAAGAAGTGGCACAGCTCTTGTAAATCTACCCAACTTAGCCATGAAATAACTTTTCTTTCTCTGTCACTTAGCTGAAGATTCCTATTCTATGACAATATTTTAACAATGCTTTCCACCCAACTCCAATCGCATCTTAAAAGCGAATAACACACCTTCAAACCCTGAAAAGCAAAGAAAAATAACCTACTAGGTTAATATAAAGTACTATATACCCAAAGAAATATCCTTTTTTCCACACAGGTGAAATCTATGTTAATTTTGAGGTTCTTTTGTAATTATTAGAATTAAGGAAAATATTAAATGCATCCCCAACTTTTAGATTTATGTCACATCCTTAACAGAGTCAATGTCATGAAGAGAATTCTCTGTACTGAAAGGAAAATTTTATATAAGAAACAGAAGACAATTATTCACTTCTACTTTGCTCTGGTGAAGACTCTGCTGAATTACTACATACACCAGACTGGAAGAGATGCAGTTAAAATATACAGAGTCCAGAAAAACAGTATGCACAATAGCCCAGAGTTTCATAGCCTTAACCTCTGAGAGAAGCCTGAATAACTTTGGATATATAAGATAAAAAAGACTAAAGAAAATAACAGAAAATAAAACCCACTACGAGAACATTATCAAATCACATAGTCTTCTTGGGAGAATGCTGGGAAAAGGCCAGGAAAAGAAACAGTAGTAAAATTGATTTACATGGGATATCAAAATATTTAACTAGGCCATAAGGCTCTGGAACAGCCCTGCATGTGTGCTTGTTGAGAGCATTTTATATAAACATCTGCCATGGATTGTCACAATCCATCTCCATGCAACAGATAATCTGTTCCAGGGAAGTAGAACAGAAAAACTAAAGAGTCATGTATTTCTTAGTACAGTTCTGCAATATCCTTATAGAATACAGTACTCCAGAAATTTAGGTAATTGCTGAAATTTTTTTTCTGACCATGTTTGATGACTCTGAATATGTGAACTATGAAGAAGCCAAATCAGAAGACAGGGAAAAAGGAGAGACAGAATATCTTGGAAGTTCAATCTATCAAATTAAATGCAAATCTAGGTAAGTATGATTCAAGCATGAATACATAAAATAATGATTAGCTCAATCATTATTAGCAGCCAACTAATTCTAAACTGCCCCTTCCTATGATGAATTTTACATAAAAATTAAGACTATCATAAACACTTGTCTCCACTGAGCTTTATTTTCCAGGATTTTTTAATTGTAACTGGGTTTAACCTTTAATACATTCAAGCAGAATTTTTCATCTAAAGCAGAATCCAGGGATATTAGAGAACTAAGGTTCATTAGGTTCTAATTTAGCAATACAAGATCCATGTAATGAATTTATACAGGACATTGCTTTAGGACATCTTAAATATTAAAATTAAGATGGAAAACGCACATCATATCTGACAATATCCAACCTATAAAGCCTTATGTACAACTATTACAATGCAAAATACTACAAACACTACTGAAAAAATACAAATACCTGGATCACCACAAACATGATCTTGTTATTACTGAAAGAAATGGGAAGACAACAGCTGCAGACAGATTACAATGCCCATTTTCTACAGATTTTAATAGGGCACTTCTATTACATTCTTGCAATGCAGGGGAGAAAAAGAAAATCACTTAAAATATGCTGTCATTGTACCTGTTGCCTCAAGCCATAAAATTTTGCTATTGGTTCCGAAGATCCCACCGCCTCTTCCTCAGCATATAAGTGGATATCATCCTGAACACTTCGAGCTGGCCAGAACCCAACCACACCTCTAGCTTGTAATTTCTTTTGATTAATCAGTGTTTTCAGTAGATCTTGAGCATCATTATAAACTCTCTTTGCTTCTTCACCTAGCCAAAAAAAAAGAAAAAAACAAAACCGAAAAATCCCTTTAGGAAAGGTATGCTTTAACAGCTAGCTAAAGAGGTTTAAGAATTGTTGTAGATTGATTCACTTTCCACATAATTCTCTGATGACTGCAATGATTCATCAGCTACAGCAAATAGAGAGACTTCAGTGTGATCATGTCTATACAGTTTATACAGTTGTAACAACATATATTTTGAGGAAAAAAAAAAACAACACAAACACACAAAATGTTTCAGCCAGCATGTTTCAGACCTGGTGTGTGCACCTACATTACCACAGTGCAGCAGACCCAGAATGTTGTTTTCAGTGTCACCCTTACACTTTCATCCTATATTTCAACCTACGGAGTAGTTTCAAAAGGAGACAGAGCTCTCTTGCCATCTTCACCCACAACAGGAACACAGATATATTAAGTGCTCTACTGCCATTTTCTGTCATTAAAATAACTCCCTGTGCTTTGGCAGGTGAAGGCTAAGTAAGGTCACTGAACACTTTTCCCCATTTATTTTTCAGACTCACATGGCAACAGTTGGTTCATCAAGTGTTGCTTTAAACAAATAATTTCAGTGACATTACTTTCCATGTGTTTTCACTATTCCTGTGTATTTCAAAACATTCAAAATTCTAATGCAGCACAGCAGGCTTGCTGGGATTCTTTACATGAAGTAAATTTCAATACTCACCTACAGTTTTATCACTAAAGATCTTAGGAAAACTCCGGTTGGGATATTTTCCCCGAAGTTGCCAGACATCAAAGAAGGGCTTCCAGTCAATGTATTCTACCAGCCTCTTCAGGTCATAATCTTCAAAGACTTTTGTGCCGATGAATTTTGGTTTAACTGTAGGAATCAGAGTATGATTTGACATGATGAAAATCATTTAACATTGCTCTTATACACGCTGTATAACTGATGCTCACCAGCCTCCACCACTGCAAATGACCTCTTCCAAAGTAATTGTCTTAGAATTCTCACTGTAATATTGTTCCCAAGTCATACCACACTCCACAGTTACAAAAAACATAAAAGGCATACAAAGTCGAAATAGAAAAATTAAAGCCTTTTGTTCTTTCATGGGCATATATACCTTTCATATTTACAAATCCCTACAAAAAGACATGTTACATGCTATGATACTGTAGAATATTTCTGTAATTTATGTCATTTCCAAGAACTTCTGCAGCCACCACACACTTGTTTAGATGCATGTGCACAAGGGAAAACACAAGACAGATATGTGTGTGCAAAGCCACAAGCTTTTCACTTGTTTTGTCTGTGCTGTTCAATACTTTATAACACAACCTTTATCAAGTTGAGCTATTGAAAGTTAGCATCTTGTTGAGTCTTGTAAATGAAATGACAGAAAGCAGTGTTAATGTCACTGCAGGATGCAACTTCTTGTGGAATGCTGTTTAAACTTCTAATCTTTAATTTAAAAGAAGTAAAAAGTCAAAGCAACCCAGTACAACAAACAATGGGGGAAGGGTAGGAAAAACTGTAAGGAGGAATTGCATAGAAATGCCATGTCACAACCTGTGTGCCACGTCACAATTATACCATACCAAGTATGGTGTAGTGCACTTTGCAACCTAATGAGCCAGGCAGACATTATTTTGCAATGTGGTCATTAGATCTTTCTTTGATTATATTGTGTTATGCGTAACTCATTGTTTTAGGATTTTCAATTTTTTTATTAAGTTGAAATTTAATTTTTAAATGAGCTGTGAAAAAATAAAGCAGAAACAGATTGCTCAATTTATGCAAAAAAGATCGTTGCTGAGACAGTCCCCAATTTACTCAACTTGTTACACTGCTATATTCTGAAGTTTAATCAAGCATAATTTAATTAAAATATATCTTTAATAGATACATGAAATGAAATGAAGGCACAGCAATACCAAACAGCAACATATAAACTGACCCGGTTTATGGCCTGATAACCAGTCATTATGGAAACCTTTTCTTCTAGCTTGCTGTAGAGACAAGTATCTTCTTTCCTGTATGGATATAAAGGTTAATTTCAGAAAGCCAGCCATCTTTCAAACACATAAACTGTAACTGTTGACTTTCTGGTAGCATTTAAATTACTCTTCAGGACAAATGTGACAACCAATAATTTCAGTCCCAACAACTCCAAGTTCACAGATGTAAAGTAAGATTACTTCACAACCATACCATTATTTTTTCCTGTATACTTCTAATAAAAGTGGTCTACAAGATTTCTAGTTCCCCTGAACTACAGCAGAGGTTCCTTTATTACTTCAAAATACACTAAAATACAGGTACAGCAAGATATTCTCCTACTGCTCAGATCCCTCACCTAAACAAGACTAAGACATTAGAAAAGCATCGTGTTTTAAAATACAGTGTGGCTCAGTACCAGCAAAAGCCACCAGTGCCATTTTCATTATTCTGGTTGTAGCTCCCCATTTTCATCTACTGCTTTAGGAGAGCACAGGTCTCCTGTAGGTTGACCGCCAGCTCCATGGAGGTGTCCTAGATACTACAGATTAGCCAGTGATGACAATCAAGGATTTGCCAAACATGTTAGACTCATGCAGAATTTTCCTTTATAGGTTAGAAAATTTGATTTAATAAGCACTTCTGGAAGTCTTCAATCAATTCTACTGCAAATTTTAAATGAGAACAAATACACCTGAAGGTCTTCATAAGGAGCTGAAACCAAGAGTTATGAGGCAAATGCCAATCATGTCAAACAAGAAACTAAATCAATTACATTTGTACCTTGAGAGACTCAAAATGTTCTTGTCTAATTTCTTCGTATTCCTCTAATATTTCTTCAAAGAAATCATCCTTTACACTGTTGTCTAACAGCTGGGAGCACTGAAAAAAACAGGAAAGAGAAAGCAGTAAGTACATACTGTAGCATACTGTAGTAAGAACAGAGTATGAATTTCAGACTAAGCAGTCTCTTTTGGACTCACTTCCAATTACACTTGGCAACACTAAACTAAGCCTTACCAATAATCTGCAAGATAGACTGAAACTATTCAACCTATCCATATTTGGAATACGAGTACTACTGAGAGCACTACCCTACTACACAGGTAGTATTAGCGGAGCCAAGTCTGGCTCTGAAAAGACATAACAGGAAAATACTCCAAAACTTCAGAGACTAATAGTCACAGAAACACACTGCTTGGCCTACTTCTTACAAGCAGGTATTTGCCAGCTAAGACCACCCATTTCTCTGAAAGAGAATTCAGCCTGAAAAACTCCAGCCACACATTTCTCAGTACTACTGTTGCCATCTAACTAACTTCAGAAATATATCCAGATTAGAGAGAATAGCAGTTCCATCGCTCTTCACTATAAAAAATCTCAAAACTACAGTTAAGGACTTAGAGTTAATGTCACCCTCACTAAAGAAATGGCCATTTAAACAAAAGTACCTAGTGGCAATAACTGACACAAGTCAGGTGAGAGAACCACGTGGTAGCAAAAAAAAACAACTGAAGCAAGAGCAGATTAGAAACTTGTCTCTGTCGTGCTTCTTCAATTTTCTGCTACAACATTAAGCCTTAGAAGAAGGATGAGAGGCACAACAGAAAAACAGGGCATGTATTTTTGCACTGATGAGAAACTATAATTCAGAACTTACAACCACAACACTCTTGGATGCATCCAGGACATGAATTACAGGAGCGCTATATCGTGGGGCAATTTTAACAGCTGTGTGTGTTCTTCAATGAAAAAGAAAAAGAGTGAGCATTTCACAACTGAAGCAAAAAAACAACAAAACCAAAAAACCCCCCAAAAAACAGACAAAACCCCCAGTGAAATAAATCCTGACTTAATCACAGACCAGAACTTCAGAAGAAGAAATTCATTCATCCATCTGTTACACATGAATCATTAAACACAGATTTTAATAATAGGTACACAAACACTTTTCTTCAAAGAGTATCAGAATGCTTCATAAATAACATGCCAACTCACATTCCCTCACTGTCTTACCAGCTGAATGAAAATCTGCAACTCATTAGTTTGAGTCTCGGAAAATTTCAGTGAAAATGTTCCAAACTAAGCCTATCAAGAACTAACACTTTTTTTAATCCTTTTTGCTCATCTTACATGTTTCCCTCCCACATGCTGGGTCTATAGATTAGCATTAACCTAATTCACTGATGATTATTCCATTTCTGCAAGACTCTACTTCAAAATTGGAGGCTCAAGTCCTCTACTCACCTGAAGAAGGAATTCTACCAATGGTCAATAATATTACAAACTTGCATCTTGAAGATACAGTGAACCTTGCATTATAACTACAGGAGCAATAAAGACAGGTATTGCTGTCCAAATCCACTGCCCATTAAATTATGACACAATTTGCTAAAGTCATAAATATAGAACATAATAGGTCTGCTACAGCATGTGCTGCTCTGATAAAGAAAGGAACACTGCTAACAGCTTCTAGTGATGAAAGAATCTCTGCTCACAGTCCTGCCAAAACTCTGCAAGCAAGTGTAGGAACAAATACCTTACAGGCCAAAGCTCAGTTTGCCTTCTTGTATGCTAAGCTCAAACACCAGTTTTTAAATTAAAACTAAATCAGAGTCCAGGAAGCAACCTTCCACAGCAGAAATAAGATCTCCTTTTTCTTCTGGTTCTGTCAAATATTTAAAGCACTTGAACACAGAGGTTTACTGATGACTGTGCAACACTGTGTAAACACTGTCCAGCATCTTCTGAATTTGCTTCTAGGAGACACACTTTTGGTCTTGGCAGCTCTATGTTTTACAAAGATAGTGTATCTTCTGTTCTGCTACGAACAGACAAAGGAAACAAACAGGACATGGTCCTACAATGGCACTGTATCAACCACTACATACTAATTTTTATATTTTTTTTAAAAATAAACTTTACCACAACGAGAATGTCACCATTATTTCTCAGCATCTGAATTTACCAAAGCAGCACAGTAAGAATGCAAACGTCATCATTACTGTAAATTATGAAGAAACTCCATTGTGTAGATTCTGGAAACAAAATCCAGCCTCTCTCTCCTTAAAACTAACCTTATCTTACACCCTTAAAAATACTAATTCCAAATGACATCTACTTTTCACAGAGTAAAAAAATGTAGATGGTTCTTCATTAGCAACCTCTGACACATATACAGCTTTTGAGAATGCACACATTCTCAAGACTGGGAAAGTAAAATTAAATATATATTACAAATCTAGTCTTCCATATACAATAACTTTACCTGACATATACTTTATAGACACTATTTTGTGTCTGGGCACATGCATAAGTGTATATTTATATACAGTTGACATGAATAAAATTACTCTTTATGTATTCAAAATTATGTATATATTCTTCAGCAATTTCCATATTCAAGGCTAAAACTAGTGCTGCTTCCCTCTTAGCTACATTCATCTCTGTGAATAAATTCTACAAAATTGTTTGATGGTGGTTATTTGACATGGATTACAAGGCCACAATGCCTTGTGTGAAAACACTGAAAAGATCTGAAGAAATGGCTCTCCTAAGACCTCCACTTAGAATAAAGCCTTCCCTTCACTCAACCCCTTTTTTTTTTGGTTTGGTTTAGGTTTTTTTGTTTTAGGAAAAACCCTCCATGTTTGTTGTCTGTATCAAAGTCGTAGGAAGAGATTCATAGGGGGAAGGAGAAAAAGAATACAGTGAACCTTGCATTATAATGACAGGAACAATAAAGACTGGTAGCGATCCTACTCTCCAATGTCTGTCAGATTATGAGACAATTTGCTAAAGAGAGAAATACAAAATAGGTCTGCCTACAATATGTGCTGCTCTGATAACGAAAGCAACACTGCTAACAACACTGCTAACAGCTTCTAGTTACACAAAAAATGACCTCCACAGTCTTCTGAGCTATCACCTACTCAAGCATACCATACCCTAAACAAGTCAGCAAAGCGCGACCCAAGACCGTTATACGTGCCCGAAACACATCTGTGGTAATGCTAAGACTAGGTGTCGGTGAGCTGTCAACACTGATCTTCAGGAAATCATAGCAGCTCCATTATTTCATTTGAACAGATCTGAGAGAACAAGATCTCAACAGAAAAGCTCGGTCTATCAAAAGCAACATGCTAAGTACTTCAAAGCAAGCAGCTAGACTTTATCCCCTATCAGCCTGTTTGAACAGGACTGGAGGCTCAACCCAGTCATCACCTTTCTGAACAATGATCCAGGGAAAACACAGTAACTTTCTTAAACATAATAGCTCCCTTATGTCAACATCATCATTTTTAGTCTCAAAATCCCGCATTTTCAGAATGCTTTGATGAGTCAAAGTAGATCATTCAACCCCTTAGAAGAACCGAACTGTACTCACATGCATATGTGCATGAACTTTTAGAGGACTTTATAGTACTTCCACCTACAATATACACTTGCAAAATACACAACACCTGCAAAAATTAAATACTTAAGATGTCCATTATTTGTTATGTCCTGCCTACATTTTAACTCTATATTGTAGGATTTCTGAGACAAGAAGTAACAGTCAATCTTAAGTAAATACATACCAGCATGTATGCAACGGAAAAATGAGGAAAGGGGTAAAGAAATGGCTATACATTTTCTTTTTCACTAGTAAGACTATTTTCACACATATTGCCCATATTCCCAACTGAGATATCTTACTTAGAAGTAGTTGCTCCTCCAATCAGCAAAGGAATCTTTATTGCCAATCTCTCCATTTCCTTAGCAACAAATATCATCTCATCCAAAGATGGGGTGATGAGACCAGACAGGCCAATTATATCTATTGCAAATTTACAAACACACATAGACAAAAGATTTAGCAAATTCACTCCAGAAAGACATAGAAATTACTACAGAAAGGTTTATTTCGTACATCAGATAGTTTCATGCATCAGATAGAAACTAATGAGACAAAAAACAGGGTAGTCGCGAGTCTATAAGGAAGGTTTGACCCAATTAGAAAGTAAAAGCTTTCCAAGAATGACAATGATTCCAAATCCCCAGTTTAAGATATTTCCCAGTCTTCACAGCTGCTGAACATCTACCTGCGCTAGTTTCAACAATAAATAAACAGTACTTTTGATTAGCAAGCTCCAAGCCTCAGAAACTCAGCACTGAGGAGGGAAATAAGACACAGTATTTATAAACTCTGCTCTTGGAAACACTTTCAAACTTCACCACCTATGTTCCCACAATTCATCTTTCCCAAGATGCAGCAGACTGTTTCAAAACAACTGCAACTTGTTTCAGAACATTCATTATTTTTACAACAATTCATTCCTGATTTCACGCTCACTGATCTGGCAGGCTGAATGCCGAGTTCTTTCACTGATTTCAGACCCAACAAGGAGTTACCTAGACCATTTCAAAGCTCCATTTATCCATCTGTAAAACAAATACTAAAACATCTCTCATGGCATTGTCCTTTTGATACAGGGTTTCAACTCCTCGGGCTAAGTTTCACAAAAGTACCAAATCCTAAATAATTAATATTGTTAATGCAGCAGCTCTGATTTCTCTGAAGATAGTCTGACCAAACCATAGACAGCATAGAAATGCAATAAGCAGCAATAAAAAATGCAAGTGTGGTTTAAAAATCAAACAATTCAGAAGTACTAATGAAATCTCTCTATACCTGCTTTGTTCTCAACAGCAGCTCTCAATATCTTATCACATGGAGTCATGACTCCTAAATCAATAACTCTGTGAAAAGAAGTGAGATGACACATGATCCTTTAAATAATAAATATCTGCTAAAGGGCAAATACATTTCTCTTACCGTAAATAACTGACCTAAAATTGAAGTTAAAATTGAGATTTTTGTTTGTTTCTCTTAAGACCCCTTTTGGGAATTTTAATACAGGAAACATCTGTGTCTGGCAAAATTTTCAATAAGTCAGAGTTCCAGATGGCATAGTAGTTAAGAAAATTCAAGAGTAAGAAGCTTTTTTTTTTTTGTTAAATAAGTTTTTGTGGTGGCACTAAGTCTGGCTGAGATGAGTTAATTTTCTTCACAGCAGCTGGTATGGTGCTGTGTTTTAGATCTGTGACCAAAACAATACTGCTAACATTTGAAAACTTAGCTGCGGATGAACAGTGTTTTCCCAGCATCAAGGCCTTCTCTGTTTCTTACTCTAACCTCCAAGGAACAGACTCTGAGCAGATACAACCAGACAGATGACCCAAACTAACCATCGAAATATTCCACGGCATATGACGACAAGCTCAGCAATCAAAAAGGAGAGTAAGGAGTTTAGCAAGGTTTAGCCATCTTTGACTCAGGAACTGGCTAGGCACCACTTTACACATGGGAGGTGCAAGGGGATTGCCTTTGCCTCATTGTTTTGTTTTTAGTTTCTCTCTTCTTCCACCTCTTCTTCACTTATTAAACATTCTTCTCCCCTCACAATTTTTCTTGCTTTCCTTCTTCCTTTCCTCTTTCCCCATCCCACTGAGGTTGACTGGGTGGAAGTGACTGGCTGGTGCTTAGCCACCTACCAAGGCTGTCAACAGCAGTGGCATTTCTGATGTTATTTGGATAATATAAAAAGATTTTGTGGACATAATTTCTTACATCAGGAATATAAGATGATTCACATCAAAGTTGTGCGTTACTAAAGCGTACATTTTATGAAACGAGACACTGCACTTCCCTTATTACGATTTTAATCCTACTAACCCTAGCCATTGCAAAGGTTTTTATTTTTTCAAGTAAGCCACCCAAGCCTGCTGTTTTCATTGAGCCCCACTCACATAACTCATGGCGACAGAAAACTCTATGACTTCAGTTCAGTAAGTGTAAATAAAGCTCAAGAAAGCCCAAAAACAATCAACAGAATTTCATGAGGAAATTAAATGGAATATATTGCATATACACAGCAGTGCTACTGACTTCAAAACTTTGTGTCTTAAAATAAAGGGATAATTTTGGCTCTTTTTAGAGCAAATGACAACCCGAAGTCAAAGCAAAACTAAATGAATGATAAGACACAGTTCCAAAGGTGATTCAGCTTTGTACAACATCTGACAGACCCTTGACAAAGGGCACTGATGGGAACATGACCACTCACTGTTGCCAATCCTGCTGCACATAGACAGGCCATGAAAGACCTGACTTTTCTTAAAGTTCTAACTTTTAATGTTCAGACACTCACCTCTTATTTAACAAAACATACCCCAGCAAGTTTTTAAACCTCATAGTTAACAAACAGCTTGAAAAACACACTAGAAGTTCCATTCAAATCTTACAAGACTTTCTTTTTTCCCAACACAACCCGCATATAGTACTGCCTACTGCAACTCTTGTATCTGATTTCTTCAGACATTATAAGTTTAAAGCATACTTATTATATTTAACTGATATGAAACAAATACAAAAATTGATGTTCTCACTTATGTTCCCACTGATGTTAAACTGCATTCACCTCAGATCCCAATTTATTGGGAAAAACTGTACTAAAGGAGGAGGCAATACTCCCTCTTGCCCCACACATTAATAAAGCTGCTGTGATCCATGTTCCCTATCACAACTTGGGGAACAGAGGACAGTTCCCCAAAAATTCCCACCTGTGTTATCACCACAGCTAAAGCTAGTCTAAGGTATTAATTATCTACCCATATACAGTTGTGTTCCCAGTTAGTCTCTTTACCTGAAGTTGTTGCAGCCCAGAACAACTCCCACAATGTTCTTGCCAATATCATGTACGTCTCCTTTCACAGTTGCTAATACTATTGTACCCTGATAAGGATCCTGGAAGTTGAAGAAATAACA
>JAWWES010000115.1:44949260-44989137 GCA_035583135.1 Lophotriccus pileatus | reverse complement strand
TAACTGAACTCCTAAGGTACCTCTGCTCCAAATACACACCTCTCCAATAAAGAGATTAAATAGACTAAATAACTGAACAAAAGGGCATGAATACTCATAATAACATGCTTGTCTCTGCATCAAGATCTATCTTTCAATGCAATGCTGAGAAAAATGAGGAATTAGCAACATTAAAAGGAAAATCAGAGAAATTAGCAAAAGCTAAGAGACCATTTTTTTAAGCAACACAAATAGCCAGGGAGACATTTCAATGCAGTGATCACATCACACTACTTCAGACTACCCAAGCTGAACAAACAGGCTGGAAGAAGGATCTCCTTGAAGTAGGGAGGCTGTTCTGTCACAAGAAGGTCCTTGGTTAGATGGCATTCAGCCTGACAAAGGGTGCTACCAACAGAACAACACTGAAACTTCCCATAGCAGTTCTCCATCAGGATGCAGGACTTGGCAATACACTTTTAGTTGCATAATCACTATTGTCATTTGGAGTAGCTCCAGGCTATAACAGTGGTATGTCTGAGCTGGTGCAGGATCAGATGGCAGTAAGCAACTACTTAAATTGCATAAAGCATATGCTATGCAAAACTACAAAATATTTCTCTAGACAGTATCTCATGTCCTTTGCAGATGGCAGAACTGAATGATTAAATCCTTCTATGAAGCATATCACATTTCTGGACATACTGAGTAGCACTCCCTTTCATGAACCTACATTGGCTTCTGTAGTTGCAATACTGTGGGTTAAAAACATCTTTATATATTACCAAGAGTGACACTAATATTTCCCATGATCCTAACACATTTGTTGAATAAAATCCCTGGATCCCCACCAATGCTGCTGTTTACCAAAATCTATTATTTCCCCAGTGCTTCTGTTTTCCTTTGCTTTCCTTGAGAACAAGGAAGGCAAAATGGAGGTCTGTAAGTCAGCCATCTCAGTACCTCAACAAAACATTTTGCAGCTGAAAATATACAGCTGGAATGTAAGAGGAATCTGGGGAAAGAGATTAATCAAGGACAGGGGAAAGAACAAAAAGTGCTGCCCGACATTGTATCACACCTAATAACTAATGATGATTTAATTAGTGATTGATATAAAAAAATGTAATACAAACTGGATTTGCACATGAGAGGAAGAAAAATCTGCTGTGCAGCCAACAGCATGGGCCAGAGCACATGCCACTTTAAATAAACCCTATTTAGGACACACTGTGATTTCAATTGTCTTAAGCAAGGAGGTCCTCAAGTTCTGGGCACACATCCAAAGGGCTGCTTTTTTTCAATCTTGATAGAGATCCACAGCCACAGCTATTTATCCTCAGATGTAACTATCAACGCTTTGCATTTCCTGGCAGTCTGTGACTAAAACTGTCCTGGAGGTTACAGTAGCCTGGGTAACATCAGACAGATCAGTTACCAGAGTCTGCAAATCTTTTTCCTTCAAGTCAACATCTAACTCTGGAGACAGACGCAGCTGTTTTTATCTCAATCACCAATTCTCTACAGAGTGACAACATATTTTTGTAAGAGGAAGGCACTACACCCTTTCCCAGCAGAAGGTAGGAGAAGCAGGCGGACAGAAGTCCTGCCTTTTCCCTCCTGTTCCCTTCAGCCACCAGACCATCTACACTCTTCAAGAGTGTTTGCTACCTTTTTAGGAACCTCCCAGATTCCACTTCACTTCTTTTAACCACAGAATTAAGTGCCAGAGGGTTCAGAGAAGATCCTAATCCAGTGCTCATGAAAGCAATGGGGAAACAATTTTCAACAACTTTAGACAGCATCAGAACAAACCAAAAGGTGCCACATACCAGCATTGTCATCTGAATTAAAATAAAAGAGAACAGCACGAGCTGGAGAGAGATGACACACAGGAAGGTAACTCATGACAGCCAGAGAACAGATCCACTTGAGATACAGCAGAAAAGGCATGCACAAAGAGCAGGGGAAAAGAGACCAGGCATTCTCCTGCTTCCATTAGGATTAGTCAGGTTTGATTATCAGGTCATTTTTCTTTCTAAATTATTTACTGTATTTGTTATATTTATGCTGGACAATTACACAACATATCCACAGCAAGGAAAAAGATACCATGTAAGAAGATTTCAAGGAAAAAATTAGGAACCATTCAAAAATCAATTAAAGGGAACACAGAAGAAATACACAAATGTCACAGTTTAGAACAATTCTGATGTTATTCCTTTGTGTGTGTTAAAAAACAGGTTCTGATTACAGCTATTGTCTCTGAGAACTCATGAAGACAAGGTAAGGTTCCACAGGACTAAAATAAAGTAAATTTACATCAAACCTAAATTTGATAGTGAGACAAAGACAAGAGAAGAAGAAAAATATTTAACAACCAAAACTGTAAGCACCTATCGCATTATAAATATAGTAGAAACAGCAGACATGAGTATATAAATGGCATTTTGTCCAATTTATCTCAACTCCCTCTTCTACTGAATACAGTCTTGTCAGTATGGAAAAACAAGGTACATTCTGTATCTCCATTTCTCTGTTGCTCCTACTTCCATTTACCAAATTTGGAAGCAATTACTTCAAGTATATTCACAGGTAGTTGATAAAACTATTCTAGGCATCAGCAACTGCCTGTGAAACAGGAACTGCAATAGAGGCCCACAATGATCCAAAAATCATTGGGTGTTTTAAAATATATTTTATATATTAGATAAAAAGTAGTTTTCAGATACTGGTGGCAAAACACACATATGAGAAGACAACTATATTCAGACCCTGTTTTCATAAACACTTTTCCCCTGAAAGTTGGTCATGGCTACACATGCAATGAGAATACTATTCTGTCATAACAAGAGGTCTTGAAGTCACAATCTATGAAGAAAAAGGGTGGAAGACATTGGTGTGTTTAGCTGGGAGAATGATAAGGGCTATCGAATAGGGAGGAGTTGAATAAAGAGAAACCTGGTGACAGGCTTTGAAAATCAAAAGGGAGTTACAGAGTTCATTGAGGGCAGAAGTTGTAAAAGCAAGTGGCAAAACCTGCCATGAAGTTAAAAGTATCATGAATAAGTAACACTAGAATTAAATGCCTATAAAAATACAAGAAATTAAGTTACATTGGTATAAAGGGCCTACAAAGGCTTATGGTACTGTTCAGGAAACTTGTGAGAACACAAAATCTGCCCTTTATGAACTTCAGACCAACTTCAAATTATGCCAAGATGGTCAGTTTGCGTACGACTGCATCAACTCTCCAGATAGTAAAAGTAATTATTAATAAATAATCCCTACATTTGTCAGAGCATGCTATGACAGAGTTATAGCACAAAGGACTGTATCTTGCCTCTTCCTCTGCGCTGCCTCGTTTGGCTCTCCTTTCCTCTCTTTCTTTTTCCATATAGGGAATAAGGTGGCCAACTGCTTTCTTCATAACTCGAGCAGACTTTATCACCTACACAGATAAAGAAGAGGGGGCAGAATAAACAACAAAGACAAAGTATGGGAATAACCTCAGTTTTCCCCTAGCTTTCTCTTACATCCATTCAAGCAATAAACAAAACTTCATTTGCAGACCCGGGTTCCAGCTTTGCAGATCACTCTGTGGCAGCAGGCTGCTGGCCTTAATGGGCTAAGGATCTACATATGACACTTTCTTGCACAGTGCAGCCTCCTGGACCACTCACAACAGAACTGAAAGCTACAAACAGGCCCAGAATTGGAAGGCGCTAAATGCTGTAATTTTTATTTGGAACTTTTATCTCTCTTGCTCTTTTTCATTGGCTTAGACTTTAAATTGTGTTTCAAATAAAGCAAAAACACCCAAAAGAAAAGGAAACAAACACACAAATCTACATATAGGAAGTCAAGTTCCAAAATAAAACAAGAAAATCGCTGCTTCTCATTAGCAACTGAATTTTTACAATTCCTCCTATCTGAAAAAACATTCAGCATAGAATGTTTTGCCTACATTTTACAATGCTAATTTTTGCAAATAGGAAAATATATGAAACTATTTTCTCATTACCTGAGGCAGAAACATCTTTCCAGCACCAAAAAGATCACCAACAATTTTCATGCCATTCATCAAAGGTCCTTCAATTACATTTAGAGGTCTAGGATACTTTTCCTGATTTAATCTTGCTTCTTCTGTATCTGCAGTGACATACTTCTCAATGCCCTGGGAAAAAACACTGAGAAGCTTTTATCTTGCTAGTTAGGTGCCTCCTCCCAAAAAAACCACACAGAAAGTACAAGTAGATGCTGCTAGTCTTTAAGCATACCTCAAATGTGTACTGAAAATAGGCTTCCTTAAGAAACAAAACACTGCACTTCTTAGGCATATAAAGTAATTCAAAACAAGTCCCCACTATTAACAGATTTGTTCATTTTTCTCAACCATGCCATAAGAAAAACCCAACACTCAAAGATTGCTTCCACAGCACAAGTGCCACTCAGTGCAGTACTACTAAAGGACCAAAAAAAACCCCTAGGAAGTAAAAGCAGTATGTTTCTACCAACACTAGTGGAATAAAAGACTTCATCTTGTGAAGTTTAAAGATAAACCACTACAGTTTTTTCTGTTATTGATGTTAAATAGATCAATTAAACATATTATTCATTATTAATTAATAGCATGTTAAAGAATGGCAGCTGAAGAACTTTTAAAGTCAAATATGTCCCTTAAAATCTGAGCTGAGATCATGTCTCTGAGAGCTGATGGGTAGAACAGTTTTCTGCACAGATTTACCTTTATGAGAGCATATTCCAGCCTTTCCTCCACAGAGCTTTTACGCCACTCATCAGTCTGTACAACTTTCTTTCCTCCTTGGGCATGATTCTGAAAAAGACAGACATCCAGATGAGCTTGCAAGCATAAAAACTATAAATATGGACTTTACTTTTAGAAAAATTAGGATAATTCTAAGTAGTGACTCATAAAATAATTTTAGACTATTCAAAGGGTTTTTATATACATGCAAATCACGTTGCAAACATCTAAGATATACTACAGGGCACTTAGGGGGAGCTACATCCCAAAGGGTACGTACCTCAGTGAAAATGTAAACAAAACAAAGTTAAAAAAAAAATTACTAAAAGAAAAGAAAAAAAAAAAGAGAGAGCAATTTGATAATTTTTACGGTCCTAAAAATGATGAAATGACTAATCCTAAGGGTTTCACTTCTGGGAACATAATTTTAATTGATTCCTGGCCCACACACTACACTTAATTTTAAAATTCTAATTAATTTGGCTCTAATTCAGTTTCTGCTGGAATAGGTTATGTTATTCCATATCACAGACGTGTTTTCAATCAGGCAGCCCACAAAATTACTGTTTGTCACACACACAGACTGTCCCAAACCACCACATTTCTCTTTGTTTCACCCTCATGCTCCCCTTGGCTATGAACACAGAGGCCAAAAGGGCTTCACAGTGCAAGAAGGTTCACAAGCACCCACCCCAGGAAGGCTCATGGATGAGCACCCTATCCATTAATTCAGCCATCACCACTTCAGGCAAGTAATTTCTTTTCCTTGCTCAGTTATTGGACATAATCTGACATCTTTCAGGCCTTATGAACCTCATATACTTTTGAGTGCTCATCAGCAAGTTTTTAAAGAAAAAAACACGGAAAAAATCTCTCATTCATAGGAACAGAAACCAGAACAAGTTTTCATTCACATTTATATGAATGTTCGCTAACTTCACAGCTTCTTGTTGCTTAATTTTATTCCCCTTCATACATCTAGTTTTTAAAAAGGGAATGAAAGGAGGAAAATGTTGCCTGGAGGTGTTATAAAGTCCTCATTCTAAGTTAAATTAAAAATTTGACTGGACATGCCCCTGGCTGGCCCTGCTTTGAGCAGGAGGGTTGTACTAGGTGACCTCCAGAGGTCCCTTTCTACTTCAGCCCTTCTGTGATTCATGGAAATGGTACCAAGTGCTCCTCAACCTCTGGCCAGACACTTTAGCAAGGGAACCATTCCAGCCTAAAAATAACATGAAGCTGTAGGGTCAGCAAGCAGGGACCACAGTGTCAGGCACTATATGCAGATCTTTAAAAACAGGATGATTATACCAAATGATGAGGATGAAAAGACCTGCCTTTGGAAGCACAACTCCCATTGTCATAAAGTTTCAGTTTAAGAATGTTTGAAGCTATATACTTTATGTAAAATGTTTTTTAACTTCAAACTTCAAATGAAGACTGATGCCCTAAATCTGCAAGGATTAAGTTTCTCTTTTTTGCAAATGGACTATTTTACTCCCACAATAAAACTACCACCACAAATAAAACCAGGGATTCCAACAACAGCTTCCCAAACTTATAGACCTGGGAGTCATCATGCACTTTCATTTCTACTTTTAAATTTACCATTTCTCCATTTAAATTCACATTCTGCCTTCTGCAGAAACACTGCTTAAGGAATCCCTTTCTAATTCTTCTTTTTTTTTCTTCCTCTTATGCAACCTTTAATACCCCAATGGTGCAACTCTGCTTAAACAGACAAGATCACTCTCAGTTGAATTGCTTAGACGCTACGAGCACCATCTAAATGTGTAAGTACAAGGGACAGAGAGAGTCTTCCTGTACTGGTTTTCAACATGCTACCACTGTTACTATAAAGCATGCACCACCATAGGGCAAACTACAAACCAAATGAAGCTCTGCATAGAAATAGTACCTCCAGGAGCTACAAAACAGACATGCAAACTTTCTTGTGCACTTCAATCTAAGAGCCACCTAACCCTGAGAGATTTTTGCTGTATCTTCCATTCAGAACTGGATTGCACCAGTTAGTTGTCTTACGAAGGATAATCTGGAAACCTTCAGTTGTGTAATCTTTGTCTTTTATCACCACCATCATTACAACATCTCAAAAACACTAAAGAGCTGATCCTCACTCTTGACATGTTATGTGAACTGGAAATCTATGCCACAGCTACCAACCACAGGCAACTACTTCACCTTTTACCTATACTCCAAGGAAACCATTACCACAGAGAGAAAGGTTTACTCTGTCTCCCACAGTGCATTTCTCAATTAAGTTCCAGCACCAAGACTGGCTTGGTTCGGGTTGGCCTTTTCTGGTTTTTGTTTGGGTTTTTTTGTTGGTTTACGAGGGTTTCCTTTGTTTGGGGGAGGTTTGTCTGGGATTTTCTGCTTCTTCATTTTTGGGAGTTTTGTTTGTTTTTTTGGTTTTTTTTTAAAGAACGACTGTGCAGCTTGGTCTCCTGAAGCATATGAAAAACTCTGGTACCAGATCATCTGTGGTACCTACAAAATTGGAGAGGCTCAATCTACCACACATTTCTTTTTATTCTACATTAATAGCTGAACCACTTGTAGTATCGTTAGCAAATTCTAACACCCGCTGTTATATTAACACATGCACAGGCTGTTTTACCTATCATCTGCAGGGAGGTGTTCAAGCCCAGGTGCTAAACTAACTACTAGTCAAAGCTTAAAATTGAAAGTTACCTGAGCATAATGTAAAAGTTTCTCTGTTGCATCAGGATCTTTGTTCCAGATTAGATTCTCACATAGCTGTAGTAATTCCTTGTGGATATCATCATACACTGGCAGATTCCCAGCATTCACAATTCCCATGTCCATGCCATACTGAAGAAAAACAGAGAATCCCCCAGACAGGGCTGTCAGACATAGAACTGCACACCTGCCAAGTGCAAACACATGGAAGCCAAAAGCACATCATACCTTAATCGCGTGGTAAAGGAACACTCCATGCATTGCTTCTCGAATGGCATCCATTCCCCGAAAGGAGAAAGACAGATTGGAAAGACCTCCACTTATCCTGGCTCCTGGCAGTGTTTCCTATAGGAAGTGCACACAGATTTTTAGAAAAGTGCTTTCTAAAAAGGAAATCTAAGTAAAGCATTCAATTCATAAAACAGTTGGCTCCTGAGCTCAGTGCATTGGCTATGCACTCTTTCTGTCTTCCCTGTTCCAGATCCTTCCAGTAACTCAAATTCATAAAAAGCAATTCAAATCTCTGCAGAAAAAGATAAAAGTAAAGGAAAGATCCAGCCCAGTTATGCATAACCAGCTATGGTTTCCATAGTCATAGCTGCTATTCTGAACGCATCAGTCCTCCCACTGCAGCTTTCCGTATTTTACCCAGGCAGACCTACTTTTGGCTCATCCTTTCCCCACTTCTGTGGAAAAAAGAGCAGACAGCCTGCATGCATGAATGTCTCAGGAGCAGACTGCAGCTGAGCAGCTAAGCTCGAGGGTCCAGCCCCCCTTCCAGGAGCCCTGTGGTGACAAAATAGCCCCAGACTGCTACTGACGGAGCACCTCCTGACCTATCAAAGTGTCTTGTGAAACTCAGTAGTGCCATTTCCCTGGTTCTATCTAGGTGATGCTCTTCGCTGCTGTACTTCCTTACACACATTTTAGCTAAATAAAAAGTCAGGTTACTGCACATATCCCCTTCACAGAAACAGGAATTTTATTTAAAGAGGCAGCTTTTCGCAGCTTCAAAGAAGTCCTTCTAGCTAGCACATGAATGTGATTCTTACCTCACTAATTAAGGTAGTATATTTACAGAAGAGAAAGTGGATTGAAATACACTTATAGAACTATTTAAAGTAGTTCTACTGAAAATACATCTATATTGGAGAATGGTTGCACTTCAGAAGAATAAGCTAAGCTTATTCATACTAAGCTAAAATGTGTAACATTTTGCAGCAGTGTTTTAGTATTGTTTTTGAGAGGGGAGTGTTTTCCTGTTTTATGGGGGTTTGGGTTTTCAAGTAATGTTAGCAACCTATTTCAACTTAAAATAAGCTTACAACTCACTTTTATGGTTTTAGTAGCATTGATAAAATTTATGGCATAAAGGTTATGTTCTTCCATTCCAGTTCCTATGGTCAAAATATTAGGGTCGAATATTATATCATTTGGATTGAAGTGCACTTTTTCCACAAGGAGATGATAAGCTCTGGAACAGATTGCAATCTTGGTTTCTGTTTCTGTTGCCTAGTGAAGAAAAAGAATTCTGACATGAAACTTACAGACTACACAAAAAATCAACTCTCCAGGAATCATTTACAGCTCCAGTGACTCAAGACTTAGAATCTGAACATCGCAAATATTAGAAAAGGATTATATATATGACTTTTGTATTAAAAATATCACCACCCAATACCTAGAGTTTTGAGTCAACTCATAAAAAACAACCTCATTGCTTAATGTTTCATCATCCTATGCAAAGCTTAATATGTGGATTTTGACATAATTAAATTAATTCACAAAGATTCCACTCTCATGCAAAACATAGTTTTTGAACTAAAAATATCTTTTATGAAGGAAGGAAGAATTCAGTATGGCTGAATAGCAAGCTCTTATGTTAGCAGAGCGACACTTAAACGTTTATTGGATTCCTTAAACATGTGAGCAGCATAAGAAATTGCTACAAATCAGGTTCAAAAGTATTGCTAAGGTTATATAGACCTTTTTGAATCAACTGTGTCAATGAAACAAAACAACTTTGTCTTGTACAAGAATAATGAAGCCTTATGCTTCAGAAAAAATACCTCTCATTTAAAGCAACACTCACCTGCCCCACTTCATCAAAAGCCATAACAACCACAGCTGCTCCATATAATTTAATTTTCCTCGCTTTCTCCAGAAAGTCTTCCTCACCTTCCTTCAGGCTGATGCTATTTACAATGCATTTCCCTTGACAACATTTCAAACCTGCTTCGATCACTGAAAAATTTGAGGAGTCAATGCACAATGGCACCTGTAAATAACAGAGAAGCAAGCCAGGAGAATACATGCAAGTTATGAATTACAGTTCTATGTGCTCTTTGCCCATTTGGACGTAAAAATCACATAACACTAATCAGCATTTATGAATAAAAGTTTCCGCATATTCACTTTAAATGCAAAACTCAGAGCAAATTTAACCCAAGAGCTTCCACGGTGACTCAATCACATATCATATCAAGATCTCTACTTCTCCTTGTATCATCTTGTGTTTCTGATTTAGATACTCATTTTTAGAGAATGCACGTTGCAGGACTACCTTTTAAAACTATCCTATATCCATAGCAACTTTGTAAAGCAATACTGTTACACACTGCAATTATATACATTATGGCTCATAACTGCTGCAAAACAAAGTGTCTTCGGCTTTTCTAACCAGTGAAAAGGACTAGCTATACTTATCTGAAAATATACAGTGTTAAAGACTCTGTTTCACCCAAAGGCCTTCCCTATTACAACACCTTTTCCTCTTCGGGAAGAACCACATCTGCTTATTAAGCACCTAAACTGGTTACTAAATAAAACACTGTCAACATCTTCTGAAAGACAAACTATAAGTCAATGAAATGTTCTTCACTGTGACTCAGTTACAACCTTTGCAATATCAGGTTCTGAAGAAATCAAGTTACAAAATCTGGTCATTGCAGTAGGGCCATCCAGCATCCCATCATCCATATTGATGTCAAGAATCTGGGCCCCCATCTCAACTTGCTGTTTGGCCACACCCAGGGCTTCCTAAAATACAGAGTCAAAAACCAAAACAGTCAGTAGAGGAAAATCCTAGTTATTCTCAGGATAAGATTTCACTTCTCCAAACTAAGCATGCAATCAAAAATTTAAAAATTTGTAAGACATCCCATAAGAAAATAAGGAAGTGGTCTCTGATGTACAACAATATACAACAGTTGTTAATATGGGACAACTTATAACCAATTTGTTCACAAAACATGACACCAGAGACCTTTAGGTGCTGGTACTGTCACTGCCTGTAGACTGTGGGTAATATGCTTAATTGAATGGTTTAGGATTTGCATGGTAACAAGGACTTCTGACAGCACAAGATTACAGGAAAACAGTCTCTGTGATGGTATGAAATAATGGTCTTGCACCAAAAACTCTGGTTTTTTTATAACACAGGGTACTGAACTTTTGGAGACTGACATTTCTTCCAGCTGCAGAATAATCGCAAGTGCTAAGAAAGAAAAATAAAATTTTTCCTCCAGTCTGTATAATTATCTGAACACTCATGTCTTGCTCACTTTCTCTTTTTTGTCATTCTAACAACCTGTGTTTAAAGCTCTCTTTATTGAACAGGACTGCTCCATGACTGCTACGAGCTTAAGAGTCAGACTCCCTAAAAAACAAACTAAGGCTTTAATTTTGATTGCATCACCTGTAACATCAGAGCATACTCTGGGGCAGAGTCTCAGCTCTCAAGAGAAGTTGCTCTACTATTTGTTTCAATGTTACAGTAACAATTTACACCAGTAAAGAATGAGCCCTTCAGTCTCTTCATTTCTGCCCTGAAGCGGTTTCAAGAAAACAATTACTTTCTAAGCATCGTTTTCTGTATCAACTCTCATCTAGCATGCTGGAGTCAGCAATCAAAGTTTACAACAAGTAGATGCAACCATAATGCTGACCGGGATTGGAGAAGGGAGGGAAAGAGAGTGAGAGCTGCACAGTGCCACAATCTATCCCAAAACAAATGTACCTCAAATGTTGAAAGAGAACATTACACCCACTTTCTTTATTCCCTTCTCTGTAAATCAACCCATAGATGCAGTACAGACCAGGACGTTTTCTAAAACCTCATCAGTTGTATAATTTAATTAAAAATGAAAAGTCATGTTTCCTGTAATACTTGTCAAAAAAACAGCCCTTGTAAACACCTTCTATAAGGAGCTGGTAAGCAGAGAAACAAAGAACAGTGAGAAAACAAATTCTCTGTGTTTTCTTAATCTTGTAACTGTAGAATAGTGCTTTGTGCCAGTAAAACAAACAACTAATAATACAGTGCAATGGAGCAATGAAAAATCAGAGCATCAGCTATAAAGATTATTGTTAAAATGTATACTTCATAGTTGCCTGCCATGATGAGTTTAGCAAACTTCCGAGATCCTGCAACGTTGCAGCGTTCGCCAATATTAACGAAGTTGGTGTATGGCCCAATCCTGAATGGCTCCAGACCTTAAAAAGATATTTTTGAATATATTTTTAAAAATAGAAAAACTGTGTAAGAAAGACAAAATACCTTTTCTAAACTGTAAAATAAAGGTCTGTCTCTTTAAAAACCGTGGTTTCTCAGGATGTCAGTGCTCTAATGAGTAAGTAGAAAAGCAATGCAAAGAAGCGAGTTCCTACACATATGCCAAAGCTTTGTTTCCTCAGTAACAGTAATTTACCTGATCCACAAAAAAAACAGCCACCTTGTCCAATATAAAAAAGTGAAGCTGTGATTTTTGGACATCCATGTGTATGCACATACACACCTTCTCTCAACTTTCAACTATGTTGACTCTCCCACCATAAGAGAAGCTGCAGCCCACTGAAATGACTAACAAGGACAGCTCTTAACTATGTACCAAAGTTCAGAGAAACAAGGCAAGCTGGACCCTTGAGTAGCAGGCAATAGGGTAGCAAACAAACTCTACAGCAGAACCAACTAAGTGAATGGATGACATAACAAGCCAACCATGATTTATTTTATTTGCGCTAAACTGATCTGACTTTGATATTAAAACACCATACCAAAACACAAGTAGTGTTTTACTTCAGTGCATGGCTCAAAGGCTTAAAAGAAGGCCCTGCCTGTGGAACATAGAGACCTAGACTCTGCTAAAACAAAAGATGTTCGAGACCTAGATGTACTGCTGGAACACAGTCCTGGTATGACTGAATCAGCATCTGAGGCAACACAGGGCAGCTCTCTCACAGCAGGTGTACCAGGATCTTGTCCCATCTCTGCCATTAACTATAGTCAAATTACCTGATCTCTCTGTGCTTGACCCTGCCATGTTGCAAAGTGAGGATAAAAATACTCACTTCACCATTACATAGTGACTGAGACTTGCAGAGTAAATTTGCTGGCTTGATTATATTATAAAAGATTTCAATAAAATGTTCCCTTAGTCCTTTGGCCAAAACAGTAAGATTTAGATCTGGTTACACATGCATAAGCTTGCTGGATTCAGGTAGAACCAGACATTCATAGCATTGTTCTAGTCATCAGAAAACGGCCAATGAATTTATAAAGGAAACTTGTGTTAGTTATGAAACTCAAACTGTTACACTCTGTTTTACCTGAGAGCAGCATGCATCCTTGCGAGAGAGAAGGTGGAACACGAGGCTTACAGAATTTCACAGCTTCAGCAATCTTCCTGAGTTACAAGAAGAAAGTAAAGAGAAAAGTCTTCAACTAAAATTAAATTACTCCAGACAAGACTCAAACAGAACATACTAGACACTTACCTATATTAGCAATTTAGTCCTGTAGCAGACAAGACTAATTAGCTTTTTTCACTTTGTGAGGCCAAAGGCAAAAACATACTCCCAGAAGATCCTATCATAGCTATTTGCAGGGAATGTACAAGGCTGAAGGTTTTTCAAACACAGAGATACTATAACAATGGGACACTTGAAGGATATCAGAACCCCACTGACTTTTACCATATTCTTGATTTGCTGAGCTGAGCAATTGCTGATGACTGCAGCAAAACAACTGAACAAGGGACAAACGTTGTTTTGTACTGAGACAAGTTTCTCAGATGCCAGAATGACTCATGCTGCTCACGTTCACTTCCTTTCATTCCAGTCAAGGGTGACACACAGTGTCCTCTAAACGTTTATACGCCACTTCTTCCCAGTTTGTATCAGGATAAAAATGAATCACAAGGGCCCCTTTTTTTTCAAGCCTAAGTGAATACTGGAGGCTTTCCCACTGACTTATTTCCAATAAGAAAGGTATGAAATGGTGCTTCTGACTAGTCAGATCTAGCACCCACCATACGGCATTCCTAGATCTTCTGTTCAGGCATTTCCACAACACATCCACACAACTTCCTTCCTTCTAGCACCAAAGGAAACCTTAAGCTTCACCTTGTGGTTAAGATTGCCAGAAAGAGAAAGAACGTATGGCACAAGAAAGCAGAGATGGGAAGTCTATTCTATCCAACAGTATAGAGGGAGAAGTAATTCTAACACCATTTTAGATGACAAAACCAGAGGTATAATCCTTGTTTGAACCATGCCTCTACTTGTTCTTCATGAACTATGAAAACCGGCTTGTTCCCACTCCATACATTGCTGCTATTGGCATTGAAGTGATCCAACTTTTCAGGAAACCCTAAGCCATGGAATATAGTTCCACAGAAACTGCACTCAGTTCACTTATCAGTCCACCATACGCTGTAGCACATGAGGTACCTGATATGTGCTGGTGTAGTACCACAGCAACCTCCAACTATGTTGACCAAACCATCCAAAGCAAAAGTCTGTAAAAGGAAGGAGAAAGAGAATTTTGTTCCAAGTTAATAAAGGTATCTTTTCTAATATATATATATTTATATATATTTAAATATTTTTCTCCATCTGTTAAGCAATTCAGGGAGATCACAAGAAAAGCTCTAAATTAAAAAACCAAAACAATCAGCATTGTGTCTTCTCTTTAGGATTTGTTTTGAGATGTGGATTCCCAAGGCTAACCAGCAATTTCAACACCCAATTTTAAGCAACTGCATTTGAATCTGGCCTATTTTATACAAAAGCCCCAGATGAAAACTAGAATGAGTATAAAAAACTAGTCACACTGTATTATAAAAGGGCATTAACATGCAGCAAATACTGTGTTCTCACTGACACACTGCAGCTCCAGACACACAGTTCTGTCTGCACAGATCAAGTGGCATGTGGAAGGACACTCTGCACTGCAACACCACCAATATCGGTGGTTCCTGTACACACAACTCGGTAAAATCCTGCCAGGTTCATAAAAAACGCTCAGCTTTTTGAACAATTCCCAAACGTAAAAGCAACACTAGGAGTGCAGTGAGTAACAACCACAGATCAAGCTGCAGGAAAGCTTAGCGTAGGACATGAAATTAAGTAAAGTTTTTAGAGTCTCCTAAGTAGTTTAGTCCTAATGTGATATCTCAAATCACTATCATTCAGCAAATTGTCTATAAATAATCCAATCGACATATATAGCCATCTGAAGAAAAAAGCCCAAACCACAATACTGTAACAAATACACATAGAATACAACCAAAAGTTCTTGTCTACTAGTATGTCAGATATGACAAACTCACAAGAAGTATTTCATACCTTTATATGGTTGGCAGTCACTTCTGGAGTTTCATCATAACCACCAAAAGTATTGGGAAGACCTTGAAACATGATTTTTTTTTTAGTATTACAATTCATTTAAAGCCCACAGAACAGAATTAAATTCCATAAAAGGCACATTTAAAGTTGCTACAATTATAAGAGGACTAAAATGCCTCATCACCCTTGCAATCCTGACTCAACAAGTCATTAATTATTCAAGAAAGCATTCTGGGTTCATCGTCACAGAACTAACAACAGTTACTTTCAGCAGTTTAAAATATTCTTACTCTCTTTTTAAAAGTAAAACCAATCATCTTTTCAAGCTACTTCAACTCTATTATTGCTAATGAGATGGAACAGGTTAGTTACATTTCATGTGCCTGTAAGCATAGGAACATGTGCACCAACACACCTGCGTTGGGGTAACAGATGATGTAGGCTGTGGTACATTTTCCAATTGTTTCAATGAATGGACGCATTTCAACTGCCCCTAAAGCACAATTTAAGCCAATACTGGAAAATAAATTTTCAAAAATTATGTTGAAGTAAAAACACCTTTTACACACAAGACAGATGAATGTTAGTGCTGGAAACTGCTAACTCCCACAATCATCTAAAACAAAACCAACCTGATCTCCAATTTCTTTAATCATCATCATCAATACAGCAAGACTGTGCAAAAGGAGAAGCCTCAGGTGGAAGAAAAGCATGAGAGGGAAAGGGGCTGGACTGAATTGAACTGGGAACAGTAAATCAAGATTTCATTTCAAAATCCAGGAGGAAAGTGGCAGCATTTTGACAGCAACTGCAGCAACACGATGGTTCTGTATTTTCTAGGTGAGAGAGAGAACAAGTGGAATGAGAACGACAGACTGGAAAGAAGTCTTGTGCTACAGGAAAAAAGTAGGAAAAAAAGGCTGAAAAAGTAGGACCTGCTTCCAGCTGCTAACTCATAATTTTCTTTCAAAATTACACATAAATTATGTCAACCTTGGAAGAGACCAAGAGCCTCCCCCAAGATGCCTCACGGCAGCAGTAAGCCTGGGCAACTGAATCTGCCATATCTTAGTAACCAGCACAGCACTACAGCAGAAATATTTTTGAACGAATAAGCTTCTCAAACAACTTTATCACTGTAAGAGACACAAACACATTTTCTTTCATTCAATGACAGATACATAAATGAGACTTGCACTCAAAATGTCTCTATATGCATTAAATAGAGAAATTTCTCTTCCAGAAAGCATGTAAGAGATCTTTTACACGTGTTTCCTGATCTTTCTGTACCATTCTAGAAATCACCTTTTGGGCACTGCAAAACTCCAAAGGTGCTCATAGTACAGCTGGAAGACGAAGATGTAAAAAAGTTTTCTCCTTTCCTGGAATAACAGTCTCAGACAGGATGCAAGGTAACCCATGGAAACAGGAATGAGTAACAGTCACATCTGCCAAATAACTGATCCACAGAGGCTGCCTTGGAGGTGGCCAAGTTAATTAAGTGCCTGTATACCCACTTAGTTTCACAGAGGTCAAAAGCAATAAAGCTTTGAAAAGGCCTGGGAGCACAAAATGAGTTTTGACTTTTCCTGTGATTCCAAGGAGTAGGCAGGGCCTTGGTAACTCCACAAGTAGCAGCAATAAGTGCTTGCAGTTGGATTCACCTGTTGAACAGAATGACAAATCCTTGAGATCTGAGGGGCTCACAGCAACATCCAAACCCAGGGCCTTGAACATCAGAGTCACAGAACAAGTTCAAATAATATACATACCCCTTCTTCCTACAGCTTAGGAGTGAGGGAGTTGTTTTTCTTTGGGGGGTTGTTATATATGTTTGGGTTTTTAAACACATATATTTGTTTGGGTTTTTTAAACAACCAGCTCTACCTTCAAAGTGCTTTCTCTAATACATCTCATACTGGCTAGAAAAACTTGAAAACAATGCTTTTATTCTCATTTCCCGATTCAGTGTCTACATATATTTGAATCCATCATACAGATCCCCTGGATACAAGCAGTATGCACAAGGAATACACAAGTCATTGCAGCAATGAGGCTCTGGAATTTATTCTAAGTGGGGGCTCATCCCTCAAGCTTTTCAAAGCAAAGCAAGGTAAGAATGGTTAGCTAGACTGTTCTTATCAAATGCAGACAAATGCAATGTATTTCCTATTGTTAAGTCATTCAATTTACAAGCTTCCAGCTCATACTCCCTCACACTAAAAACTGCCTGAATGATTACCCATTACAGAGGTTGCTGACAAGTATATCCATGAGCATGACACAATCCAAGCATTACCTGTCTCAAAACTGTAGCACAGATATGCAAATTTGTTCAGAAAGAAAAAGCAGCTTCTGTGGCCAGTATCATCTCCCCACAGCATCCAACAACATCGTGGAAGAAGACACTGGAGAGAAGCAACCTGTTAACTATGCCTTAAGAGCCAGCAGCCTTGAGCCAGATTGCTGGTATGCTATCACTGCTACCCTAGTGTAATAACCACCACACACTCATCTTAAACAGCACCTCCCTTCCTTGCTCATTTCTTCACAGCAGTCACACATCAGCTCCTAAGGCTGCAGAGTGCCCTTGGGACTGCAACAAAACCCACATTAGGGCCTGAAACTCAGTCTATGTCTCCTTAATGCTACCACAGCAGAAACAATGATAGGATCTGAAACAACACACCTGAGCATCTTTCCTGGCAAGCTGCTTGCCACACATCTTTCAGCACTTAGTAAGCACAGTTCACGAGCTTCTCAGCTACCACCTCTAACCCAAACACAAAGCTCACACGTTTTAGGGTGGACTCCAAAACAAACTGACTTAAGGATGTCACATCACCCTAAAGCGGGCATACAAAACCTAAATGGAAACACATGAACACATAACATGATTCCTAGGATACTACCATTAATCAGCTTTTTTCAAAACCCTAAAGCCGCTCTGCACCAATTTGGCCACAGAAACAACACTGAATGCAATCTGTTCCCATTAAAAACCTTCTGCCACAGTGCTGTAGAGCAGCCTTTGCATAAATGAGAAACAGGCCCTAAGCATTGAGTCCCATAAGATAGTTTTTATGAAGTATGCTTTAATAAATTCTTGATTTCTTCTCCAGTGCCCTTCTCCTGAGATGCAAGACTTAGAGAAAGATTATCTGAGACAGACTTATGCCAAATATGGATCACTAGGCTGTGATGCTGAGAGGAGTCAACTACCACCCTGTTCCAAGAGCCTCCATATGTTACTTCTGGAACACCGTCTGGTCTGGGAAAGTGGAGCCTCAAGGGCAGTCAGGAAAACTGTGAATGCAGTCTTCTGCTTTTGTATCACTGAGATGACAGATTGCGCAGTTTAGCTGGAATTTTGTTGTAAAAACAAACAGTGGCTCATCACAATGTGCATGGTGCACACTACTAACAGCGCCTTAGTGATCCTAGATAGAATATTCTAGGAAAAAGAAAAAATCTATTTCCCATGTAAATTTTTGTGTGAAGAACCAACCTGAGAGTAAAAATTGTAAAGAGGGAAGAGGAGGGAAGAAGACAGTAGAACAGGATATAGAAACGCAGAAGAACAGGGAACAGTATTCAAATGGACATGCAAAACCTTGTACAATGACCAAATCTGCCACATTATCCATTTGCACAGACATTAATCTCATACTAATTTCAACTTTTCTGCCTGAACAGAAAAGAATGCAAGTAAATGGAGGCATTGGGAGCTCTCAAAATAACTGTGCACATCCTTCAGAAAAACACTCAGAGCACATTTTTGTAAGGGTTCAGTAAAAAGAACACTGCAATGATATCTTAACGATTTTCTCTTTCAAGACACCCAGAAACATTCCCAGCTGGCACTGCTTCCCTCTAAGAAAGAGATGTAAGCCCTGTCTGTACCAGGGATTGTAGGAGATAGCAAACTACAGTTCAGACTTTAACTTAATTGTGATTTCAGTGTAAACACAAACCCCCAGATTATTTAAAGCAATGAATTAAAAATTCAGCTGTCTTTGGAAACATAATTTCTGCTGAGGGAATGACAGCAGAACATGTTAGCAATGCATATGAGTAAATATGATCGGAATTTGTATAGCTTCTATTTAGCTACAAGCAGGGGGTTAAAATAGAAAAAAATCATAATCCACAGATAACTTACTAAAAGAAGGAATGATTTTTCCTTACCAAAGTGGCTTACTGTGGGAAACACTAATGACAAATGCCTCTCCTGTCTGGCCTGAGAGGGTACGCCCACTCTTATCCACAATGGTTCCAGAAACCTAAATATCAATTGAACACAGAGAAAGGAGAATTAAATGCACAACAAAAGGAAGAACTTAAATGGCTGAGCTGCTATAAGTCAAAGCAGAGGGACCTGTGCTCCATTCAAAGGGATAAGACACAACCCAAACAGAAAAATGAAACCCTTCTCTCCCTAGAGATGTTTAAATATTCAGCTAAGGGAAAGACAAACCTTTGACCAGTCCTCTTTCTCACTCTGCCCCATCCTCAGGAGTGAAAAACAAAACCAAAAAAGAGAGGGAAAGAAAACTGCTATGAACCACTCAGCAGACAACTAGCATGAGTACCACGGTACTGTTCTGATGATGGCCCCTGAACCGATCTGCAGGGGTTTGTTGTTTAGGCAGCTATCAGCAGACACCTTCTCCTCACCCCCTGCACCCTCCATTCATTTTATTTGAGGTCTCAGGACTGCTATTAAGTTGCTTGGTGGTGGTTGGTGGGAAAGTAGGAGAGGTGGGGCTGACCTCAAAAACAAGTTACTCCTTTTGCCACAAGGGAACTTCAAAGGTTGCAACCTGATAGTGGAAATAGAAGTCTTAACCTGTATAATCACACCTCTTTAGTACTACAGAGAAAGAGATGTGCAAATAATAATGTCTTGATCCCAAATAACAACTAAAAAGCTGAGAATTACGAAGGCATCTGGATAACTCAGGAAAGCCTTCCCAGGTTTAAAAACCTCTTTTTTCCAGAAGACGGAATGAGTTTAGAAGACTCCATGTGAAGGTAAGTACACTATTTACTCCAAAATATGCTTTAACATCAGTGCTACTTCCCTTCAAAGTACTCGGTCAAGGGAGGTGATCAGTTAAATCCTAGAGAGTTGTGCTAAGGGTTGTACTTCTCAGCATAACTGAACTGAAAAAGGAACAAAGAATGAGGCAACCAAGCTCACAGTTCACTCTATTCAGGACGGTGAAGACAAAGTCAACTCTATGTAATCAGAAAACTCTCCATGCTAAGTGACTTGAATGACAAATAGTGAAAACTCATTGCTAAGTAGAAAGTTGTGAACACAAAAATAGTTCTACATGATTACACCTCCAAACTAGTGTTTACTGTTCAAGAGGCTAAACTAAGTAACAAAAGAGACTTTTATTAATGGAATTTCCACTAACAGTCAAGTAAAACGTCAGAAACTACAATGAAAGAAATGGAAAAGGCAGAGAACGTGGCTTGGCTATGACACAAATCCCTGATGTCTCCCACTTTGAATGCTGCATTCTATTGTAACTCCGCTCTGACCTGAGGAAGTGGAAAACAAGAAGGGGACAATAATGAATGAACAGAATGAAGCAGCTAAATAGACAAGAACTCTTCAGGCTGAGAAAAGATGTCTAAAGGAGGCTCTCACCAAGGACTGCAAATTCCATGACAATCTAGCAAAGGGAACACAGAACAGCTGCTCACTGTCACTTGCAAGAGACAATGGCACCACGCAGTAGAAGTTATCAGGTGGACTGCCCAGAAGTAAACAAACTTTCAAACCAACACAGTCATAAGCCATGGAAGTCACTGACAGATTATTTTGTGGCTGCCAGGGTCCCACACAGGTTTAAACACAGGTTCAAAGAAGGATTAAACACATTCAACAAGAGGCTACAAACAGATACAACCTACAGATCAGAAAGCCTGAGCTGCAAACTGGAGAAAACTAGAAAATACATCAGAAATTTCAAAATAAGTTCCTTTTTCTATACTTGTTCCAACACATTCATGACTGGAAACTGTTAGAAAAAAGGCAGATGAGAGAAGGAATATGGAGTTAGATTTTTCTGACTTCAAATGGCCACTCATACTATTTGAAAATATGGCAGAATTTGCTTAATTTCATCCTTCAAGCACTGGTTATTGTCCTTAAGACAGAAAGCCTGAAAAAAAAAATCATCATCAGACTTTTCCTACAAAAACAGAAAGAATGAACACACACTGGAATGACGTCATTCCTCAGTCTTCAGCTTGATGAGCTGGACAGAGTTACCCAAGGCTGATTTCACAAAGCTCTTCATGTAAGAGGTTTTACTTTCACAATCATGTGAAAAAAGTACATTTCCAATACATTGATTTCCTTAATTTCAAAGCATAATTAACTGCCATCTCAGCTTGTTCACAAATCAAGCTTAAGCATTTGTAAAATATTAAAATATACTTACAAATATAGGTCGGGGAGCATATTCTTCTTCAAACAACATCTGGAGTGCAAAAAGAGCTGCCTACAGAAGAATATGTTGCAAAATATTAATTATGTTTTGGCAGTTCTTCAGTTTGTTGTTTGGGGCATTTTTTGTTTCTGTGGGTTTGCTTCCTTTTTCTTTAATTATTACTTTTTATGACTGTTTATGCAACTTGCTACCTCACATGGCCTGTCAGAACTTACTACACTCAAGAACTTTTACCCTCACCCCTAACATTTTCTAGACGTTCCAAAACACATCTTGGTAACAAGTGGAAAGGAATCACAGGGTAACCAAATAAGACCATGACTATTTTGAAACCAAAATCACATCAGCAAGTACTTCTCCCTCACATCTGCAGCACAACCCTTACCCCAAACATGGTTCTTACGTACTATCCTCAGTACACATTCACTGCTCTTTAGTCTGTTCAAACATCCAGCTCCGAAGAGTCTAATCCCCATAAATTTTTACAGTAAGGACTATAAGCAATTCCTTGGAAGGTCCTGAAAATGTCCTGCCTCCTTGGGGTAAGAAAGTTGCATGTGAACAGGAGCTCAGCATAACATTAAGCCTATAAGTTTGTAGCCAAAGCTCCATCATAACCAGTCATATCTGCAAAGGATAAGTCATGCAACTAAATACATTAATAAGCCTGTGGCAAAAATCTAAAGAAATGCAGTGTGCACATCCAGCCAGACTTTTCCATGTAAAATTGCAAGACAGTTTTAAGCACCCTAACTCCAGTACCTGCTCCGAGCAGTTACTAGATAAAGAAGGAGGTGTCAAAATCACATGAAACGTGGCATATTTCAACATTTTCTTCCTTCTCTTTTACCCTTCTAAGCCTCTACTCCAACAGTTCTTTTTCAAACCTGATGTCAGAGTTCCCCCCAAAAAACAACTTCTAATAGAACTGTCCTACAAGCCTTCACACACCTGCAACCAGATACACTGGACATTCCCTCTCCAGTGTGCATCACAACCATCCTTTGGGCAGACAAGCTTACATTGAAAAATACAAACATCAGATGCCACTGGAGATGGTTTGCAATACAGCAGACCTTCTGGGAATAAGCAGACAGCTGGCACAGACAGCCAGAAAGATACAAATAGCACATATTAAAAGGCAAAGGAAGCATTCTGGAAAAGGCTGATTAAAAGCCATCTCCTCATATTCTACCCATTTGCTATCAACTGAAGAGCCTTTTCATGTATTTAGTAAGCAGTAGCTGATAGCTCTTAAAATTACTATGTTGAATTTCCTTAGGTAGTATACCAAGTACTTATATTATTGAGGTGGGTTTTTTCCAGAAGCCTCACCTTAGCATTGGCGGTATCAAATATGGTTTCCACTAACAAGATATCAACTCCTCCATCCAAAAGTCCTTTGGCTTGTTCCTTATAGGCTTCAACCAGTTCATCAAAAGCTGTAAAACAGGAAGGATGTTAATTTCACCTGAAGGTACCTCTTACAAGACCACCGCCTAAGTTAAATAATTCAATGGTTATAAATACTTATGTTCCTGTAATCTGGTCTCTCCACAGATGGTGACACAGAGAGTGTCCTGTTTGTTGGACCCATGGCTCCAGCAACGTATCTCCTAATTCCTAAACAAAGACACAGGAGGGGGGAAAAAAGGAAAAAAATAAAAAAAAAGGAAAAGTAAGGAATCTAAACAATTTACCTCTGGCTTTACAATGACAGTCAATATAAAGTATCTCGAAGGACACCAAGACATGCATATCATTCAGACAGAAGAACATCTAAGAAAAGGGCAATTGGCTCAGTGAATTTTTCTTCTAAGAATCATTTGTCTCTGACACAGGAAACTACATTCAATTATTTTAAATGCACGGCACATAACTGTCCTGGCATTTTTCACTAGATAACCTTATTTGAATATTCCAGCATGTGCCATAAAAACCCCTACTTTTTGAAAGCATATTTCAAATCTTACATTCTTATCGCATACCATAAATTACATCAGTAAGGTCTTATCTGGACAGCAGCAGCACTGTTAGCTTGAAATACGGTTTGATTATAGAATACATGCAGAAATTACTAGTCTTTGAAAGACACCATTGCCTACAGCAATAAATGAGCTGTAACCCCCCTCACATTATGCCTGGAAGATAAAAGACTGAACATTTACAGATGACGGTCACATACTAAGATTGTTCCAGTAGCTGCTGAATAAAGTTAAACCACTAGGCATAGACTAGGATTAACTAGTAATCCACATTTATCTACAATCAGCTATCCTAGTTCTGTAGTACAAAGACTTGTGGTGTACAAACCCAAGGAACTTCTAACGGTTCCTGCTGAGTTTATTTTCTCTAAAACACATCTGATGATGTGTATCACCCACAGTGTAAAGCAGGCATAGGACAGCTATCCTGCACAACCCATTAAGGACCAGATCCTTCAAACATGAATAAAATTAGTGTGATATGAATAGAGATATAAAACTGCTGCTACTGTGCCTCACCTGCAGACATGCAAAGTCTCATGTTATGTCCACATCACGTAAAACATCAAGCTATCCTCTTGTTAGCAAGATTTCAAAGATTGTAATGAAACAGTCAAAATCACAAATGAGTAAGAAATTAAAATAAATACTGCTTACCTGTCTGAGCAGTTACAGTGTCCACTGCTTTTCTGGCTACCTGTGCAGAGACTCTGTTTAACCGGTATGCCTGGAACAATTACAGAAAATTACTGAGCAACCTTTAGTTGAGTACAGCTGAAGTCATTCTCAAAAAAATACAACACTTCATTCAGCAGCTCACTATACGCACTGAAGGTTCCCCAGGTCACACAAATACATATAAGCACTATTACAGTGTTTCAAAAGGAACAGCTCTATACATCTCAGCAACAGAGTTACATGGCAGGTCTCATCCCACACACGCCCCAGCCCACAAATGCTAATCATAAAATTTCAATCTGTAAGGTACTGATTAAATCCTGCTGAAGTCAACAGAAGCTGAAAAACAGGACTTTGATGACAAAATTAACTTTAAATTCACTTTTTATTCAAGCAGCATATTTCCAAGTATTTTCTTTCACACATTTCTTCCAGTTTTCAAAAAAAACAAAGAATAGGTATGACAAATGTAAGCTAGAAAGAACTTCTACACACTTCACCAACACAAACAACACACAAGTTGTGCTTCCAGGAAAAAAAGCAGTTCCATTGTGGTATGCTGGAAGGACTGAAGCAAAACATCACTGTTCAAAGAACTGAGAGATTCTGTGAATGCTCAAACAAAATATAGGACTAATTACTATTGCCTGTGCCTTTGTCAAGAAGAAGCACACCATGTCCGTGAAACACAAGTACAATTGTCCACAACAGCAGAAATGAGCTACATGGCTCAAGAGGCAGCATGCAGCCAATAAACACAAAACCAATGAACTCTGGGGCTATGCTAATCTTGGCTGCTGCTAAAAAAAAAAAACTTTTTTAATATCTTAATGTGTAAATAGCTCAGCATTCTTACCAAATGCTCAAGGCCATAGTCAGCCTGTGCAACTCGGGTGCTGCTGAAAGTGTTAGTTTCAATGATGTCAGCGCCTGACAGCAAGTACTCCTGCAAGACATGAAAGAAAAAAAAGTCCAGAACCTCCAAACATGAGATTCAGAATGAAAGTAACCCAATTACTTTGTCTCATTCAGTTGATAAAAAGTCACAAATCATCTCCTAATTCAAGGCAGATCAAACTCTAAAGGCCTTAATCAAAAGCACAGGGCCAAAGCTATGGAAATGTTCCACGGAACCCCTTTTCAGAATTTCAATGTCAGCCACACTTTTCTATTAACAAGTGACATTTACAGAGTCTGCCACTAAGTCCAGCACCTGGAACACGTTCTAGATTTTTGCACAGGAACATGGTTGGACACAGTTCAATTCCCACCAACAATCAAGGGCTGCTGTGGGCAATCTCAGAAATCCAGTTAAACAACAACAGAAAAGATTAGAAAATGTAAATGTTCTGAAGGGAGCTGTACAGCACAAGAGCATACTGGGACAAGCTTGGAAGAATTAGGTTTTGTGAAGATCTTATTTAAAGTTTAACTAATGGCCAAGATTCACAAAACATTTAAGCCTTCTGCTCCACTTTGGTTGTCTAATTCCCACTGAAATAAACTGAAATCAACGCAAACTGAAATATTTTTGCAGATTCTTTCCTGCATTTTTATAACCTCTATCAGTTGTCCTCCTTCCTCCCTAACTTCTCTTTCTGATCCCTTTGAATGCTTATGTGATCCCTGCATATTCAAGGAAATTAAAACATCTGAAGTGCTACTAAGTCAAAAATACTGATGAAGCCACTAAACATAAACCAATCAGATTTTCCTGTAAGAGGAAGATGAAAGATGAAAGTAAGTTCAACACAGTTCATCCAACTGACAGCAGAAAATAATTAAACTTGCTTCACAACGTATTTTTTCTGCAAACAAATATGCTTTCTCACAGTTCCTCCTGAAAACATATGAAAGAACCTACAAATAACCATACGGAATTATACAAGTTCTTACATGTCCACCAATAACCAAGTAATTAAGTTTCTGAAAAACATCTGAACATGTTAAATGTGTCCACCTTTTTACCAGATTTTGTTTTAGTTCAGACCTGTCATTTTAGCAAAAGCTTTTCAACTTTACTGTCTACCACCACAGAAGGAAATATGCTCAAAGCAGGAAGGTAATTTTTGTCTTTGAAAATACAACACATCTCTTACCTCTGAATCTGTCTTTGCCAGATAAGGTACAGCTAACAATTTCTATTCAAGTTACTGATATCTGTGAGATCTGACTCACTGAGTCATTAATTAAAAAAACCCAAACAAACCACTGAGTCACTAATTAAAAATAAAAAAAAATCCGCCAACCCTACATATAGTGGGATCATAGCTAGTCTGTAGAAATATTTTCAAGTATTATTTCAAGTTCCTTCTGTCCAGTTCTCTGCTGCTGGCATGGGGAACACAGGAGACACTTTTTTTTAACACTCTTCCTAAAGCTCCGTCAGCTGGCCATTGGAGAGATAACAGCAGGCTACCTGGTTTGACTGAACACATGCATTCTCAAGTCACATCACTATTGCTCCACTAAACCTCCAAAATTCACCTGTTAAAGCAGTTTATTCTATTACAACCACAAACTAATATAAAGTCCAGGGTTCCTAACCACTACAGCTCAGTTGACAGTGTAGGGACTGAACTCAATCTACAAATTCTTCCTCCTGAAATTTTTATACATCAAAGGCTGATTCTTTCCAGCTCATCATTCTTAAAATCCAAAGAATGACAGTTAGAATGTAAATAAAAACATACGGATTACCTACTAAGTTTAACAAACATCAGACAAATACAACTCTCATCGATGAAATACAGCTCTTGTTAATAAATAATTGGAAAAAGCCAGAACAGATGTGAGGCTCCAACTGAATAACAAATAGCTGCAGTGCTATTCAAGCATTTCAATTACTGGAAGACCTACAAATATCTGCAGCTCAATAAATCCAAGACTTAGGAAGTTGTTTTTTAAAGTCTAATTGAAGACAGGAAAATAATGAAATCTGTTTGCAAATTCCTAATCATCAGCGGTTTAGACTGTTTTATCCTCTGGGCCACACATTAGTATTCTAGGGAAAAACCAAGAATATGGAAGCACATATACTCATTAGGAAGCCCATACACTCATTAACTATGGAGAGGCCCGCTTCAGGCTGCCACATTTAACAGCTCTTTAATACACAATTATAGAAATGCATCTAGAATTCAGATATGTCATATTTCGATGCATTTGAAGTGCTGGCTGAGGAGAAGAAAAGGAAATAAAAATGAAATAAAACAGAACCTACAATTAATAGAAATACATCAGGGACATAAGTCAAAAAGTGATTTAAAAACAGCACTGCCTGGGTGACATCAGGAACCAAGACACGAATGCTGTGCTCACACAACCAGAACAGTCAAATCTGCTCATTCTTTCTCGCATGGTTACCTAGCACTCTCTTCCCTATCCCCAACAGACGCAGGAGAGCCAGTAGCCTGTGGTATGGAAAAGGGGAGTGCAGAGGCCAAATTCTCTCTCCTTCTCTTGTCAAGAGACAGAAATCAGAACCACCTACCTTGTGTATGTCACAGATTATATCAGGTTGAGTTATACTAAGAAGGTCATTATTGCCTTTTAAAGGCCTGGAATGATCTTTAAATTCAAGCCCTCGGAAATCTTCTTCTGACAGGGCATGTTGCTGAATCATGGTCCCCATGCCTCCATCCAAAACCATTATTCGCTCCTGCAGAATGGATTCAATTTCATTTTCCACACTCTTCTGGGGATCTGTTGTAAGAAAATAAACCCAATATTTAAGTCGTTTTGAAATGCTCTACCTATACACTTGTGCAACCTGAGCTCTTCCCATTCAAGAAATGGAATAAAATAACTAATCCTCTACTGAAATCGTAAGTAGTTGGTTTACTTCACCTACAGTTCCAACAGCCAGGTAACAGTTGCAGGTAACAGCTGCATCTGTCTAAATAGAATTAAACTCAATTGGTCCTTTACCTAAGCAGTGTCACCTGCACACAATCAACCACAGATAAAATTATTATCAAAAGTTCACAAGGGCACACATCGAACTCTCTATATAAACTTCCACCAGAGCAACATCTGAGCAGCAACGCAGAGCTGCCCTCTGGTACAGACACGAGACTGTAAGTGGTACGGAAGTGCAAACCAGAAATTACTAAACTTCATTAAAAAAGAACCACGCCTACTTTAATTGTCTGTATGATGTAATGATAGAAAAAGAGAAATAAACTGAACAAGCAAAAACAATTCTTCAACTGAGTCCCAAATTCACTGGAGTCCCAAGTAACAACTTGGCAAACGCCAAGATACACCAACAGATAGTAGCCAGGCTTTACTTTCTTTCCTACAAACACAGCAAGACATTTTTGTCCTCCACAATAATGACAGACTAAAACAAAACAGGCAAATCACATGCTAGTTACAAGATACTTGACAGGGTAAGTCTAACCATAACTGAAACAGAAAACTGTAGAAATTTCAGCACTATCGTTAGGAATGAAGACACAGTACCATAATGCTTTAAGATCCCAAACAAAGCCCATTCCAAACATTAAGGAAAAAGCCAGAACTATAATCAGAGGCATAAAAAACCGCCAAGCAAGCAAGCAAGCAAAAACAAACAACAAACCAAATAAATAAAATTTAAAAAAAAACACACAAAACAAACAAACAAACAAGACCACAACAAAAGTAATTCTACTTTTCCTCTTTAGAACATGCACAGAATCATTTCAGAACAAAGACACAAATACAGAATCACTCAATGGGTCAGGTTGGAAGGGACCACAGTGGGTCATCTGGTCCAGCCTCCTTGCTCAACCATGGAGCACACGGCACGGGATTGCATCCAGACAGTTCTTTGACTATCATCAGTGAGGGAGATTCCACAACCTCTCTGGGCAACCTGTTCCAGTGTGCACTTACTGACACAGCATGGAAGTTCTTTCTCATATTCAGACGGAACTTCCCATATATCAGTTTCTGTCCATTGCCTCTTGTCTTACTGCTCAGCACCATCGAGAAGAGCCTGGCTCCACCCTCTTGGCACCCTCCCTTCAGATACTTACAGGCATTGATAAGGCCGTACATATCGCAGAATAATCAAACAGCCTCTTTACCAAAAACCCAAACTACAAGAGTAGGACCCCACTTACCTTTCACAAACATGTAGATGAATGATGTGCTATTCTTTATCTGTCTCCTTCATTCAGCTTGAGCTTACTCTAAGTAAAGACCTGTATTGCTTTCTGATTACGAACTATCATCAAAACCCTTGTAAAAAATGAATGATTTCTGAGGCACAAAAATATCCTTATGTCTCATTACAACTTAAGCACAACTTACTACTACACATAGTAGTACTTAAAAATCACTGGCAACTGCTAACTGATTTGACTTTTTTCCTTTTGTATTCCTTCAATGTAACTTCTGTTTTGGCATCAGTATGGTTAAAAAACAGTGTGATGGAGAGAAGCTGAGGCTAAGAGGAAAGCATTACAAGGTTACATTTATACCAACACTCTGGAAAACAGCTCTAAATCAGATAGAATCTCAGCATGAAGAGAAGCCAAACAAAATTTGCTCTCTAACAAGTATGAAGCATTTAAAGGGAGATTAAAACACCAAAAAGCAAGCCACCCTCATTTCAAGTTGGAAGTTTTAACACCACACAGGCAGGCTCAGCAGGTCCTTACACAAGAGCTTAAACCTACTTACATTAAACCATCAAATTATTCATGAAAATAAAACTGGTACTTGAGCTAAAGGCTTTTAGAAGCAAGACGCAAAAAAATGTATCTGAAAGTAGGTCTGCAGTGCAGACTCCCATGGTGCACAACTCGTGTGCTTTGCAAGAGCTACAGCCCAATAGACACACAGACAGTATAGCTTTGCTGTTGCTTTAATGAGCCTTCTAAGGCAACTCCTTGGCCCTGAGAGCTGCAGCTCAGACAGTTGAGATGGGCTATCAGAGCCCTCCCAGAACGAGTCCTGCTTTCTAGAGGCTTCTATTCCTTTTACCTACATGCTTCCTAACCATCTTCTCCTACGCACAGGGAAGCAAAGATTTACCCTTTGGTTGTAATCCTGCACCTCATTTAGTCCATTCTGCTTTCTCTACAGCTTGCCTTGCTGAACAGATCTCGCTTTGGTGCAAGGTTTTCTGCTCACAGGAGCACAGATTTCTGCCTCATCGCTGCAAGAGCATTATTCTGAAGCTTCCTAAACCTGTGCTTCTTCATCAGCATCTCAAAAAGCTGCAGGAAATAGGGAAGGAATCATGAAGGTGGCCATCAGTGCCAGAGATATGCAGAGTCTATGTTTTACAAATGGGTGGCACAGCTCCAAGCCCACCAAAACCCAATTCACCTGTCCTATAGATAACACCTGACTCTTTTTCCACCAGGAGCCTGCACTACTTGAAGTCATGCTCTGGCACACTGATGATACAATTTTCAAGTTGGAAAGTAAGTCTGCAGACAGGTCCAAAAACACCCCAAAAATCAAAGACTGATTCATAAAGCCATGCTAGGAAGTGCTGAACTCTGTCTGCCCTTGGAAGAAAAGCATGGAACAGGGAGGGAGGAGGCTGAGAGTCAGGTCTGAAAACAAGCACACCATCATCTTAATTCAGCATTCAACTCACATAATTCCCCTCTCCAGCAAACAAGGTGCAAGAGTTTGTTACACAATAAATGAAAAAAAGGTCTGGAGAAATTCCTAAATTGGGAAAAATCAGGTCAGCCTTTTTGTTGTTGTTGTTTCTGTTTACAAACCCTAATTCTACCTCTGCACAGGCAAAAAAATGATTAAAAGTAACGGGATTCAGGACCAATTACCTTGATTTTACCCTCTTCTGAAACTTAAAATATAGCACACAGTGTTCTAAGTCTGGAACCACACCAAATAGCAGACCATACCAAATGAACAAAAATGTCCCAACAGCACTGGCCTGAAATCTCTATCTGAAATTCTCTGTCAATGGGATAGAGAACCCTGCTTCACTTTCCCAAGGGAAGCACTCTGACTTGAGATCACATGAACAACAGAATTACTCAACTGCAGAGGAAAAATTATCTGAGCTACAAGAACTTTTATTCCTTTACAATCTTTCCAAGTAAATTTGCATAGCACACAAGGTGTCTCTTTGGTAAAGTTTCTCACCCCTACTATTCACTAACTATTATAAACTTTGCAGAACTGTATGTAACCTTCCATTTTTCAAAACGTAGCAACTGCTAAGGAGCATGGCAAGATGATCCCAACCCAATGACATACAGGACATATGTGAAAAAATTAAAGGAATAAAAGGATGTTTTCCACAAGAAACGGGACTTCAAAGGTTGCAAATTGCTCAAAAATACATTCTTCTGATGCCTGAAATGCCTGAAATGATTCTCAAAAGCTGTTGATTCTGAAAGGTGTTGTGTTTTTATTATGTATGCACTTCCATTACAAATTTATTCTTAGTATAAAACAGTCTGATATACAAGTACTTGGAAGGGAACATAGGTCTACAAGTTGCTTCCAAAACTTTCTTAAAATAACAGTTCTGTTGTGTCCACTATCTCTAACCAAACACACAAAACCCATGCTTACAAAGTTCCCTATGTTACAACCACAACTGTCCATCTTCTAACATTAAACTGTTCACAACAGATATTCATTACAGGCGGAATCACCTGGAAACAAACCCTCTTCCAGACCAACACATGCCATGCTTTGTGGCATGCCCTGCCCCTGGAAGGCTAGGGAGAAGCACTGTGAGCAGCTTCCCGATGGCCCACTCCTGAACACAGGTCCTTTGCATCACTGCCATATGGACACACCATCACCTGTTGCCTTGTGCCTGCTCAGAGGGGCTCCACAAACATCCCCAGCACACAAATTTTGCTTACATCTACACAGAACTTCTGACTGCTACCACTTCTTGAGCTTCTGCTGAAATACCTTCCCGTATTTCCCATTTCAGACAAACCCATTCCGATCTGCAGCAGAAGGACAGTCACGGCTTGACCCCAAATGACACGGGAGAAGCAGCCAGGCAGGTCAACACCATCTTTGCCAGAGCAACCTGAAAAAGCCTCAGACCACAAAAGCCGAGTATGAAGTTGGTGCCTGTGCAGGCCCGAGGGATGCAATCCCCAGTGAAGGACAGGCTCAGCAGCAGGCACTCCCTCCAAAATATTAAAAAGGAAACTGCTTGGGATCTCTGCAGGCAGCAGCACCACTGAAAGCTGCCACTGACGGAGCTGTCCATTTCAAAATACCAACAACGCCAGTCAGCAGCTACAACTTTACTTATCCCCCCCTACTTATCCTTACAGGGCTTCTGTTCAACCCGCGAAACGACGCTTTTGGCTCAGAGCTCCGGAGCACCTGGTGCAACACCCAGTCCCCTACTACCGAGCTCCGGATTTTATTTTCCCGACACAACTGTGTCGGCGGACAGGGCGGTGCGGGTACCATCCCGGCGGCACCTCCCGACCCGATCCGATCCAGGCAGGGCGCAGCTGCTCCAAGGGGCCGGCTCAGCGCCGGGGGCTCCGCCAGCACTCACTCACTCACTCACTCATTCACACACTCACACACACACACACGCACTCACGCACACCGACACGCCACAAGCGGCTTCTGCAAAGGTTAACAAGCGGTGCCTGCACCGAGCCGCGGGCACCCCCAGAAGCCGGCGGGAGGGATGGAGGGATGGCGCCCCCTCCTCACACACCGCCCCGCCCGGCGCCGCCGGCACGGCCCGTCATCGTGTCCCCCCTCCCCACCCGCCACCTCCCCCTCCGCGCGCCCGGCGCTCGCGGCCCTTACCGGGCGGCCCCGTGGGCGCCATCGCTGCCGAGACGTCACCGCCCGCGCGCAGCGCGTGACGCGCGAGCTCCGCCCCGAGCGCGGGCTGGGAGCGCGTGCTGGCCTTGGCCTGAGGGGCGCGGGAGCCGCGTGTGACGCACACACGGACACACGGACACACGGACACACGGACACACGGACACACACACGCACGGACACACAGACACACGGACACACAGACAGAGAGACACAGACAGAGAGCCTGGTCTGCGAACTAACTCGCCAACTAACCGTGTACGTGCCGACCACAGCTTTAGATGCCCCCCCGGGGGGATGATTTTGGAGCCAGGCAGGGATCAACAAAATGAGCTGTTCCTCGTGTTGGGGAGAAGTAGGGCGGGGCTGCGTTGTAGGGGAATAATTCTTTCAAAGGCAAACGACAAACACAGGCAAATGTGGTGTTGAGAGGAAGAACGTAAATATGCCTTACTTAAAGTGGAAGTCGGACTTGGCAGTGGTGTATGGATTTGTGTAACTGGCATGTAAACTTGGAAACGACTTTTATACTAAAGGAATTAAGCAAATTAAAGCACAGTTTGCTTGACAGTCGAACAAAACAAATAAAGGGTGCCTTAATTTGACACAAGAGCTGCACTTCTGGTGATATATCTTTTCAGCTTCTTATATGAGGACTTCTAAAGGAAAGAAATACCTGCGTGCCAGAGTTGCAGAGCAGCCTTGCAATCATGACACTGCGTAGTGCTTGCCAAGAGTGGGAATAGCTCAAGGGAATAACTTTTGCTCTCATTTCATGTAATTTCAGTGATGCAAGTGCTAGTTATAAACATGATCAGCATTATCATTTAAACGAGTTCAGTGATCAAAATGGGAAAAGAAGGGAGTCTGTAAAATGGGTTATTGTCCAGCCCTCCTTGGTTTCCTTGCAATAGTATTGTGTTGCAACAACTTAAGCAAAGGAAATGATGCAGGTGAAGATGCAGGGACTGCTGGTTCTGTGTTAACAGGAATGAACTGAGGTCGCTTCCCTGCTGCAGGCATCTGGGCCCCAGCACTGTGGGGCAACAGTAAAGCCTTCTATCAGCTCAAAGTACGGGCTGCTACTTAATAATGGCTCCTGCATTTTCCCCAGAAAGTCTTTAGGGGACTCAAAATGAATTAAAAGCTGTTAGTGTAGATGATTCCTGGAGGCTAAATATTTAGTCTGGAATTTTCTTTTGAGACACAGAAACAGTGGTTACAAAGTCTTTGAGTGCAGTGTGATCTAGGAACATTTATAATCAAATGTCACTTTGGTCAGTGGTGATTTAAGTGTACAAATATATTGAAAATTTGTTTAAATAATGTATATGTCTAATTCATCTTCAAAAAAAAAAAAATACAGGCAGCCCAAAATTAACTAGACAGTAGTTCAACTTCAGTTGTAGAGGCCATGCTCTGGTTTTGAATGCCAGGAGACATTGTTGGAGAGCAGACTTTGCTTCTCAGCAAATCATTGCAGTGGTCAGCCTGAGCTCCCACTGCAAAAATGTGTCCCAAAATTCCAGTATAAGGTGTGGTAGTCTGGAAATGCAGTTTTCAAAAGTCTAACAACAGAAGTGGAATACACTAAACAGAAGCAAAAGTTAGGTACTCCTAGAGAGTTCTTGATTTTATCCCTTTTAAACATGATTTGCATATATTACAGAGATGGGCAATGATTTGAGAACCATTCATTATGAGATTTTAGGGTGTGTATTTCCTTGCTCGACTTTTGGACAGCTTCCAACCTTTTTGTCATGCCACATAACACTATGAAAATTTCCTCTGGCAGCAATTCAGGTTAAAAAGCTCACTGTCTCCGCAGTTGCTTTGTGGCGACAGATCTTTGTACCACAGCTCAGCACATCCTTGTGTGTGCTGATGCAGTTGTTTGTGTAACTGCTGCAAAGTAGGTCAGTGGGGAAAAAAAAAAAAAAAGCTGAAATTTTGAAGGTGCTTTTGAAAAGGATCATTTCACATGTCCCATTTCCTTTGCAGTTTCACAACCAGATTGAGCCAGTTTGACTGTGCAGTGCTATGAAAAGTCAGTCCCAAGTTCCACCCTGTGCCATCCTCCTATTTCCATCCTTTTCCTTGTGTGGGTGCTAGACCTTGACCACAATTCTTCTGCAAAGGTCAGTTTTCAGTGGAAACAGGTCTCTGATCCGGTTCATCTGCAGCAGAATGATCGGCAGAACTGACACAGAAGTAGCAGCAGGAAGAGAGAGCAACAACTACCCAGCCTCTGACTGTGCTTAATCTGATTGAGAAACTGTAGTTTTACAAACAACTGAATGAGCACAACCAAGGCAAGATACACTCCAGAGGCTGAAGGAAAGAGGAATGAGTGGTTAAATGTAGCATTCGTCAAACCAGACAGTCCAACAAAGAAGTATCAACACAGAACTTCAGCCTTAATCTGTTTTGCAATGTTAAATAATCTCAGGTCCCTTTTCTTGGTTTAGTTTCAATGCGGATAGTATTGCAGAGTGCTGGGGGTCCTGGAGCATATCCCTACCCTGAGGCTGACACACACCTGCAGTTACCAAAATTTTTGAGCTGTTTCTTTGAGGAGCTCTAATACATGGTGCATTTGCAGGAAACGTTCATTGATTTGCAGTGAGCATGCCCTTAAGCTTGAAAAGTGCTTTTTCTTTGTTGTAGAGAGCATTGTTCTTAATTTGCTAAATTAGGCTGTCAAAATACTATTCCCTTTAATACGTTTAGAGCAATACTAGGAGCAGCTTAGAGTTGCAGAGCGGTGGAGTAAAGCAAGGGAGAACACAAAGAAGCCAGCATTCCCATGTGTAAGAAACCTGACCTTAACATTGTTGGGAATTAGTCCTATTTAAACATCAGGTGCAGACATGGTTTCACTCATGCAAAAATCTATAATCGTGGTGAGAGCCTGGATTGCTGAAGGTGGTTATAAGTGGTGGTTCAGTGAAGCTAACATCTTCCTAATTGCAACAAGATTAAATCCAAATTAATATCCTTAGTAAAAGAAATTAAAAATCTTTAAGTGAGATCAAGTCCTGGTATTTCAAGTATATTTGAAGGTATTTTCAAAACATTGCTTTCCCCAACTCCTCCCACACACGCAGCTAAATTCACAGATCTTTTAAAACCAGGTAGTATTTTAAGCAAACAAAGCCATCTTCGTATTTTGATTTTTTTCAGTGCCAAAGATCTGTTTCACCAGTTTGTTACTCTACTTGCATGCCCATGTAGTCAAATAGCATACTCACCTTATGCATATGTAAGATCAAACACAGGGGTTTGGCCCACTCTTTCAGCTTTTGGGGTTTTGTTTTAAATACCTCCATAATATTAATTACAAAAATATGCCTTTCATTCCCATATTATCTGCCTTTATTCCTGAGGATGCAGTTCCCATGGGTTATTCACATAAGTAATCCTTATTTTAACAAGAACAGTGGGATTATTCATGTTACTAAAGAGCGGTTATATTTCAGAGGATTATACTCAAGCAAAGCATTCACAACTCCATGCTGAAGTCTGAAGGAGAAAAGAGATTAATCTGATTTCAGAGCACAGCTCTTGGACACTCTGTTCTGTAAGGTCACTTACCACTTGTGCTGTTTTGCTGCAGCTGGATTCTTGCCCTATTTTGGCTGACCAAGTTATAGTACATGATTTTTATTTTATTTTCAGAATTTCTTTTTAATAATTTCTTTTTAATATTTCTTTTTAATAATTTTATAGAGGGTGATTTTTTTATGATGCAAATACAAATTATCTGTTCCGTTTAAGTCAAATTATGATCTTAACATTTTTCTTCCAGAATCAAAATGTTACCAGAAAACAAAAGAAAGCTGAGTGTTTCAAGATCAATTCTAAGCCTCCAAAAGCCAAAATGGCCTGTTTAAGATGCACAATGTAGAGGAATACCAACAAATTTAATCTACTTATTTAGCATAGATTTTGGACTTTACTACTTTAAAAAAAAAAAGCCTGAAGTCTCCATCAAGGTGAAAACAAACACATTAGACTGAACTGAACATAACCTTTTGTCCCACTTTAGAGTATCTGTGTTGATGAAAAAGTGTGTAAATGCCCAGAAGGGCTGAAACACAGGCATGAGGGGACTGGGAACTCAATAGGGGGTATAGTCTTACAGCTTATCTGTAATGCTGGCAAACTGTGTCGACTGCTTTCAGTTAGTTACAAGTTTGTGCCTGTAAATATTTTATATTTATTTCATACAATTATGAAATTTTGCAACATTCTTTAAAACTTCCGTTTGCACCTTTCAGGCATCCACATCAAATTCACAGAAGAGACGGTAAGAACCCCTGCAGGCTTGCCAACTGCCCCACAGCAGCATGGGAACTGGGGAAAAAAAGGCCAGGTCACATGTAGCTAAATGTGTGCACCCAGAAAAACCTGCTCAACATTGAGCTCAGAGAACAAGAAAATGTTTAACGTGGATGTGTATAAGATTCTTGGTTTCTTTTTCCCCATTAGAGCAGCTAAATGAAGTCTGAGCTGCACTACCCCAGCCCAGGGGTCTGCCCTAGAGGAGTGGTTATGGAAGCAGGTTTCTGAAGGTACCTCCTGTTCTATTTCTTGCTGGCAGAGCTTCTTGCCTATGTTGCCAAGCTGAGGGCCTAGAGCAGGCCATTTCATGCATGCAGACAGTGCCTCAAAAAAACAGTCAAGGCTGCAAATCTCAGTGAAGGAGAGCTGAAAAGCCTTGGTGACAGAGTAGGTTTGAGGGTCATGGCAAGGCAGGCAGGAGCAGTAACCTTGCAGGCAATGAAGCAATCCTGCCTTAGCCAAAACAGAAGAGCAGGTCTGGCAATGCTACCAGGTTCAGCCCACAGTCCAGTGATCACTAAACAATCCATAGGTAGGAGACTGTAGGTTAGACAATGTGTTCCTACAACATAGCTCAAGCAAGGAGTGAGGATAAGGGCCTGAGCTAAGTGGTAATGGGTGGGAGGTGCAGGAGTGGAGGTCTGATATGTAGCTGCTGAGGGCAGTTGGAGCCTGATGGTGTTCTTAGGGCTGTACCAGTAGATAGATGAGCTCAGAGATACAGATACAAGCAGTTGAGGGGGACTGTCAGAGCACAAGCCCTAGGCATACTCTTGCTGCCTGTGAACTATAAATGGAATTACACTCCTCCTGGCAAGGACATCAGTTTGTGCTCAACACAGCTTGAGATCCATGAAAATGTGTCTAATAAGGAAGATTGTAGAAGGTTTAGCCAACTTGGAAAGGTGGACAATGAAAAGTACACACATAGCCAAGTAGTGCAGCCATCTGCATCCTGGTAGTGCAGACACAGCACAACAGGGCAGAGAAGAGGGACATGTGCAGGTCATATGATGTGTGAGTGGCCCTGGAGAGCCTCCAGCAGTGCCTCCGGCTGTCAGGCATAACTCCATCCCAGGGAGCGAGCAGCCTCTGTTATATCACTTTCTTTCATTGAACAGCAAACCTTGTAAAACTCTTTTGCAAGAGCATCAATAATCCTTCTGTATAAAATACCTTGAAAGATCCTCTTAACTTTCTCTAACTTAAACATACAAACAGTCCTGTATGTTATCAACAGTCCGCTAGAAAAGCATGTTTTATAGGCAATTCTCTTTCGTTCAAAGGATTTCGTTTTGAAACTGCACCATTCATTCAGTTTGTTTTAAAGTCTAACCTGCTAGTTTTCAACACTTTGTGGAAACAGCATATGACCACAGACATAGCAGTGACGTTTTCCCGACTCTTTCTGCAGGCACTCACCATCTCCGTGTTCTTCAGAGGAGTTTGAGCAATGCTATGTCCACCCGTGCAAACAATTCATTCTAAGCAGAAGACGAGAAATAGAGGGGAGAAGGAAGCTGGTGAGGCCAGGAGCAAGGAAACAGCAGCAAGGATTTAAGTCCCAGACATGAGCTAGGAAACAAGTTTAAGGATCCACTTCCAGAAATATGAATCCTTCAAGAGAACTGCTTTTGCTATAAATATTACTGATGAATATTCAAATCAACACATTAAATGAAAGATATGCAAGTGGCATAACGATATAAACTTATCAGACAGAAAAAAACCTTAATGCTGAAAGTCATTGTGTGTGAACGTGAATGAAGAAACATGAAGAAATACTCAGAGGTGATGTTGGTTTTAAATCTTGCCCAAGCTTCCAAAATTAAATTGTGAGGAAGAAGCAGACTCATACATCTGCAAGCACTACCAACATCATGAGCAAGAGACACTGACAGGGAACAGTGCTTTAGGGCAGAGTCTTTCTTTAGTTATCAGTAACATATATTTACATTAAAAAAAAAATGCCCAGAGTGTACCAGGCTTAATATTTCCACCCTGTTCATTACTTATACCAGTCAGGTCTTATTTTTGGTCAAGTTTTCAACTTGGAAGTGAAAAGTTTCTTCTATAGGCTATGGTCTACAATTATTCCCTTTGGGTTTCTTTTGACATCTCTTTTTTTTTGTCTAGTCAAGAGACAAAGACTTACTTTTGGGCCTTTACACTTGTAAAGCCTAAAATACATTAAGCAATTTAAGATCTGCTGACAAGTCCTCAGAAGTATCTATTAGCATTGCTACATCCAGTTAGCATTTTCCATGTACATTTCCCAACTTGTTTCTTGGATAAGGAGCAGTCTTTATATGCTGTACAACCCCTCATATCAGTTACTTGAGCTTGTAGATATCATTAAAGGGTTGCAAGAGAAAGTAGATCTGAGTCTCCCTTTATATTCTGGCACATGAAAATACTGTGTATTATCCTCCTCTCCTATTTGCACTTCTACATGCAGGCAGAGCAGGGACATTGGGAGCTGGCAAAGCCACCAGGAGGGTATGAAGAGG
>JAWWES010000115.1:44906165-44949160 GCA_035583135.1 Lophotriccus pileatus | reverse complement strand
CTCCTATTTGCACTTCTACATGCAGGCAGAGCAGGGACATTGGGAGCTGGCAAAGCCACCAGGAGGGTATGAAGAGGGTACAAGCTGGGGAATAGGTTAATCAGGCTAAAGTCTTCTGTCCCCTCTTTACTGTGTAGAGCTAAACTCACTGCAGGCTCATGGATTTTGATGCCAGAAGGTGCTTGTGGAATAATCTGTGGTTTATGTCTTAAATTTTCATGTGGTATACAAATGTCTTTCCATATGTAGCTGGTGGCCGGAGAGGCATACTATCATTGCTGTCTACTGAAGGGTCTAATAAGCACTCCTGGAGTAGCAGGTAAAGCTGAAAGATACTAAATAAAAACAAATGGAATAATAGTTCATTTATTGCCTTAGTACAAAATCAGCAGCATTCTGAACAAGCAGAAATAAAGTGTCTCCTGTTAAAATCCGATCCAAGAGAGCCTTGAGGTCATTAAACTAGATTTAAGTTAACATCTCCAGTCAGAAACATTTAAGCTTGAAAGGGCTGTTGTTAAAAGCAGGAAAAGGGCAGTGGCAAACAGGGGCTGGAGACTGAGTTAGAAAGCAAAGGAATCTGCGAAGAGACAGTAATACTGGCAGGAAGGGAGGTGGCTCCTCAGAAAAGCCAAAGGAATGGCCACTGCTAAAGGCAATCCTGTCTGCAGAGCAACACTCTGATCAAAGGCCACCACCATAAAAGGCGGTAGGAACCCTGAACAGGGTATTGCCATAAGGAGCTATTCCAAAAGGACTTTGGTAGAGTATTTATTTCACTATAGCTACTCCAGTTGTTCTTTGCAAATAAAGCCACTTGGGCCACCTGGGTTCATGGTCTGGCTTGAAGAAACAATGAATCTTACAGAAAATCTTCCCAAGCGCTCAGAAGAGGCAGAGTGTTTGGGCAGTCAGGTGGGACCAATCATAAATGAACATTTTCAGTTTTTCATGCTCAAATAATATGAAAAAGCCAGATATTAATTTTTTATGGAAGGAAGGGTTTTGCACTTCAAAATATATAATTTGGAGTGCTGTTGGGATAGTCTTCTTAAGTTTAGATGGTTGATAGAAATGTTTTCTTTGATTGATAGAAATATTTGATTGTTAGGAAAAAGAATGAAAAATTTTTAAAAATGTGTTGTCTTCTTTTGTATATAAAGTTTACATTTGTCTATTTGCCACAAGCCTAATTTCAGCTTCTTACAAGTGCATATGCAACAATATTCAAATGAAAAATGGGGAAAAAATTAAATCTAATACAGTGGCTAAATGATATTTGTACATTTTTATTTACAGATCAAAATACTGACACTTCACTGACTTCCACAAGTCACCTCAGATAATGAGACAGTTATTATTTCCAAGTGGCAAAAGTGTTTGCTGGACAGTATGGGTGCTTGCCAGCTTGCTGTGGCAAATCAAGCCCTTGTCACCTTCCGTTAGCAAATAACAACACTGAAAGTTAGAGCTGCCATGGAGTGTTGTCCCTAGGTAATGCACAAATAACAGCAAGACAGTTACTCAGCACGCCACACAATATTAAATTCTGTGTCTTTGGTTTAATGACAGTGGCAGTAGATAGGACCTCAGGGATATAGTGTCTGACAGCACTGTGTCTGCCGTACATGTTCATCACGCTCACCTGGGCACCCAACAAACATTTAAATAGCTGTGCTGAAGAGTTTGTTAAAATTGGGACTGGGGTTTATTTCACGGGACGTAGGATTTCCTCTCTCTTGGATTGCCTGCATTTTGCAGACATCCTTCAGAAAGCTGGCACCGTATCCATATGAAGAAAATAAGGTTATTAATTCTGGCAGGTTAAGTGTAAACAGATAATCAGAGAAACCAAAAAGACTTTGAGGAACAGTTTGCAAAAGATAAAAGAAAGACTAGTAAATACTTTTTTCAAGCATATCCAATAGCCTGCTGGAGAATTTATAGATGCAGTCGTTCGCACAGAGAGGAATACAAAAACAGGTCTCAGAGGAGATATTACTTTACCAGAAAAGCAGACTACATTTTGGCATCAGTGTGCAGTGTTCCACAAGTTCATGATCCACAAATCACTGGCAGCTCAGAGACTTCTTGGGCACACATGGCCACACACTGTCTCGCTTTTACATTTTTCCATTATTCCTCCTTGTTGGTAATGGTCAGGGCCAGGACACAAGTTTGAACGAGATGTTTGATACAACCATTTCTATGCTTTTCTGTGGTGCTTTTTTTTTTCTCTTTTAAATAATTTTATATTATTATATTTTTATCATTCTATTTATATATAATTTATAATATTACATTTATATTTTGGTGTGCCTGTCTTGACAGTTCCATTCAAATCAAGGCCAACCTTGCTGGCAACTTATGTAAACATTTCTTTTAGTCTTATCTTTTAGCAGACCAGCTAAAACCTGAAACAGGACCTTCAGTGTTTGAGCCGAGAGAGCTGTTCTTAGCAACCACCTGGGCTTCTGACACAAGTATCCCTTATGCAGCTGGAAGGCCCCAGCTCAGGAGAGCACATAAGCTAACCACTCCTCCCAAGGACAGTGCTCAAGGGTATTTTTCACTTGAAGTATTAACAAGTGTCCTGAAAGGAAGAAAGTTTCCATGACTTGAGGCCAAATAAAGCAGCCAGGTTTTGAAACAGAACAGCCAGGTGCAAGTAATTGAGGGATAGAGGGGTGTTAAAATAGCCTCAGGACTTTTATCCTCTTAGGACATTCATTCAATATATTTGATTTCCAAGTAATTAAAGCAATATGCTGATAATCAAACTTGTGCAAAGCGGTATTACAAATGCTAATGACATTTCCCAAAACCTAGCAAATTGGCAGAGGAATTTCTTTTTAAGATTAGTATATGAAATCCTTGTCAAGCTCATATATGGAAAAGACTGGGTTTATTGTTTAATCTAACTCTCTTGATTAATGAGGGAAATTAGTGGCACTCCACATAATGGCTCAGGTTTTGTGGTCTGCACATAAATGTTCTTTTGTTGTGAATAATAGAGGCATTTCAGTGAAAGTGGGTGGCTGGACCCCTAATTCCACAGTTACACAACCACTTTAAGGTAATGTAAATATAGGCTGCTGCTCGAGGGGATAATCTACCATTCTAAGCACTCTAGATATGTATTCCCAGCCAGCATGGTAACCAGACATGGGAACTGTTCTATTTATAAATAAATAGGATCACGGAAAAAGTAGAGATAGACTTGTCCTTTGTGGTGGCAGCCCACACCTTGGCTTAAAATTAGAAATGAATTACATATTTTAAAAAGAGACTAATATGAAATAAAATCCAGCTTAGAACAGTCAGTTTGCCTAGATAAAAATATTTGGTCTGAAACAAGAAGAAATCTCACCAGAACATACTAACAAACAGCCATCTGTAATGCAGACTTAACATTGCTGAAGTGGCTCCTCAAATAAAATGCCCTCTGAACACAAGCAGAACATAGACTGATGCACAAGCAAATAAGTGCACAGGTTGTTAACCATAAAACTTGGGGAAGAGGGACACAGGTAATGAACAGGTATTATTTTCTCATTTAAATATTACTGGAACTGTTTGTAGAAGCCCACCAAAAAATACTGATGCCATTACAGTGCTGGAAATGTGCTCCTAATGGCCTGTTCATATACTAGCGATAATCAATTACTTCCTTCCAGAATTACTCTCAACCACAAGCTATTTAATATGAGAAAGAAAACTGCTTACCATCCAAATCCATGAATAACCCAAATATAGGATCATGGTCTCCTCCAAGAATTGGGAAACTGAACAACAGGATGTTCTGATGAATATACAGGCCACTGAGAGCAGTTCTGCTCCAAACCTTTTGTGATCAGTGAGTAAGAAAAGCAGCACTGGAAACTATGTACAAAGAAAGGAAGTATGAAGGTGACATAAAGCTGACAGCAGATTTCTACCTGCATCAGCACCTTTCTAAAATCACTATCTGAAAATTATTACTATAAAATCAAGATTATCTTGGCAGGAAGCTTGTCTGTATCCATGTAAAGTCGCAGAAGGCATTATCTGTATTACAGTCATTAAGGCAACTTAAAATGTTACTGACTTTTTGAATTGTAATTTATTCTATAACCTTCATTCACATGATCACCAAAATAAAGTTGTACCTTCACCTTTTGAGCCTTGATTTGGCCCCTGTGATTGGCACATCCACTACCCTGAACTCAGTGACTGGACTTTTTTGTAGTAAAACTAGTTTGCTGCCAGAATTTTGTAAATAGAAAACACCATTTAATTGATTCCTAGTGTGAAGAGTGATCCTGACAAAATATATAAATGACATCTCCTAAAACTGGAGCCTTAAAGGAAAAGGAAATCTCTCTGTAAAACCCATAGCCCCAGAAAGTGACCACAGAATTAAACCTTGAGGTTTACCGTCTTTAGGATAAAATAACACAGTTTACTTATATTGATGGAAGAAATCACTTAATGACACTTCTTCATTTTACATGAAAGACACATTAATATGGTATAACATTTTTAGACAAGTATGGATGGATAATAATCCCTGCAGCTCTCTGATACTGCTACTTTTCACTCTAGAAACTAGAAACTTGATATAGGATTGAAAAAATTGCTTTGCAAAAGTCTTTCTCTCTTGTTGCTGATAATATTATCTCTCACATGCTTTGATCAATAGTACATTTAGCTAAAGGTGGAGTCTAGAAGTCCTTTCCATACTATAAAAAATAGGAATAATATCACAATATAAAAAAATAGCAGGTAGAGAATATGAAAAACACATGTTGGAAGTGTCATGTATAAACTGTCTCTCTGACGATTTTTAGCATAATCCTGCCTGTAGCACTGAGATTTTGCTTTTGTGCCACATTGGAAGCTCAGTGTTTTATTCTTCCAGTTGCATTAAACTGTGACAATGAGAGATATACAGAGTTATTTTTTAATAGGATTCAGTCTGTTCAGCAGTCATTTAGCTGGAAATGGCATTGCTTTAAGGCAGAGCTTCCTGACTTAGTTTGTACAGGCACTGTCATCACAGAAAGAGACGGCCCTGCATCATGTCAGTATCAGCAGTGGCACTAGCAACTTCTGGCTGTGTGCAAGGCTGCATAAGCACTGTAGGAGATGTGATCCTAGCCCTAGTAAGTCCTCTGCTGGCCTTTGAACACAAGGTGGAGGAGGAAGAGGTATTTGAGCATTGCCTATCTCCTCCGGGATTGTTTTGAAATTGTTCCCACTCCATGCACCTTACCTGCAGGTGCCTATTTTAGCACTGAAATCACACACAGATTTTTAATGCTTGCCATCCTTAGATTTCCAAACAAAGGCCAGTGAAAGCACCATTGAATACTTAACATCTGCTTTTTTGCACATGAGGAAAAAGAGAGATACAGGAAAGTTAAGGACAACATCTTCATAAGCATTAGCGCCTAAGTCTTACGGAAATCAATCTAAGCTTGGAGTCTAACAAGCTAGGGACATTTGTGCTCAGGTGATCTAAATGGAAACTCTCCCACTCATTCTGAGATCCATCTTTCTTCACGAAACCATACGTGTCCCTGCAGCACACAGTGATTGTTGTTCATGCAAACCCAATGTATTGAAATGCATGACATACTTTTTTGAACTTTTAGCATCTGAAAACTCCTTTGATGTTCAGAAATGTTTCCAATTTTTAGAGGGAACCACTAGAGAATTGACAATGACAGAGTCTCATAAGGTTTTGAAAAGCAGACTTTATTTAATAGGCACATCATTGCTTTAATAGCACTGGGCTGCACAGCTCGCTTCACCATTTATAAATGGGGTTTTTTTTATTATATTGCATTTCCTCAGTGTCAGTAGGATTCAAGTAAAAAAGTTACTGCTTTTACTTCTCTATCATTTCTCAAGATGGAAAAAGAACAGTAAACAACTAGCACACAGGAGCAGAACGCAGGCAGAACTGCCTGTGACGCAGTAGAAGACAAACTGAATTTTTTGTACTGAACAGTTAAAGCTGCAAGACAACCACACTACATTTGCTCAGAAGGGAGTTTGCAATATGCAGGACAGCGATGAATGTTGCCCACTAATACATATAATAATGCATTCTTATACTGAGAAACAAATACTGTCCAACACAGACAAGAATGAGTGTTTCAAAACAAAACAGCTCACATGAAATTAGCTTCCTTCCTATTTCTGATTATAAAAGTTGTACTCCCTCAGCTGTAAAAGTTAAAGGCCTAAAAGAAAAGTACTGCTTACAGAACTCTAAACACGTGATTTAATCAGCTTTTCCCCCCTATATTACAATCCTTTATGACAAAAGCATAGCATTCTGGATTATTTTTGTAATTAAGTAGTTTACTTGGTTGCTATATTTCTTCCCTGAAAAACTGCCTTTTAATATTTTATTAAATTCCACCAGAAGAAGCATACAAAATCAGAAATCATGAGAGGAAAATAATATTGTTCTACAAAAGAAAAAAGCATGACTTCTAACATACTTGTATGAACATTGTAAAAGAAGCGCATATGGCATTGAAACATTTTGAAAATGGATAAATATTTTGTGAGTTTCAATGTTCTTAGGTTTTACATTCTATTTTCTGAATGGATATTTTCAAAGTTATTATCTTGAGATTTTTTAAAATATATTTTAATATATTTTCTAGCATTGTATAGGACAGACAACCTAAAACCAACAAGGCAGATATCTAGCGTGCTGCACACTTCAGTATACACCAGTTAGTTACTAGCACTTTACACTGACGGTACCCTACTGTGTTTGTAAAACTTGTTTTTTAAATCAGCTTGTCAAAGCTTTTGAGAAGCAATCTGGGCAATAAGGTGGGTATTTTTAGTGTCTACCATGACTGAGGCCAATTACAGAATCAGAGGTCGCTCTCTCCGTACAGTGCTGATGAAAAAGAGGTGTAATCCAAAGCCCCGGGAACAGAGCCTGGGCCGGTGTAGGGAGGCATTCTCTTGATGCAGTACTGAGCCTGCTCAGGAGGCAGCTCTCGGCGCAACTCATCTGCCAGGATATAAGGCTGGGAGGGGAAAAAGCATTGACAATTTCAGTATGTATTCTTCAAAGACACAATATATTACATTTTTTTCTGTAGCTGTGACTAATAAATTTGGACATCCTGCCCTATTTTTGGGAGATCAGATATTTTCCCTGGTAAATTCCATCCCTAATTGTGAGTTGAAGGGGACAAGTCTACCAACAAACTGATTAGGTCTCGGGGTATGTGACTGCACGTTACCTACCAAGCACTGTGCAGCCTCGAGTAGGCTGCTATTGATACAGCTCATCCTTGCAGAGTCAGTATCTCAGCAGTGCACTACTGCCCCTTCTGCAGTGACAGGACAGACACAGGTGGTTCCTGTTGGTTTCAAGGTTCTAATATATGTGTAGTGAAAGATGCATTATTGTTCTTAATGGTTTGCATTTATGACATGAGGGATACCCTCTGTTAACAGACTTGGCATTGCTTAAAATAGCAATGTAATGAAAACCATTTTTTCCTGAGACCTTTTCTGAGACTATCTTCCACACGAATTGCTAGTGAGTACATGTCTGGAATTCAAAATGTGGTCCACATTAACTGAGATCACAAAATCAATACAAACAGGCAGAAGGAGAAATCAATAGAGCGAGCTTGGGCAAATAGACCTGTACTGCTGTGATCTCTCCTTTCTGCACAGCACAGGATTGGTTTCCTGGCAGCACTGCTTATGGCCCTGACTCCTCCAGAAGCTCTTGTGTTGCCATTATACACCTTCTCATCTTTATACACCACTCACCAGTGGATCTGGCAGTGGGAAGGAAAGTATGCCAAATTCAGGAGCTTCCTCCACAAACCCTGTAACCAGGGCCTCCTCCTTCTGGCTCCTCCTGGGATTACATTACACCACATTACATCGCCCTGTTGACTGAGCTGTTTGGTCACAACGTGGCTTAAAACTAGGTAAAGTCTTGTGCAACTGACCCAGGCTATGTTCCAGAAGCCCAAACTTCACATTGAAACAGCCATACAACAGCAAGAAAGGCAGAATGAGTTCCCCTCTAATCAAGGATGTCGAGTGGAAATAACCTGATGTACAGTATGTCCATTACACAGACCAATTGTCCAAGTCTTGTCTAAGATGTCTGATTTTGTGTTGGCTCTCTGGGATATGAGGATACATGGACCAAGCCTTCTATTCTGCACCCATTTCAGGTGAGGGTCTTGGTTCCAAGCAAGGCAAAATGGCAAGTGCTTTCTCTGAAGTCTTACAAACTGCAAACAGAGCTTCACTATTACTGAAAGGCTTGTATAAGAAGGGCTAAAGAGGGAAGCTGTTGAATCCTTACAGCCAGCAGCATGGTGACTGACCTTATCTGAAGCCAGGATTCTGAAGGAAGCTATCACTTGCTCAGCCGTGTCTGTGTCTGCCGTTTCTCTGGTCATGAAGTCAATGAAGGACTGGAAAGTGACGGTTCCTTGCCCATTGGGGTCAACCAGAGACATGATTCGGGCAAACTCAGCTTCACCCTTTCACAGAATCCAAAACAGAAACTGGTCACCGTAATATCAATCTCCAGCAGCCCAAACTTCCCATGAACCAGTTGGAACCACTGGTTACTGACCCTTTAAAGCATTTTCCTGACTTACAAACATCTACATCAGAGTCAATAAAATCCAGGATCTTAAATGCCCACCCCTCTTTTGTAAAAAGGACTGTTCTTTTGAGAACTGTATCCTTTGTCCTAACTACTGAGTATGTACCTTTTAAGTAACTGTCTCCAGCTTCTCTCCCTCCCACCCTCCCTCAATGTCTGTTTAACTTGTTTTAACTTAACACTTCATTTTCCACCTCATCCTAAAACCATTGTAAATTTAGGTACCACACAGGAAGGTGAAACAATATCCCAAGGAGCAGCGTACTTGCAGATCCACTGAACTAAGAGAGGGAACAATTCTGAAAATTTCATGCCAAATACATGACAATTTAACTAAGGGTAATCCTTTTGATTGGGTGAATTTGGGAGGAAATTTTTAGAATAAGTAATTGAAGCAAAGAAAATGCAACTCCCATAGCAAGTTTATGAGAATTGAACAGTATCTAACTCATTCTTCATCATGCAGATAGAAAATTATAAATTTAAAAAAATATAATTTAGTAACTGCTAATTTCAACTTGTAAAATTTCCTTAATTCAAAGAGCAATGCATTGGACCACAGAATATGGTTTTCAACTTTTACTTTTAACTTCCCTTTTAACCATTTGAAGTTAGAGAAAAACCAAAGAAACAAGAAAATAGTATCTCTTGTGTAATTATATTAGTATTCTGTCTATTTAAACAAGCTTTAGTGTTGCTGTGGTTAACATTATAGCTTTAAGTAGAATCAGTTGATATTGTTTCTTAAAACTCATACCAAATCATAACCCATTGAAATTAAGCAAGCTCTGAAATCATCATGGTCCATCAATCCATTCTTCCTCTATTGACCAAAACAATGTAAGGAATATAGAAGGGAAGGTTTGAAGAATCCAAGGCAATTTCCAGAGAGGTGACGAGTTTAGACCATTGGCATATTGGATCCAGTGCATGAACAGTATTCATTGATGTTGCCCGATCAGGTCACCAGAATCATCATCAGTTTTAAAGGAGGAAGAAGTAACTAACATATTACACACAGGAAACAGACATTTTCACCACAAAAAGTAACATCAGGAAAGGTCAGGGGAGAAACAAGGGAGAACAGCAGATGAATGGGACAAGAATACAGAGAACACAACCATGGAAGACAAAGAGAAGGGCAAGGAGAAAAGTTTGTTACTAAACTAGTCAATCTCAGGAGATGCTCAAGCTGCCTCCCTGATCTGAAATGTCTTTGAAAGGTTGTGCATGGAATCTGTAGTGGCTATAAGTATAGTAAAAAACAGTCATGTACTTCACTCCAAGGCCAGGGTAGGTACATTATGAGAGCTGTTTGCTGACATATGGGATATAAGTACAGGGATTTTCTTTCTGACTGCTGGCTGTCAAGATCTGGACTACAGCAGAGATATGCATACAGGCTTAAAGGATGAGACAAGACTCAGAAGGAGGTCAGTTGAAGACCTTGTATAAAATGAGGTTGCTTATTTTCCAGGCAATAACGTATCTTTGACATTCTGGACTGAAAGGCGAGTAAACATTAAATGGCATGATGTAAGAAGGTAACTGTTTCCTCTGTGCTGTGATACAATGCAGTGGTTTGGAGAGAATTGTGTCATTGTCAGTCTGGATTAAGAATAAGAGAATTTGTATTGAGTCTGAGGAAATTAAAATTGGGAAAAGTCTGAGTGCAAGAAGCATAGGAGCTCCCCTGGGTATCTAGTAGAGTCCAAATAAAACATCTCAAGCCAAGTGAAAGAAACAAACTGCATATAAACCACATAGAAAAATACAGCTCTAAGTGATGCTGACAGTCCATCTAATCCAGTTGTTTTCAAAGCATTATGACCAATAGACTGGAGTTTAAACACACAATCTCTTTAGCTATTATACTGGTCTGTTTGAAAACAGAATTGTATCAGTTTCCTCTACCTGCACGTCATTTCCAACCTGTCCTAGACTGATTAGGCAGGCTTTAAATTCATCAGACTGTAGATTGTGAGACTCGTCCTAGCATCCCATCACAGGTCATGCATTTGGGAAGGTAAAAGGAAAGAAAAAAAAGTTACAGGTCAGGTTAGTTGGTTAGTAAAGAACATTCTACTCTTGTATTAATAATCACATTTTTACAGAATTTCATGGAAATGTGTGTCAGCATATTGCAGTGAATTACCTGAAAAGTGCATAGTTTTTGCAGTTGCATGCTCTAGTGTTTTCCTTAGTGAAAGAGGATCCTCGCTTCAACTAAAGAGTTAAAACTCTGCTTCCTCCACAGGGTTTGTTTTGGGTCTTTTCAATGTTTTTGCTGACAAGGCAGTTTTAATTCTATTGAACTGCCATTTGCTTCCTTCATTTTCTATTGTCATGCTTGGTATGTGAAATGCAATAAAAATATCTCTGAACCTGGGCAAAATATATTTTCCCCACTCGATTACTATTACTTCACTATTGATCTGATAATAATGCTTAACATAACATACATATCTCAGAAGAGAGAAGTACAAAATAAATGTTTGATTGGTAACTTATTTTCAGTTATCTGTCTTCTTTAATAATCTATACATTCAGGTTTTGCTTTGAAAACTGACTTTAAAAAAGCCGCACTGAATTCCAGGTTAAGTGGCTTCTAGTAACACCACATCAAACTGAACCAAATTTTTCTTTTTTTAAACAATTTTTTTTTTCTATTTTGCAGGTTAAAAAATTTACACTAAATTCTTAAAAACAGACTGGCTTGGCTTTTTCTTCCTGTTCATACACAATATCTACTATCAGAGGGGTACTTTAGACTAAGTTAGCAAATATACAATTAAAAAGATGTTCTAAGATGAAAAATTATTACCCCTATTGATTTTACAGTCATTTTGGAAAAGATCCAAGTTTTTCTGTCTGCTACATATTTGCCTGCTACATGAATAATTTATTTTTAAAAATTTCTATGTAGCTATGCATAAGTAACATTATAGGAGTTTTAAGAAATGCACTGGGCTTATTTAATATACTAATAGGATGAAGTAGTGCTTTATTAAGTTAATAATACCATGCATTTTTGAAATATCATGCTGTTATTAATTCCCTCTGTGTCACCGTCCACCAGATCCATAAAAGGAAAATAAAAAATAACAGTGGTAAGTCAATGAAGAGAAAAAAAGCAAAGTTACAAATCTGGAGCAGCATTTTTTTTTTAGTTAAAAGCCATAATCACAGTACACTTTTTATCCTTTAATATTTCCATTTTATAGGATAATTCCTGCTACAAAGCATTCAAAATGGCTTATTTTGTCACTCTGAAGATGTTAATCTAGACTGGCTTAAAACTTTCAAAACCCATCCTGGAGACAGGCTATGGCAGGTCACACCTGCCAGGGGTGAAGTTATTTCTAATTTACCATATTTCTAAAGCCTAAGATACTATTGCGTGACTGCAAACAAAATGATATAAAAATGGGAGCTAAGAGCCAAACCCTGTCATCCATCTCTAGCAGCTGTTGGTAGAGGACTGTGAGCTACTTGACTCCTCGGAGGGGTCGGTGGTCAGTGTGTGCAGCAGCTCACTGTCCTGGCACACAGGGCAGTGGGAGTCATGCAAGAAGCAGCGAAGGGCAGATGGGAGTGAGAGGACAGCACATCTACCAAGAAACCATTTTCTCTGGGAGAGAAGTGCAGTGGTTGTGCTGGAGCTCAGAACTGTCATCTGGTTAAGTGGGACTCCCTAGTGAGTGTCCAAGTAGTTGTGCCAAGTGCTATAGCAGGTTCTCACATTCTAGTAGTGAAATTTTCTTTTCTAATCTCCATTGTATGTGGCCTAAAAAGCCATCTTTGCCTTAGCAGTATATCAGAGTTTCAAGGGATTCAATGATGTTTTGTAATTAAGGCGTAGATCAAGCCCATGTAAAGGCTTTCTCATTTGAAAATAGCTCATGCTATTTATTTTTATTGTTTGTAGACTAACATTAGGCACTGAAATTCATTTTTTAAAGCATATAAATAACTTTGCCTTGTTCATTTTTTCCTGCCAATACAAAGTAAAACACTGAAAGCTCACTTCATGTTTCATTATTAGTCCCTAGAAATCTTTTCCCTCCTCCTCGTGATTTATATTTGGCCTTTTAAAAAAGTGAGCTTCTGAGTCAAACTAATCCATTCTTAAATATGTCCTTCATTTTCCTAAATGCCAACTGACTTGCATAAGCCTGAATATGTGGTTCCTTTAATAGGGAGCTGTTGTTTTTCTGTTAGTAAAATATAGGGTGGTATGATGCTATTGTTCATCATGCAGCCCTCCTACTTGAAATCTGCAGTTTGCACAAAAATCAATAGTAGAATATATTAGCAGCCATTAGGACACTGCAGGCAGAGCAGCTGCAGATATTTTCTCACATACTTCACAATCTTATTTAGAATTTACTAAATATACTGAATATGAAAAAGGAATCCCTGCATAAAAAGACTTTAAAACCAGTGACTGACAATGTGTCTGTGTGGTGTCCCAGTTTGGCTGCATACCATTATTCAGCTATGCACCATTTTGAACACTTCTAAGCTGCTTCTGTGATTCAGACATTGTGTCCCACTTTCTCTTTTTTAGTCTGTGCAGTCACATTAAGGAAGGAAATAGCAGCACTGCTAAAGATTTATATTTATATATACAACTAGACCCTGCCCTCAGGCACAGCCTCCAGCAAAGAGTAACGGGAAAGCAGCGGCATCCTCAGGAATAACCTCTGGGGTACCAGCATGCATGCCTGCCTGTTGGAAACACAAGAGGGCTGCCCCCTTGACCCAAAGGAGAGAGCATATTTACCTTTACAAAGGTGACTTGCCTTTACAAAGCTGACTTGTAAAGCTTACTGTGCCAGCACATCTCTGCTGGTGGGTGCACCGAAAGAAACAGAACTCTTCCTGCCCTTTGAATTCTTACATGCATGGTGCCCACTTACTAAGACCATTTTGAGAATCAGGGACATGTAGCCCTCCCCCAAAAAAGTTGTAAAATGCTGAAGAGCTTTCTTTAGAATAATTGAGATGTAGAAGACATTTAAAACTATTCCCCCAATTATTTAGCTCTCTTTCAAAGGATTAAAAACTGCAGTATTAAGCCACGTAGTGGATTATGAACTGTAAGATTTTTATTTTTTTAATACATTCTTCCTGGGGAGGAAGATAGAGGTTCCTTCCACAGATTTATAAGCAAAGGAAGTTGTTTCTAGAAGCACTCTCAAATCTATAAAATGTTAGATTTATGTATACCCAAAAAACATTCTTTAAAATGGGGAAGGAGTACTCTGCTTATTAGTGCTTTTCTGACATCCTCAACACAGACTGAGGCAGACATTAAGAAATGTTTTAAATTGGAGAAATACCACAGAAGTCAGAGCTATAGCATGCACAAATGATTCTGTTGTGCTTAGATATTTAAAGCCTCCTTGTCAGAGACTGTATTAATTTTTGGGATCCTCTCTGGCTATTCATCCTTGTGAACAGCAGTCCAGTTCTTTCAGTGTATTTTTTAAACTGCATCAGGCATTCAGATATGCTGCTAAGTGCAACAAAATTTTTACCTATACTGTTAATTCTGTCTGACAGGGAAAAGACAGCATTTTTCATATTAGTGCTTACTTATAGATAATCCAGTTTAATCTTCATTTCTATTTAAGGAAGTCAAGACCATAAAAGAATCCATTTCTGCCTTCTCTGTCTAACTTCCAAGTTTAAAGTCTTCATTATTTTGTGTAAGCTGATGTGACTCTGAAGCACCCTGAGTTTCCTTTATTCACCAACACTAAATATCATGTGTGCAAGGACATAGGAAAGAAAGAAAAATTACAATCAAGCCTGCCTTTCTCAAACATGTTTGTTCAATATCTCCTTCTAGCCTGTGTAGATTGAGTTGCATCTGTCCATTAAGTAACACTGCAATTTAATCCGTTTAAGCTTCTCTTTTATCAGTATTTCTACTATCTGTCCCCTGCAGAAAGCCTGGCTTTATGGCTGAGTGGTTTTAGTGCTTACCTTCTTCCTTTCTTTAACTTGCATTATGCTACAGAGAACATATTTGTTGCACTGTCAGAAGTCCTCCTAGACTAGTTTCCCATGTCTGGTGCTGGCAGAAGGGGTCTACTAAAGAGAGCATTTGCGAAAGGGTCTTTCCCTTACATAATCCTTCTCGATCTCTCTTTTAAGGCCATTGGATTATGTCTGAAATGGGGGAAGGCAAGGTCTACAGCTAAACTTGCAGTCTGGGCTCAGGTTATTGAGGCCATAGCAAATGAGGATGAATCATGAATGATAGATGAATTATCTGTCTCCTTACGCCTCTGACCCAGCCACTCAGGCTTCCTGCAACAGAAGCCAGGGCAGAAGGAGCACAGCCTGAAGCCGTGAGTCATTATAGCCTGAAGAAAGGAGACACGGACAGGTAAGAATCTAGGAACTGGGAAGCAATTTTTGTGTTACACATTATTGTTGTAACCCATCTCCAGTGTGCTGCCAGCTGTGTGACATGACCACCCTCTTCCAGGTCATGCAGACTTTCCTGAGGCCTTGTTCTATTGTATCCTTTGGTATCTCAGAGTCTTATTTTATCTGCAAAGCCTAAAAATCCATAACAATAGGGCATGTTGGTGTAGGATTTAGCTTTTCCCTTCAAGACATTGTGAGGCACCAAGAGATAGCCATCGTATCTCCTCAGCCATTAAACCAGCCTTGCTGCAAGTGTGCCAGAGAACTCATCTGTGAACTACAAAGGTACAGGGATCCTACAAATAGCCATCCAATGTAAGATATACCAGGATTCAGTCACCTTGCTTCCTTATTCTTAGGGAGCTGTGAAGTCTCTGTGCAAAGTTCTTGGTTTCCTTTAATGGGGTCTCTCAAATACTGGCATGTAATTTATCCAGGCCTGGTACTCTGTCTGCTTTTAATAGCTCTAATTGCTCAGTTATCTGCTGCACTGCACTGGGAAAGCCATTTAGTATGCTACATCTCCCACTCCAAGAAATTTATCTCTGTTTCTGTGATGTTATCTTCTACTTCCTGATAAAATACAAAACGAAAAAAAATAATGCTGCACTAGGATCACATTAAGATTTTTCCATAAAATCCATTCCTGGTTCCTGTGTAGCTGAATTCCTTATGCTTCTGTGTTTCTTCAGAAAGCAGAGGTTTGGCAATTCTGTTCTTCTTTCAAAACAGTTAAGGGTATTCTAAAGAATATTTAGCAAACTAAGACTGTCAGTACCCAATGGATATCAAGTGCAAGTGCAGGTATGCGTACCCAGTTTGAGTAGAGCTGGACAAACGGAATGTCAGTGAAAAGAAAGTGGCATTTTGCTATAGCCTGAAATGCTGTGAAGAAGCTGACTCATGTGATAACAGAATATAAGTCAAGAGTTATGCACAGACTGCTAAGTACAGCAATCTGTACTGGTAAAAAGACAACAGCTCGGTGCTGCATTATGGTAACCTTTTCTCAGTCCGTGAACTGTGAACTTGGTTTTGAAGGCAGTTTCATGTGAGTACAGAGCCATCAAAGCTAACTCATGTACAGATTGTTCTCCAATTGGGAATGTCAGATCCCTATCTGCATGTATTTTGCTATTGTCTCTATTAGTAGTTATCTTTTTAACCCTCCAACCATGAATACTGCATAACTTATAGAGGTCAGTTTCTTCACAGTAGTGTTTTCCTTCCTACTTCTTTATTCATCAATATTTAGGTAACTGAAAAAAATAACAGCTTCTTATTTCCCACATGCAGCCAGAAAAAAAAAGGATATTCCTGGACAGCTATCAGCACCCCAACTATATTTCCTACAAATACATTTCTAGGGAGGTAAATTGTGATTCAAAGAAAAAAAAACCTGTAATCCAGATTACATCTGAATTTAATGAGATGTAAGCAAACAGCAAGTACATAGAACATGCTGTACTATCTTAAAATAAAGAGCATGTTATTTGCCAAAACACACAGATTTATTCAGCTCTAGTTGTTATTTGAACAAATACTAAACCATATTAGAACTGTAATTCTGCATTACGTTTAAAGAGTAAAAATTAATCTTTAATTTATCTGTAGAATGCTATTAGGTTGTGTGGGTCCCTGAGCAACCTGATCTAGTGAGTGTCATCCCTGCCCATGGTGGGGGAGTGGAAATAGATGATCCTTAAGGCCCCTTCCATCCCAAGCCATTCTATGACTTTATAAGGCTATAAATTCTTTCCTAACTGATCTTTTTTTTCTCCTTCAGAAAGAGACCATTGCTACTGCATTTGCAGTTTTTTAAAAAGGCTTACGTTTGGAATGAAAAGAAACTCACTTTCAGGAAGAATAAAGATTGCTAGCTGAGAAAAAGCAGGAGTACTGTACCCTGTCAAAATGATTGAATGATGCTCTGAAGTCATTCATTTGTTCCTGGGTGATACCCTTGGCATCTCTTGTGAGGATCTGAGTCTCAACCTCATTGATAGTTCGAGCAATGGTGGTAAGCAGGAGCTCCCATCCAACGCGGATGTGCTGTGAAAGGGAAAATATTGATTTATTACAGAATCAAATATATATTTCTTCTGAGAGTATAAAAAGTACCATAAGAAAATCATTGGCTCTAAGTATTTATGTGATACATTTTCCATACCACTAGCCCTGTATAATGACCAAGGATCACTAAAAATAAAAATGGCCTTCAGAAAAATACAGAACTTTCTAAAATGGGTAATTCTTCACTAGAACTGAAAATAAATGAAAATAAAACAAGTCTTATGACACTATCATAAAACCTGCCAAATTTCATCCTTTGTGGCAGTATCTTCATATCAGGGAAGGTAGTTACACAGCAGAAGAGGGCAGAATAAACTAACAAGTACAAAAAGGAGTAAATGTCTACCTCCATAGTATAGTTGGTGTGCTTGTTGTCAAACACCAGGGCTTCTTGTATAAGCTGATGATCTCCTTCCAGTTTGTCAATGTTGTGTTTATAATTAATGATATTGTGCTCATATTGCTTCAGCTGATTCATCTGGTCCTCCAAAGGCCCTGTCATTTCAATAGAACTGCGGGCGATTTCCTGTCAGAAGAAACAAAGACACCCCCCCAGTCCCACAAAATTTTAGCTTCAGATTTGCTAATTTGACCAACTTTAACATAAGTATGTTGTATTTTCACACTAAGAAGCAATAGTAATAAAACATTCATACAGTGGAGATGAGAAATTTTACCGTAGAAAACACATTTCAAAAGAAATGTGGCATATTTAAATCTGGAATCAGTGTCGAGACCCCAGTGATCTTAGTATCTTTTCTACAAGAAGCAGAAGCTAAACAGTAATTGTTTAGCGATTGATTTTTCAAAGCTGAATCTCCTGCTCACCGTCAAGGTACCACTTGTACAAGCTTCCATTAAAAATCATCTTAAGAGGTGCTAAATAGTTCATGATCAAACACCTGGTAAACTATCATGGACTTTGCTGTTGCCCTGTATATAAAGTAGAGACAAAAAATTATAAACCACTTCGTTCATCAGCTTCTGCATGAGAGTCTGACACACACCTCCATCTTGGTCTGGATCCATGGCCCGATGACATTGGCCTGAGCAGCAAACTGGCGACGCAGGCGCTCGTTGGCGTGTTGGCGGGCTAATTCCTCCTGCAAGGATTGATCCCTCTGAGGCACCAGCTGCTTCACCTGTTACAGTGGGAAAATACTAAATGTGAGTAGGCACAATCGAACAGTTTAAAAATAAATGGAACAAATAAATCTGCAGTGACTAATTTTTGTTATTGGTCTAAAAGTCGATATCAGAATCATGATCACTATTTTATTTACAAATTCTTTGCTAACATAAAAAAATTGATAACATGGTCTTGGGCAGCCTGACCAAGAGACTGAAATGAAGAGAGAAGAAATTCTCACCTCTGTCTGGATTCAAGTTCAAGACAATTATTTCACTTGAACTGCTGTTAGAGCAGTTACTTTGTTTTTCTTTTGAAATATGGGTGATTTTACAATCTCTAAGTAATTGTTCTAAGAACAGCCAGTGCAAAACATTTATGATAGGATAACATGAGATGTGTTCTGTCCATCATGTGTATCTGAAGGTCTCTAATTCATTGCAAGTGCTTTTGTTTGGCTTACCCTTCTGAATTGCCCAGGGAGATTCTGACCTTAGTCCTTACTGCTTGGTTTTTATAATCCATTGAGAGTGTGTTCTTGTCCGTGTAAGTTTATGTAATTCTACACACCCTAAACAACAATTTACCTTCAGCATATTATCTGTCTTGGTTCCTAATTAGATAAAGTTTGTGGGATTGCTCTAGGAGCCTCTCTTTAATCCCTCTCCAGTAATTTTCAATTGCCAATACCAATTTCAGTCTAATTGGACAGAACATTAACAGTCCCAAAAATGCTAATTTTATATAACATTTATGAAAAGCAGCACCTGGGTAGAAAAGACACTCAAACTACCATTTATACTAAGAGAAAGAATATGATAATTTTCTGTTCTTTTATCAGTACCCCCTGGCCAGCCACCAGCTCTGCATTAGCCTCAACACATGCTTCTCTTGCCCTGCCAAAATCCAAGGAGGACACAGGTAATACTGAGTGACGGGAGCAAGAGATGCCGTGAAACAAGCCTGGCAAACAGAAGGGGTAGCATAAGGTACTGTAGAAAGTCCATTCTAGCATTTGATGATCTAGAATAATTTAGAGATTTATTTTAAAGTTCTCTGAATATTCTCAGTATTCCTAAACTAGAACACTCTGTTACAATGTCCTTTATGTATTTAGCATACATTACCTTTTCCCACTTGCTGCGAATCTCATCGACAGTAACAGTGCTGTAAGGATTGGTTGCACTTATTCTCATGCTGTAACTCTGGATAACTTTTTCAACTTCATTCTGGATCGACAGTATGGCCTGTCTTTCACCATCTGCCTCTGGCAAAGTTGCTTTAAATTGATCGTGGGCAGAGATCAAACTCTAAAATCAGAAACAAAGAGGGAAACCATGAAAACTTTAACATTTCTTCCAACATCTGGAACATCTGATGTAAATAAACACAGCTCCTCTCTCAGCCTCTCAAATATCCGGTCTACATGTATCTGTAGATACAAAAAATAACACATTTAGATACATGAAACAACCCTCATGGACTTTATTAGGACAATTGCTTCTTCCATGACCTCTGGAATATGTTTTCATACCAACAAAAACCTCTATTTATAATAGAGCAGACATGGCCCATCACAAAGAAAATGTCAAGACAGATATGGGTATTTTTCTTACAAATGTTCTACTCTTCCAGAAGGAAAATCTTCCTTTCTTGTTTTCCCTATGACTTCTAGCAAAAAAAGTCATTCAGTCATTTACCTGAATTTCCTCTATACTGTGAACAATAAACATGTCCTGTAGGTCTTCCATAGCACCTTCCATCCAGTTGTTGAAAGGAGCAGCTCTTTTGGCAAACTCAAGGTGAAGCTGATCGATTGTCTCGAGCAATTTCTCCGTCCTCTGTACAGGTTGGGAAAAGTACATTCCTTTGTTACTAGGGCAAGACCTAGGTCCACACAACACACATACCCACCCATGCACAAAGTCATGCCTTGTCTTTTCAAAAGCATTTGATTGCACTGACTGATTTCACCACCTGCTTTGAGGATTCCCACTCAAGGCAATAGGACTAATTGCAGGAAAGATACTCTCATATCTAACATATTAAAAGGGGTGAATGTATGCCTTTGAAGTATAACTACTGATATTTTAAGTATTTTTGTTGGGATCTATCTGCAAATGAATTAAAATCTGCTGATCTCGATTTAGTAAATTTAGTAATTTCTTGTAAGTACAAAAAGGAAGAGTTAGACATATGTTTTCCACCTTGGCACACATGTATGTGACTTCCTCTTTTCCTAAGAAACAAGGTTTTGTAAAGTAACTCGGTGCTTTGGAATACTTACTACCAAAAAAATTAACTCACTGCTGGCCAGATACATATGCAAGACTGCAAATTCAGACAAGGATGAAAAGGTATGTAACCAAGGGCTTTTGTTGGCCTTGCTGGACATCAGATTCCCACAGAGTGGTGCTACATGCCACTTGTTGCAGCTTTAGAACTATCCCTGGCAGCTGAGTACTGTCAAGTCTGCTCTGAGCAATCCAATCCGTTTGCAAATGAAATGGAGATCTGAGGAAAGGGTTTGGATTCCAAAGTGGATGCTCAGTGGCACCATTTCCAGATCTGAAATAAACGGTTCATTTCCCCCTCCCTGCCTCAGCTGAGCTGCTGATCGTTGTTACACAGTTTACCTCCAGTGCCTCTCTCCTCTTCTGAGTGAGTGTTCCCAGGCTGTCCCATTGGTCGCATATCTTTTGGCATCTATCATTGACAGTTGCAGCATCGTGGTAATCTAGTTCACTAAGAAAGAGTGAAGACAAAAATCTGTGTGACTTTCTGAAAGACAGGAGCAGTTGCACTGTCCACGTTTCCACTGGCCCTCAGTAATTCTTCCCCTCTTTTTTTGCAATATTTCTCCTCAAGGCAAGCAAGTGTTGCAGTATAGGAATGTGTGATCTAGACATTCAGCATTTCAAGAAGCACAGCACAGGAACAGGATCGATCTTCTCTGCTGTGAGAAAAATCAAATATCCATCTGTGGCATCCAGGTATTAAAGACAATTAAGGTGTCTAAGCATCTTTGTCTTAGCTTTTTATGGGGCACAAGCAATTTGATCTCCTGAAGACCACCATGCTCCAGTCTGGGTGTTTATCAGGTTTCTGAAGATTGGTACAGTTTTAAATTAGTTGGCCTGAAATATATATTTTGTTCTAAATAATCCAATGATCCTTTCAATCCTTATATGCTCTGAAAATATTTAACTGAGAAATAAACCTCAGGTTGCATTCAAAGCATAATCTATCTCACAGGCCTGGCAATACTAAGAGGGGCTGCCCAGATGTGGGACATCTTCCTTTTCAGGAACTCCTCACAGAGCTACACCACAGGACTGGCTAGTTCAGAGAACAGAGATCTTCAGACCCACATATGCCACCAACATGAATCAGTGCACCCACAAAGGGCACCAAAAAAATGGCAGTTACCATTGCTTTTTCACCTACTTAATAGGCTTATATTATCCTGATAGAAAAGATTTATTATTGTGCCTGAGACTGGAACAAATTTTTATGGCTCTGTACTGAGATTCTGCACTGAGATTCTGCCTCAAACTGAATTTTTGATTTCTGTGGCAGATAATACCTATCCATAACACAATACATGTGTTTGACACTTTGAAAACTCATTTTTATCAGTGTGTCACCCTCCACTGAATTCAGCTCTTGGCTGCTCCTTGAGGACACTTTGCCCAGTACTAAGCATTGCAGAGATTTTGATTATGTGACACATGGCAATATGAGGCTTGAATAAGACAGTAAATGCAGATAGAATTTTTTCCCTTTTTTGGAGTATTTTTCCCTGGGCAATTTGCAAGAAGATTGTACAGATCACACTGCCAGTAACATAGAGAATCACAGAGGACAAAATGAGAACAGAGGCAGTTTTCCTCTGTGAAGCCAGAATCCAGAAGTTCTGTAGGCCAGAGGCAGTGCTCATGCTTCCTCCCCAGAGCAAACTGATTTGGGATGAAGCTGAGAAGTATGTGAAACATTCTGTTTTAAAGAGGCTTCAGATGTGTTGCAATCAATTGACTGTTGAAAGTAAAGAATGGTAAAACGGGTAAAAATAAAATACCATAACAGAATCACAGAAACACAGAATGGATCAGGCTGGAAGGGACCACAGTGGGTCATTTGGTTCAGTCTCCTTGCTCAAGCAGGGTAATCCGAAAGCACATTGCACAAATTGCTGGTTCTTGAATATCTGCAGTAAAGGAGACTCAGCCTCTCTGGACAATATATTCCAGTGCTCAGTCACCCTCACAGTAAAGAAATTCTTTCTCATACTCTGATGGAACTTCCTTTGCCTCTTGTCCTGTTGCTTGGCACCACTGAGGAGAGCCTGGCTCCATCCTCTTCACACCCTCCCTTGAGATACTTAGAGACATTGATGAGATCCCATCTCAGTTGTTTCTTCTTGAGGCTGAACTGGCCCAGCTTCCTCAGCCTTTCCTCATAAGAGAGATGTTCCAGTCCCCTAATCATCAGCTGGTCTGCTGGACCTGCTCCAGGAGCTCCACATCTCCCTTGTACTAAGGAGCTCAGAACTGGACACAGCACCCCAGATGTGGCCTCGCCAGGACTGAGTAGAGGGGCGGGATCACCTCCCTCAACCTGCTGGGAACGCTCTTCCTAGTGCACCCCAGGATACCATTGGCCTTCTTGGCCACCAGGGCACACTGCTGGCTCATGTACAACTTGTCCACCAAGACTGCCAGATCCTTCTCTGCAGAGCTGGTTCCCAGCAGGTCAGCCCCCAGACTGTGCTGGTGCAGGGAGTTATTCCTTCGCAGCTGCAGAACCCTGAATTTACCCTTGCTGAACTTCAGACAGTTCTTCTCTGCCTAATTCTCCTGCTGAGGTCCTGCTGAAGGGCTGCACAGCCCTCTGGGGTGTTCACCCACTCCTCCCGACTTTGTGCCATCAGCAAACTTGCTAAGGAGGCATCTGCCCCTCCATCCAAGTCACTGATGAAGAAGGTAAACAACTCTGGGCCCAGTATTGAACCATGTGGGACACCACTAGTGAGAGGAATCCAGCTAGACCCTGTACCACTGATTACAACCCCCGGGATCTGCCATTCGGGCAGTTCTCAGTGCACCTCACTGTCCACTCATCCAGTCCACCCTTCCTGAGTTTGCCCATGAGGATGTTGTGAGACAGTCTTGAAAGCCTTGCTGAAGTCAAGGTAGACAATACCCACTGCTCTCTCCTCATCCATCCAGGTAGTTGCCTCTTCGTAGAAGGCAATCAGATTGGTCAAGCATGATTTTACCTGACTACTCCTGATCACCTTCTTCTCTTCCATGTGGGTCTTCAGAATAAGACACTCCATCACCTTTCCAAGGATTGAGGCGAGGCTGAGTGACTGGTAGTTCCCCGAGTCCTCCTTCTTGCTCTTTTTGAAGACTGGGGTGACATTTGCTTTCTTCCAGTCCTCAGGCCCCTCTCCTGATTAACATGGACTTTCAAGGATGAATGTGAGTGGCCTCGCTATGGTGTCCACCAGCTCCTTCAGCCCTTGTGGGTGCATCCCATCAGGGCTGATAGACTTGTAGGTGTCAAGTTTGCCTAGGTGTTCTGTAACCCAATCCTACTAACAATTTTAAAAAAATAACAAAACCAACCCAAAATGGTGAAACCAAACTGTTACATGTACAGAGAAAGCTGCCAGCAAGTCACACTATAAAAAGGCTCCTTAATACCAAAACTTGCTTCCTCCTTTGGAGCAATCCTTTTCATTAGCCTTGAAGAGATGCAACAAAAGCCATCTATCTACTAAAAAATTTTAAGTCAGGAGCATGCAGTTTTGGACGAAACAGGCTGAGATTTATTTTCCTGCTCTGAGTTTTTGGCTGGAAGTTGGGTTATTTTTCATTACAGCATATTGAGATTATTAGATGATGTTCTCGAGAGAGCAAATTTTATTTTTGCTTCAGTGGATCACTTATTTCATTTTGTCGATTAGGATAAGGGCAGGTCCTTCCATGAAAGTGAGGGACTGATTTTACCAGCTCCGATCAAAGTCCTGGAAGGTAATGTGCCACGTTCCTCCACCAGCTCTGCCAGGGAGGTTCAGTCATTGCCCATAAGATCTCTGCTATCCTATTTCTTCCAGGGATATGTGCCGTGGACAAATAGGTAAGACAATAACATCAAAACAACTTTTTAAAAGGGCACCAGTGGATCAAAAATTGTAAGTTATATTACCAAGTGGCGTTAGTGTAGCTCCACTACCCCTCTGGGCCTGCTGTTGTTTACTTCAAGTGTATTTATTATATGTGTCAATGAACGTTTTTCTGTTCAAAGAATGAGTAGAGAAAGAAATAACTCAGAGGAGACTAATTACTTGGAAATAAAACACAAGCTTACATTCCTTGTCCTATTAATTTTTATATCTCTCTCAACATTGAAGAGACTAGATTTCACATTTTGTAAAAAGTTTTGCTTTGCAGTACATGAAGTACTGCTGCACAGGTGTTTCACACCTCCTAAGAGAACATTCATTTCTGTTTGCTTGGTCATTTGAAATCTACAGCCTTTGCAATTATTCATTAAGTTATTCCTATTGATCTTACTAGTAATTCAATATTTTCAGTCAAAAATTAAAAATTTAATCAATTTTTGACCTGATCCAGAGAAGCACTTAAGTATGAGCTCACTTTAGGAACTGTGATAGTGTCACAAAAATAACCCACTGAGCAATATGCTTTAGCACTGCTTCAGAACAAGGCTCATGTTAACCATGCACGTAAGCACAATTTGAGCCTAGGTCTCCAGAACCAAAAAGACTCTCCAAATTAGTGTTACAGATAGTGGTCCGCTTAGCTGAAATTAAGTTGCTATAGTAGAAATGATGGATATACAAGAAAATGCATTCCAAAAGCTTTACCTTGATGATTGAAAATATTGAAATAAGAACACAAGATCACAAATTAACATGGATTTTCATAGTGCAGCTCACTCAAGTGAGCATTTGCTATGTTATAAATGGAAAATCTCATTTTAGAAATGCCTGGCTTCTTTCAGCCTTATGTATAGCCCTATCCAAGCCCTGTCATGCCTCTTTGCCAAGGAATATCTAAGTCTGTACAGGCTGGGAATCTTATAGCAGCATCCTGGCTGGAATCACCTGTTTGCCTACACACATAGATCCTTTATCTGAACAGCACCAAACGACAAGCTTGTGACAACTTCAGCTTTAGGCTCACAGAGGACTGAGCTGCTGCAGCAGATAATACCAGAACAGAAAGGAAACTGTAACAAGTAGAGTTCAAGGTCATACAGCAATTGTTCTCCTTTGACATAGCAAAGTTAGGCATCCAAGAGATTGACTAAATCAAAACATGGAGGTGTACTGACTTGGAATTTAGACACAGATGCTGATGATTTCTGTAAGGGCCTGATTCAGTGATGAGGAAAAAATTATACACACACTTTGTGCGTGTAGTGCAAATGCATATTTCTTAGCATTCAGATATTAATCCTTCTTTAAAATTATAAATGAAGAAAGAAATTAGCATTTTCCTCCATAATTTCACTGTGGGAAGAATGATGTATAAATAATTTAAATCAATATTTAAATAAAAGCTGCCTATCTGCTTGCAGCCAAGGATAAAACCTGACCTTTATGAGCTTTCATTCAGTGTTCTCCAAGGGCATGAAGCCTAACTGAGCTACTGAGTAACAGTGAAAATCAGGCACTGATAGCCCCATTGTATGGAGAAGCAGAGAAGTCAAATTAGAGCATCTCTAAATGCAATCAGCTTTCAGCACCTTTGCAGCCCAGGCCACAAATAACTTGTTTAACTTCACACAGCAAATTACTGAAACAACTGAGAAGAGGCAATCCCAAAATAGATAGGATACAGTGTTCACTGGCGTCACCAGAGGTAAAGGACGCAGGGTTCTAAACACTGGTAAGCAGATGCTCCACTACGTATACTACATTCCCAAAGTTACTCATAACTCATGAAGCTGGAGCTGAATTAACAATGATTAGGTGTTACAGAAACTTTCTTTAGTATAAAGAGAAACAAATCTTGGGGCAATCCCAGGCACAAATACAGGCTGGGCAGAGCATGGATTGCGAGCAGCCCTGGGGAGAAGAACTTGGAGATGTTGGTTGACAAGAAGCTCGGTATGACCCAGCAGTGTGCACTTGCAGCCCAGAAAGCCAACCGTGTCCTGTGCTGCATCAAAAGCAGCGCAGCCAGCAGTCGAGGGAGAGGATTCTGTACCTTGACTCTGCTTTCGTGAGACCCCACCAGGAGTGCTGCATCCAGCTCTGGGGACCCCAATATAAAGATGTGGACCTGATGGAGCTGGTCTAGAGGAGGACCACAATGATGATCAGAGTGGTGGAGCATCTCTCCTAAGAAAACAAACTGATAGAGCTGGGGCTGTCCAGCCTGTAGAACAGAATGTTTGAGGAGACCTTTTTGCAGCCTCCCAGTACCTAAAAGGGGCCCACAAGAGAGCTGGAGAGGGACGTTTTAAAAGGACAAGGAGAAATGGCTTTAAACAGAAAGAAGATAGGTTTAGACTGTATATTAGGCAGAAATTCCTTACTGTAAGGGTGATGAGGCACTGAAACAGGTTGCCTGGAGAAGCTGTGGATGCCCCATCCTGGAAGTGGTTCAGTCCAATTTGGATGGAGCTCTGAGTAACCAGGTCTAACAAAGGTGTCCCTGCCCATTGCAGGGGGAATTGGAAGGAGATGATCTTTAAGATCCCTTCCAACCCAAGCCATTCTATGATTCTATGAAATAACTCCACAACAGAGATCAAGGCATGTCAGAAGGTATTTCCTAAGCTCACATACTTGGTGCAATCTCCAGTCTCTGTGTTCTTCAGTTTTCTTTCACATATTAACTAAAAACGAGTACTTACTCTGTCCACTGTGCTTTCTTTTCCTCCTTTAAATAATCTTGAAGATAGGATTTTTCTTCTAAATCCCTTTGAATTACGCAATTACTGTAAGTGCTGTTGCTAGCAGGTATGAACCACACTTCTAGACAAGTCTCTTTAAATTGTTAATGAATATGGAGCTGTTTATGAGTCATGGTCCTTGACAAAGTGAAAAGAGGGCATGTTTTTAATACTTGATTTCTAAGCAGTAACTGTTTTGCCTGTTCAAGGTGAGAAATTGAAACCTGGAGAGCTGAAGCCAAGGGCAGGAATCTGAGAATTTTGATCTTGGCTCCTGTTTCGACCACTACAGCACATCTGTTCCTGTTGGCTTTACAGGTTTATACTGCGGGTGAAGAAGGAATTTAAGTAAGTGCCAAATTACCAAGACCAGGAGTGGCACCAGTGATTTACATTACAAAACCAGTGCAACTAACTGCATAAGAGGATAAAATTAAGTGTGCTTATCTTGGTGTATACACCAAGATGACTTGACCAGAAAAGGAATATCAGTATGTAATAATACCACAGTCCTGTCAGTGTGGGCAGAGCTTTGCTGACAAAGCTGTGCTTCATGCAGGTGAATTAACAACCTTTCTGCAAACAAAAGCAATCTCCACCAGCAAGCAGAGTTTAGCCAGACCAACCTGAACAACACTCAAGACTTTTCTGCCGTAAGGGGTCAGTCAGGAGCCTTGACTCTTCACATCCCGACCTATACAGCTGATGTCAACAACAGAGATGTAGCCTAAATGTACTGCAGAATTGTTCTCAGCTCTAGTTGTGTTTTCTCTGGGCATAGTATGATGGATGAGCAAGTGTTGGTCCTCTGGCTAAGTTGATGGAGCGGTGGGTAAAACCCCGAGCTCTCCTATGGAGAGCCTTGTGTGTGCTTTATTTCTTCTGTGACCCTGAGCAGGCTACTTAGTTTCCATATGCCCCACTGTCCTTTCTGTAAAATGGAGACAGTGGCACTTCCAATATAATATGAAGAGTTTGTGAAAATAAACATACTAGAGACAATTAAATCTTCAAGAAAGTCAGTGCATTACCCACTACTATAGATAATTTAGGGATGTGAAGCCTTCTGCAAAGGCAAATATACTTGTGAAGATACTTGATCTGTAATTTGTGTAAATGGAATTATTTTCTAAGTTAAACAACTCAAAGCCAGTACCTCTCAGCAGACCATATGAACTGAGAAATAAACACCTCCAGAATTCCCATCAACACACAATGGACTCGTCAGTAGAGCTAATGCTAGATTATGGTTAAGTCAAGTTGAAAATGCTTGTTTTCAAATAATTTTGCTCAGTTGAATATCTATATTTGGTTGGGGGCAAGGGGGAGATGAGGGAAAGGTCTCAGTAACCAGCTCAGATAATATACTTATGAAGCTATCTCTGGAATTCTTAGGTTGGTACCTATGACACTATCAAATTCATTGGAAAGAGTTTATCGCAAAGTTAAATGTCAGCAGCTGCAAGCCTTTAAATGGAACATACTTCAGCTCCTGGGCAATGGCAGCGATCTGTTCCACCCTGTCCTGGTGAGCAGCCAAATCGCTCTCAAAAGCTTCATGTTTCCTTAACATGGCACGGACTTCTGTCAGAGTAGCAGATTCATAATCCTTCTGAAGTAAGGTCTGCTCTTTGCCTGAAAGAGGAAATTAAAATATTATTCATTTTTTACTAATTTATTTGTTAGAAAAATTGCAAATTTAATCAACTTTTTTAACTCAGGCGTGGACAAAAATCATATGTATGAGATGAAATCCCAACCCCACTGAAATCAAGAGCAAATTATCAGCCCAACAGTGTTAATTAGAAACATATAGTTTTAAAGATCTCACAGTATTTTCTTGATTTTTTCATAGGCTGTTTATACAGGTCTAAAATAGTGAATATTACATTGCTGGAGAATCTGGCATAAAAATGCCAACAAAAACCGAATCTCTAAAAAATTATTCATTTCAACACTTAAAAAAACCCCAAAAAACAAAACAAAACAAAACAAAACAGAACCCAAAACAAATAAACAAAAAAAAACCAAACAACAAAAAAAAACCCAAAACAAAAAAAAACCTGAGATGTGCGACTGCCTTTTGTATGCAACACTGAATTTTAAATGGAAAATGCCAACCTATTTACAAAAGGCTAGAGAAGTAAAGAATAAGTAGAAACTGAAATACTACTCCTGAGTAGCTCCTGTGTTGAACAACTGAATCCACACAGACAGGCCCTACAGTTGCAGCTCACCACAAGGCATTACACAGCTCCATGAATTCTAGAGCCAGACACAACTACTGTTTCACTTCCTATGTACCAGCTTAAGTGAAGTTTTCCCTGCACAGCAGCTATAACTTGTCACCATGAGTGGTTTATGCTCAGAAAACAGGCTCTCAGGGCTAATAAACACTGTAGTTTCCCTTCTAGTATCAGCTTGGCAGCCATTTCCAGCCTTGTGCGCTTCCAGCAACTGTGTTACAGGACGGACTCTGGTTTATTCTCACAGTGTGAAAAGAATCTAGCTGGAAAAAGCATGGCAGGAGCAGGAAGACTGTTGTCAGGGCAAACAATAGGATGATTGAGCAGATCCATGTTTAATAGTCCCAACAAAACCAAATGCCACTGTATGGTCCTAGTCCTATAGCTGTTACAACCACACGTAATGTTAGGTACCACTAAAAACCAGAACTATAAATGGGGTGTAATCCAGAGTTTGGAGCAAAGCAGAAACAAGTCCGTTATCGTGTAGTTTATGAGGACTATTCAAAACATCATGATGACCGAATAAGAATCAACTCGGAATACCTCTGTTAATAATTTCACACTTAACAAGTGCTGTCACTGCCTTTCTGGTTGGACTGCTGTGTACAAATTCATAGGAACACATGAGCAGTAATGGTAATATTCAAAGGCTGAATATTCCCATTAAGTTTGAATCACTACCTCAAGTATTATTTTTACAATTACATTTCATTAGCAACAGGCCAACAAGTTAGGATCATGACTACAGTCAACAAAACCTGACATTTTATCTGTTATTATTTTAGGTTTCTAAAATTGTCCAAAACTACTTATGAGTGAGTTTCTGGAAAATACTCAGCACTGGCAATTCAACTTTGAATATTAACACATTAAAAATGTTAAAAGCTGTCTCTGCTCACCATATGCCCACTGTTCATGAGTGGAAGCCTTCTGCCTAAATTTCTCAGCCAAGTGTTCAAGTCTTTCCAGTCGTCGTATTTCATTCAGCAGCCACTCTTCATAGCCTTTCTCAGCTTGTTCAAGTCTCTGCCAAGCACCAGCAATATCCTGTGAAGAGAATACATGGAAAAGAGGGGATGAAACCATAATCTCTATCTAAATTTACAGATTTCTGATTCATTTACAATTTGGCTTCAAAAAGAGAAGTTTTTATGTCCAGATTTTGTAAGCTCATGGAATCATAGAAAATGTGGTTGGGCAGCTCAGGAAGTCTTAGTCCAAACACCTGCTTCTAAAAGTGGCTCATATTCAGTTGGGTTCATGAAAGGAGCCCCTACGCAAATGGCTTCCAGGCATAGCTTGGAATGTCTTCATGATACATTGGTTTTATCTCCCATTTTACAATGTGTGTGCTCTTTTATGACATACCTATCTGTTATCAAAATAAAAGTGCTTTGCTTTCACAAGATGACAATAGCAAAGCAATTGGTATCAAGAAGATTTGGTGCTTATATTACCACCTTCTGTGGTGCACAAAGTTTTGTGAGCTTCCTCAGAAACTCAAAGGTGTGAGTAGGAAATTGAAGTAATAGGGCCTGCATATGGGAGGTGGACAATGGCCCTTTTCAGATAGTGCAATCATTTGTTTATGAACAACCAAAAAAAAATGATAGAAGAGAGTACAGAAACAGGTTTGCTATATTCCACTGGAAAAGTTTTGAGCCACAGTCAAATTACAGTACTTATCAGCAGATGAAGATTCTTGGTATTGACTATTCTTATCTTCACAGACATAAGAAAAGAAGAGAATAGAATTTTTAAAAGCAGAAAAAAGCAGAAACACATCGAGCAATGTCTGTTTCTGTAAGTTTGGTGACTAAACCGTCAGTGAAACCACTGTGAGTTTTGCTTACATAAGTAATATTTGGCCTCACTGGCAGAGAAGTATTGATAACATTCCCAAAGTAAGCTCTGTATCGTCTTGCATCTCAAGACAATTTGTTCTTGGGAAAGCCTTCAAAGAGGCAGGAGCATGCTTAATAGAAAGAAAGATTCTAGAATGAAAGGAAGTATGTAAAAAGAGTGGTTTGGTGTTGCAAAAATGCAACAGACTGATGTTTCTGAACATGAAACCTTTGCGTTGACATTTTTGGGGGATCACTGATAAAGTGAACAGAATATTGATGCCTCCTTTACTTACTGAAACCATCTTCCCCTCCGATGGCATGAAAGCTGGCCTGTTGCTGATTCTCAGTTTTGTCTGCAGGGTGTTGAAATTGATCTCCAGTTGACATTTCTCTTGGACTTTGGGAGGTTTGTGTTTGCGGCGGTAATCCCGGAAGTCCTCTAATTTCTTCTGCATAGCCTGCATTGTTTTTTCTGGAGTCCTGTTTTCCAGCCAAGGAATTGTCCGGCGAATCCATTCTAAAAGCTTTCAAACCAACACAAAGAACTCATATAAAGGCAATAGAAAAGCAACAACAACAAAAAAAAATATTATATCAAACACACAAATCTTAATTACTTTGTTCCATTTTAATATTATTGACTTCAGTTGGTATTGATGCCTTAATGGTTAGTAACCACAAGATTTTCAAAGCTGAACTATACTTTTCTAACTAACTTGCCCAGATATTCTATGTACTTCTAGAAATACACCAGTTTTCAGAAAGATGAACACACATGTAACATCTCTCCAGCTAATTACTCAAAATCTGAATTACCCAAAATCACTTGCCACTTTCAAAAAAAGTATTGGTCTTGATGGGATCAGGACAGAAATCAGCCAAGTAACTCAGGTCAAATAAAAATCTTGGTTCAGATGTCCTTTAGTGCCATGTAGACACATACAGTAGTGCTCTGATCTTAGTATCTTTTCGAAGGTTATGCATAAAAGACAAGAGAGTTCTGACTTGTTCACTATACATCTGTAATTCTGACTCAACAGATTTGCCATTTGCCATTTCCAAGAAAGGGCAGGAGGAGCACAGTGTGCCTCCTCCTTCACTCATCTGCTGTCTGTGCTCACAGGTGAATTGTGAACACCCTGACAGACCTCCCCAGGTGTTTGCAGTACCAAGGGGCTTGCTTGGACTGATGGGATCTGATATGTTCCAGGTGTGGCCAACAATGGCTATCTTTGAAGATCACAGAGACAAGAAGCTTGGTCTTGGGGCAGAGAGGACAGTCCTCAGAACATCTTTTGGGCATGTTAACAAGACTGACTGACTTGCTGGAGGTCACACAGGAAGTCTGTGGCAAAGGAGTCACCTAAACCTTGATATCTTGGGCAGCTGGGCTTTGTACCCTGCCACTGTGAGATTTACGCTCATTGTGTCTCCACTCTTCCAGAGCGTGCATGAGTCTTTCAGCTTTCAGTAGTTCATTGTCACCACATCACAGATACAACATCTTTACCTCACTTGCTAGTCTCTCATACTCTTCCATCAACCTCTCATTTTCCTGGTTCACAGCAAGCACCTTACAGATCCGGTTAGCTGCAGTCTCAGCCTGTAAAACACAGCAAATAAACAGGACATAGTCATAAACACATTCCGAGAAAGGTATAGGCTTGGAGAAAGAGAGAGGACATGGCTGCTGTAAATGAAAAGATCACATTCTTTTATAGTTGTTGATTCATGCTCCTAGGTTACTTAGATATTAATTTCCCCTCCTGCAGTCATAGATTTCAATGGCCTGAAAAAGGCACAGGTCAGCACAGAAGTCTATCCCCTTGTTGAACAACGAAGCCTTATTGCACAAGGGGGAATTTTGCACTGTCATTATAGTTATCTAATAAATCGTTTCTTTTCAAAGACAAGGCCATTCTTAGAGATATCTTATTAGGTTATTTTTTTTAAATCACACCAAAAAAGTATTAGATTTGTTAGCCACATTGGAAAGACACTACATGGGATTCAGGAGTCTCAGCCACTCCATATCTGCATGTCATATGTAGATATACCCTTGAGAATAAATGCAGCTCAACCACTGACAGCAAATCTTTTCATGCCTCATGTCAAACTTATATGTGAAGGAGCGGTGCAGCTCTGCCATATTTAAAATTTACATTAGCAGTTTGACATCACAGAGCTATACTTTCATACAAATGTGACCCTGGAGTATATCTAAGCAAACAAATATCTGTGTAGACTGCTCTATCACAGAATATTTGGAATTCCCCTTTTGCTTGAATAGCAAAACCTTTGTAATGAGAAGCGAGAGGGCACAACAGTATAGCTGTGCTGTCATAAGGTGTAGGTGACCTACTAGACAGGAAAGGTAATTAAATCCTGAGGATGTAGGAAAAAATCAACTAATTTTTAAAGTTTTTTGGTGGTTTGGTTTTTTTTCACATGAAGTTGGGTTCTGTCCTTTTGTAGGCTAGAAAAATATGAAGCAGAACAGTGGGAAATACCACACTGATAAGTGAGACTCCCATCCTGTGTGACGGGTCTGCTACTGATGTTCATGCTTTTTATACAGTACTTTGATCCACAAATAATTCTGTTGGTTTCTGTGGGAACCAGACACAAATACTGTGTTGGATGTCTTTTGTGCCTTTCTGCACCTTTAGGCACCTTAGGGTGCCTAAATTACTGCTCAGCATGGGTAAGTCTAGAATAGTCTCAATCTCCAAATATCAAACATTCCTTTATTCAGCAAATGCATAAGATGATGTTGTAGCAACAAGTAACAACTCCATCTTACAGTATCTTCAAATACAGTTTTTCTGAAGTAGTCTTTATAATCACCAAATAAAGACTCAAAATTTGAAACAGAAACGTCCATTGGAATTAAAGAATTTAACTTGCTACACAACATTTAACTAAAACAGGTTAGAGAGCTGGTTAAAATCAAGTATTAGTGTTCAAGTAATACTTGCCATTGTTAATTAAAACCACATAGTACTACATTAGGAATTTTTTTAATAAACAAGTGGAAATGTGAAACAAACCAATCAAAACCACAACAACCTGAAGGGACAGTTGATTAATACCTGCTCTGCTCCAGCAAAAGCATGGTAGAAGCAGGACACATATGTCATGATAGCTCTCTCATCAGGTTTGGGAGTGTTCACAATATCTACAAGATGGGGGAGAAATTGAAACAAAGCAAAAAGAGAATCGAGGTGTAGAAAACAGGATGAATAAATAAATGTACAACTCTATGTCATTCTGACTGTTTTCTTGTCCATAGCTCTGAATTCTAGAGACTCCACAAGGCTGTAATAAATTTAGTGTTAGATTGACAGGTGCTGACAGAATAAAATGTACACTAAAAATTCAATGCAAGCTCTTGCGAAGAGGAGGATTTTTTTTAATAAGCTTGATCCTGCAGTATTGTCAGAGGGAGAGCGACCACAATTTTACCAGGACTGTCTGATTATCACTGATATGCAAATGTCTAGTGACTTAGAATGTGGGGTTTCTTTTTGACATAGACACAGGAGAGACAGACTACATTTTGATCTGAGGAGATGTTCTCTGGAAGTTGTATGTGGATTAGTTATAACTTTAGCATTATGTATCAGTATTCTTTATATTGCCAATACCTGAGGTATGCCCAACTCTGAAGTGCCTTGCTTTTTAAAATTTTCCTTCTTTTCGTTAGGACACAATCCCAGAGCTCGTCTGAGATGTCTGTGTATGTTTCTGTGTCTGTTTTGCATAGTAGCATCATTTTATGTTGCTGTTTGTACTTACCATTAAGCATTTAACATTTTAAAAACAATCCTGAAAGCATAAGAGAAGGGTTTATTTTCTGAGCATCTGTTATGATGATTTTGACATCTATAGCAGAAATAATATCCAGCAGAGAAAAGAAGGATGGTATTCTACTATTGAAATTGTTTTTTCACTATGAGCTTATTTTCATTTTGCATTTTTAATGGTGCTTCAAATGAATGCACACAAGTTCATTTAAAGAGGATATCGTCCTCTATCCCATTCAGTAACCAGCTGTGAAAAACCTACTGGATATTATTATTACAGAAAGATGAGACAAGAAGATTTGTTTCTATGGAACAAATGGATAGACTACTACTGGCTCTACTAAGACAGTGGCTCACAGAGAAAATCAGGCAACAGGATATGAGCTCAGCTCTAAGATACTGTTCTAGTAACTAGCGAGGAAAAGACCAGAAAAGGAAAAATTGCTGAAAGAAACAAGACAGAAGGTGAAGGATGAGATCTGATCCATCTACAATCTCACCTTCTGAGCACCAGCAAATGCATGGTAGTAACAGGAAACATAAGTCATAATGGTTCTTTCATCAGGTCTGGCAGTGTTTACTACATCTGTGTAGAGAGAAGAGGGTTAACTGCTCAGAAATTCTCACAAGGTACTTCCATCTGATTATGCTAATGATGCCACCTCAGTGCTGTCAGGATTCCAAATACATACACCATTATTCAGGTTGCATCTGTTTACTGTTATCAGTGCAAAGCCACTTAAGCTTTAGGAAGTCAGTAAATGCAAAAGATACAACTCTCCCTGAAATGGCAAAACATCTGAAGGCTGAGACTGTACAGAAGGGTATTGCTACCTTCTGGTTTGTGGAAACTTCCAAGCAGATGGCATGGCTGGCAGATCTACTGGGTTCAGCTTCACTGCCACTCCAAAGCAACTTCATCTAAATCACTAGAATTATTCAGAGTTAAACACAGCCACTGACAGTCACAAAACAGAAATGCATAGTGTATATCAGCGCAGGGACCCTGTAGCTGATGAGGTACTGACATATATTGGAAACCCCTAGAACTCCTGCAGTCCAGAAATACATTTTGTGCTAAGAAAAGCTTGGATAGTAACAGTGTTGTAATCCCTGTGCCAGCCCATCTTTTTAGTTAATAGCATAAATCACAGAGAGTTTGGCTTGGCTGGCTGATATATTTGTTCCCATAACGGCAGTGAAGAATGAAAACATACAGGGGGTGCAATCAAGGTATGGGTACATGGGTAAAAACGCACCTTTTCAATGAGTAACAGAGAAAGGCAGAAAAAGGTGGGTTTACACCAGTTATGGCTGAGTAATGAATGATTCTAGTGCAAGCCACAAGGATTCCTGTCAATGTAAGGAGTGGGAAGATACTGATGTGAAATGACCCAGGAATGAGGTGACAATTTCTGATGTTAACAGTGAAATTTCTAAGTTCAGGACCAATGTATTTACTGATTTTACATCTACTTTACATAGCTGTGAACAAAACTTTGCAGTTTCCACTGATAACAAAGTGGAAGTAAAGCAAGTAAAAAGTTACCATGAATACTTAGAGAGTATTAGAAGAAATATAATTTCATTTCCTCCTCCCCTTCCAAGAGGCAAACAGTAAGATAAGGGCTAGAATGTGCAGAAAATCTGGTGAGGAAAATAAAGGGTTTCTTACATAGACTATGAAAAGGGGAAAAGAATGAGGAAAGGAGAATGATAGTAGGAGCTGCTCAATGGTAAGAAGGCAGCACTTTTCTGTTTATTCCTTGCACGGTGTTTCAGAGGAAAATAATTAATGGTGCTTGAAAGGGGAATTGCAATTCAAAATATGGAAACAACTTGTTTTGAAGCATGAAAGTAAAACCACTCTTCAACGACGAGGTTACAACCCAGATTTTCCAAATCATCCTGCCTAACTTTCCTACCGAAGACTTCAAGAGGAACAGACATAGCCAGTTTGAGCGCTCTGGATAATTCCTGTGTTATCACTGCTCTACTGACAAGTCAGCAGAGCAGAGTCTCCATTCTTGGAGATGAATGCTTTGAATGACTGTAGGCAAATTCCAGTCTTTTGGCAGCATTTTTTGCCCACACCACAAAAGTTTGGTTATCTTGAAGAAATTTGGGAAACTCTAAAGATTATTGGAGACACATAAACTATTTGTTAAAACTATCACTACAAAAAGTTTACATATAAAATAAACCAAAAAAATGCTTCCCTCAACCTACCTCTCTCTCAGACGCAGCATGTGTTTCAGATATTCTGAAACACATATTTTGTACTTCTATTTGTATTTCTGGTCCTCTCATTTAAACATTTAAAAAAGTGAATATGCTTTGAGCTGCTAGCAGTTATATTTACCTTTATTAAACTTAGACTTTAATTACTTAAAGGCAAGGGTTAACTTTGATCCTGCATTTTACCTCAGTTATCACAGTGGGGCCATGTGCTGAGGTTAGGGTTCAAAGTAGTATAATAAATGTAAACAATAACAATCAGTAACGAAGCAAAAACTCAGGGAAATTATCCAATGCATGGGGGGAAAGAAGAAAAATATTGCTTGAAAACAAAGCAGACTACTACGTTATGATTCATGTAGAAGAAATGTTGAAAATTTGCTAGAGTAAAAAAAAAGTATTTCACTGTGACCTGCTTATAAGCAAAACACACTTAAGTAAGATATAACTCTCACCTTCTGCATCCAGCATCTTTGGAATATCCAAGTGCTTTTCAGCAATTTCCATAGCAAGGTTGATATTTCCTATGGGGTCATCCTGCATTAAAGAAAAAAGTTCGAGTCAAAGATGAAAGTTTTTCTTTGAAGCAAAACTACAGTAGGTACACTAAAACTTATTCTGGTTTTCCAAACTGTAAACTGGATTCTCAACTATTGTTCTTCAAAAAGCTGAGTCTAGGCATATAAACCTTTGGTCTATCTGCTGCTATGCTTTTAAAAGAAAACTTTAATAAGCTATTATCTACCACTAGGACTCTGCTGCAAATATATTCTGGAGAGCAACGTAGATAATGTATGCAGTGTACACTCATAATTCTGAGCTAATTCTGAATTAAGTACAGCAGCAATACATACAGTAAAGGCCACTGGTCCAACAGGCTAAACTAGATTGTTCAAAACAAAGTTAGTCCTGCCTATTTTATACCCAACTCTACAGTATATTACAGCGATGTGACTTCTGAGTTCTCTGGTCAGGTGAATGCATGAGAAGAAGCAAGCACATACAGAACAGTTCTGCAGAAGGAACAAAACTTGCTAATCTGGGTGTGGACATAAAAATCTGTAATGCTTCTAATAAACTGAATTTTAGAGCCATGGAAATTCAAGCACTTCCTCTGGCACTTGAGACTTTGGTTTTTGAAAGAAAGAAAAAAGGAAGCAGTGAGCATAGTTCAGAAAGACAGCAGACATTTCATGTCTTACACTACAGACAGCTGTTGCTGACAATGCAAGGGTGTGTCAGATTGGGGCTACCACTAAGGGAGCCTTCCCATATCAGCTTGGAGGGAAAACACCCTATGAGAAATGGCAGTTCATGCCATTAATGCTATTATTATTTTCACATAGTTGCAAACTGGTAAATTATTATAACCACTCTGAACAATGCCCATGTCTACGGAGAGAGGCTGGGAAAATAGGACACAGAAAAGCAAAGTAAAAAATACAGTAAATCTAAGCAAGGCCTATTGACTAGGTTAAAACACTTTGCTTATGAATGAGTGATGAGCACTTCGTATTTGTGTGCTTGGTGCTAAGTCCATCAGTAAATAGTGCTCCACTGGTAAAGCATGTCTTTAAAATCACAGCAGCTTCTGAATAATTGGAGATCTCTATCACCCATCCTTTTTAAAAAAACTACAAGCCACAGTATCTAAAAATCTCCACTACAGCTAAAGAAATACCTCATCTAACTTGTCATAGTCAAGAAGATCAGGCCTGTGTCTATGGATAAGGGCGTTGAAAGCAAGGCCATCTTTCCAGCTACAAGTTCACACAGAAAGCATTGGTGCAAAAAGGAAAGGACAGCATGCAGGAGATAAGAAATCAAGAAACAAGACACCAAGACAGCTGTTAATGTAACCAAAATGAGCAGTCAATCAAACACAGCCAGGTCAGAAAAGCAACATCTATTTTAGGATTTTTTCTGCATGTGCTTTAAGTGCCATAGCTCAGCCTCAATTTGAAACCTGACCTGTTCTTATTTTAGAAACCTCTAAGAGGGAAATAGTAATGTTGAAGCAGATGTGCTTGTGTTCTGTTCCTTTTTCTCAGCACTCATCTACAGGATCATTATACTGTGAAGTTATTTAGGACTGTCTACCACTTTTCAAAGCACAAATTCAATCAAACTAACTTCTGTTTGTGCCATGCATAATAAGCACATGTACACAGAGACAGGTAGCTTAGTCATTCCATTAATCTGTTTATCTGTAGGAAAGGTTGTATATAGAATTAGAGAACAAGCTGCTACTGATGGCTGATATTTTGCCCTTTGGTTCAGATCTGCAGTTATCCTAACAGCTACCTAAATTAAAATCGTATGTGTTCAGTACTAAGTTCATTTAATTTTCATCAACTGCACGCCTTGGGGACTCTGGCATAAATTGAACATATATATAAAGCAAACGAAGTTTTAAAATAATTTCACCTCATTCATTTATCTTTTCCTTCATAAAAGACTTCCTAATAACAGTTGATTCCACTAGTAAAATCAATTTGTAATGACATGGAATGGAAAATACAGTTGATGTTTTACCAGTCTCATCAATGCAAAGCTGCACTCAACAGATTAAAACCATGATTAAGTTTTCTGTTGTACTGGTGTTTACGTGAGACCTCAAGATGCATTCATTCTAGAGAGCAGAAAATAGTATGTATATATTGAAACCTAATGTAAAACAACTACATTCCACTTTCTTTTTATGTTTTATTCTTCATTAATGATGATTCTGAAGAAGAAGAAATTCTGACATTATTGTTTGTTCATCACTCCTCCCTGTCAAACGAAAGTGGCTGGTATCTTTTAGAACATATGCACTTTGCCACAAGTAGCACACTGTAATAAAATAGTTTTGCAATCTCCATGAGGTACTACCTAAGGAAGTTAAGATATCAGTTTTGTTTCCACTTGTCTGGACCTACAGGTAGAAGTACAATCTGAGAATCGGTGAATATTTTCTATGTAAGACTAATAACTCAGTGTGTACTCCTAATTACCGAGGGTAGTGTTAGTTCTAAGGAATCTTAATCATCATGTCACTGTTTACTGCTCTGCAATCTACAGTAATTTACACTAGATACAAAACAGGATGGACTGTACAATACTATCACTAAATGGATAATTCCATGTATTTTATTTAACATCCATATTGGGCAGTGTAAAGGACTTCAGCAACTGCCCAATAGCTGAGGACCAGATTATTTGCAATTAGATGCTGAAGTCGTTGTAATGGGAAGGAAAGAAGGACAAGGTCCTCTCCCCCATGTCAGTGGGGGTTTTTTGGAAGGACCTTAGAAAGTCAGACAGAATTAGTATGCATTCTTCAGCCTGTCTTCTAGAAAACATGCTAAGCAAACCAGAAGCAAGCCAAATCACTGCAGGACAGCATGCTGTACCACCCAGACTGATGACCTTATTTAGCTTGGAGTAGTCAATAAGATCAGGTCGGTGTCTGTGGATAAGTGCACATAATCCAAGGCCATCTTTCCAGCTTTACAACAAAAAAATAAAATGGAAAAAAATAAAAAATTAGTTAATAAAGTCATGGCATTTTACAGTTTGATCCTTGCTCAAGGCTTAAAATCAAGCAGGAATTCTCCTGTCTAATCCTGACACGTTCTGTCAAGTCTAATCCCTCTGAGCTGTTCTGTTACTGTGCTCCTTTTGTTGTAATACACATCTTACTCTACAGTCCATACACACCTAAGAACTCCACATACTTTCTAAGGCAGTGTACATGTTGTGCAACTGTACCTGATTTCAATTGCTTAATTCATGCAGTGTTCTAGGATAGCTCAAGTACATGTTCATCAATGAAAGAACATAATCTCTCATTACACTTAGAGCATATTTGTGAAAAAAATAAAAAGAAGAGCAAACCTGTAATTACTTGAATTTGCTGAAGCCATTGGCTTTTTCTGTCAGTTATTTCAGATAATTTTAGTGGCACAACCATGTTGTGCTTTGAGAAGTAAGAAATCATAAATCAGCTCAGTTTATTTAAAACACTTCACACTTATCACAGCTCTGAGCTGAGTTACATTTCATAATTACTTCAGCAATGCTACCTTTTGAGGCAAGAACAGACAATGAATGGAGATACAAATAATATTTATTTGGAAAGATTATGAGAGGTTTCTTTCAGCCATAAGCAATTATTCTGAAAGATACTTTATGTAAACACTCTAAGCAATCACAGGGTCTGTATTTTGAGGTCTTGTCCTTGTGTGAGCCTAAGCACATTACGGCTGCTAAAATCCCTGTCACTGAGATGTCTGGGTAGGTCCTTCAAATAACAGAACCATCTCCAATAAAAACGTAATACAATAAGCAGAATATACCTATATTGTATTATATGACATCATCCAGAAGGTAAAACTTAATCCAACTGAGCACCAAACTAACAAATTTTTCTTTTTCCAAAAGGTGTAAACTAAAATGATCTGGACAGCCTGCTGTAAGACAGTCATGTAAGAGCTGATCCACCCAAACATTAATCAAGGTACTTCCATTCAACATGTTTTCCCTACATCATGTATCAGACCAGAATAGGTACATATAGAGAACAAGATTCTGATACTGTAACTTACAGTATACCCTGGATCCATATAAAGCTCTATGAAATATACCTTTGTATATTCTGGGAAAGTAACACATAACAAATTTCAGATCTCTGAAAGGCCATACAGGAACTCTAAATCAAGTATTTTTTATCTTGGAATGCATATATTAACTATCTTCTCTGTCACTACATGTGTTTTAGGTACTGCACATTAAGAAATAATTAAAAACAGCAAAACATTATTACAGAGTTGTTTTAAGTACTAGAAGTGTTTCAGGGAGGGGAAGATCACGTGGTTAAACTGTGCAAATGGCAAGCCATGTAGTTTAATGAAGTAGCTCACTGGCAGAGCTTCAGGAACTAGACCAAGGAAATCCCCAAACCAGGCAGCCTGTATATGGCCTGGAACTCCCATTCTAACTCTTAATGAAAACACAGAACCACAAGGCTGGAGCTTTACTAAGTTTTCCAACTTAGGTCATGATCCTGATTCTGAAAACAAAATATGTTTAAAGTATTGCTGCTGTTGTGTATTATCTAAGTGCATTTTCTGCTCTTTGCTTATAGTTACATTACAAAATTACAAAGATTGATTCCCCATGAGATATTTGCATGCTCAACACACCAGTATTTTTGCCAGAACAGTCTTTCTTTGGCTCTCTGAAGTGGCTCTCATTTGAAAGCAGTCATTTCCCACTATGCTGCAGTACTCAAGAATTCCCATACAGCAAGGACTTCTAATAAGGTAGTATGGTCATTCTGCATGTAGTAGGATTTTTTTTCTTTTAAATAGTAACTATAGGAGTCATAGAAGATAATGCCAAAGGCTAATCAAAATAAGACTCTGAAGATAGAGCATCAGAATCTGAAAAAAAGTCTAGTTGACAGTGAAGAGCCAAATTCTCCTGTGAAATATATACCTACACAACTGTGGGAAAAATTTGATGTAAAATTGTTTTACATAGCATCAATGTCTTAAAATAATGAAAGTTTACCTAAGATGGAAGTTTTGAATGTTCACATTTCTGTAAGGAGCAGTTTTCCTTTGACACCAC